>CM019754.1:13114481-13300398 GCA_009761765.1 Phenacoccus solenopsis | reverse complement strand
GGCTAGAACAATGAATAATACTTTAGGCTACTTACTCTTGGGCGGTAAAGAATAAATCAAATCTACTCATCAGCTATTTCATTTTGTTCAATTTCATTATAGCATAATGAATAATTTAAGACTTTAGTGACTGAAATTCTGTGATTTTATTTATTTTTTACTGGTTATTTGATTGATTTATTTTTTTACCTTTCAGCTATTTTTTTCGCTTGGGTGCTCAAATCAAGTAGTCACCCGGTATATAATTCAACTATTTTTTTAGTAATTGAAAATGTTGAAATAAATAATCTCTGTGAAAGCAAAGAGATATGTTATTTTAATTCTTTTGCATTTACTTACAAGTTGTAATTTGTAACTCACAAAAAGTTTCTACTTTGTGCTGCACTGCTAAGTATATCTTTATTTAAATTTAAATATGAATAATTTTGAAATAACATTGAAGAATTTCTTATATATAATGTATAAAAATCAAAATTGGTTCAGAGGTGCGCGCACATCCTAAAAGAAAAGTTAAAAGGGTAGATATAAACAAAATGTACCTATAAAGGCTGTCTCCAATGCTCCAGTTTTATTATATTGAAGGTAAACCAGTGTTCTGTATTGTAATATTCTGGTCAACCCAGCCATAAAATTTTATCACTGGTATAAAAATATAGTATATGGAAGGAAGCTATTATATTAATGAGCAGCTAAGTATATTTCTAGATTCAACTTTAAATTAATGAAAATTATCTGAAGATTCAAGATTATGAGATCAATTTATCAGGTAGGCTTTTCTTTATAATATTTTACTTTTATCATCAAGAATGAAATTAGCCTCTTTGAAGATGATTAATATGTGATAAGAAATTCGTGAAATTCATCTACTAGATTACTTATAAAAGCCTTACCTTGTAAATTTTTTTTAAACTTTTTTGTTCTTGAATAATGTACAGTATTCCTCATTAAAGTTCTACTGCAATCTGCAAGTATTCAAGAAATTGATAGCAACATAAAATAAGAAGTAAGTATTTATTAAATAAAATAAGCGATAAAGAGTTTTTACTTTTTGTAATTTTTTTAGCTTGCTACTCATGATGGTAGATTGTCGTTGATGCAGCATTTATCTGCCATTACTAGCTCTCTTTCTGGTTTAGGCAACAGTGTTTGTGATGAAGTCTCAACTCTAAGTGAATATGTACTATATAGCTATAAGTTTAATCAACTTTGTTTTGTGGTTGTGAAACAGAGCATGTTCTTCTAAGTAGTGGTCTGTATTTCCTACGAGTTGAACACATCCTATATCACCACTAAAAAAACTTTCAGTTATCATCACATCCTTCAATTTTTGTAGATGAATCACACCTTGTGGTTTTTCCTTACACTTAATCTGCTTTCAGGTATTTGGCTGTGATTCTCTACTTTTTTAGCGCAGTACATACAAAAATTTTATATCTTTATTGTTAAGTTAAAAACAATAAAACCAACGATGTGTGCATTTATCTTCTACTAATATACTAGAATCTTCAATTTCAAGAATTTCCATCTGTAGTTCTTTTATAATGTCTTCAACATCGAGAAGCCACATTTACATTAGAAATGGGATCTGTCAGCTGAGTGCGCAATTACCACTAATAGCCATTTCATAGCGCACTAACAGCCTCTAATATGTGAATTGGAATGACCTTGATGTAAGATTATTACTATATTGGTAGGAACTCTTAATAGCACTGAAGAAGTTTTCTAGACTATCTTATAATAATTTATAAGTAAGTAGATAATCCCGCTGGTACTCTAGAATTTGTTTCATCCTCTCAAATATTCAATATATGTTTTTCATTACTATTATAAAACCTGTAAATCTATGCAACGTTGGAGTGTTTAACTTTCTTTTCCTGCTCCTTATCACAGGTTAATGATTTGATGTATTGGGTGAACATATGCACTCTTTCAAGAGATATGTGCTTCTTTTGCACAGATTATTCGTTAATAGGGCTTTTTGGAAAATTTTGAGCGCACGTTGAGGTTAAGCATATCAAAGATAGCATTAAAATTTTTGCAAAATATGGCTGTTGCTTCGCTGTTTTCAAAGTTTGCTGATTCCTGTATTCTAATTTTATATATGGTATATGGTTCCAAATGGTCCTGTTTTAAAGCTGGATCCTATGAGCCGCCGGTTCCTGTTTTGATTTATAATTAATCTTTATTAATAAATCGAACACTTTTTATTTTGTAATTGTTTTTATTCAAATGTTTGGTTCCAATACTATAACTGAAACGTAAAGTCCCAATATAGTCATGATGTTCCCAGTAAATAGGTATGCTTATCCAAATTTATAACCTTGGCCTGGCAGCCTAATTTATTTATTTATTTTGTTTTAAAGACGCTGCTGCCTTAAGCCCTCATTCCCTAAAATGAGATCCCTCATGCTGTTTCAAAGGGTCACCTCAGCGTGGTGATCTAAGTAGTATGTAGGACACCTACTTAGGTTACTGGACTTTTCCAGTATTCCAGTCATCACTGCGCATGCACAAAAATAGATTTCAGAGGGAATAAAGGTGTAGCGGGAATAGCAGCTTACAAAAAATTTGGACCACTAATGTTTCACAACTAGAATTTCACGCAGGTAACGCGATCCATATCATGTATCGGCAAAGGTTTTTAGGAATTAAACTCACAGTCAAGGCAGCATAATTATGCATTTGTGGATAAAAGGGCTTTTTTCTTTAGGTGAGTGATCCACTCGTTTCTTCTTTCCAAATTTTCAGGAAATCTGCAACACCTTCATCATTTCACACACTAACAGTGATATGCGGTATTCAAAAATTGAATTATTTAATACACACGTGAAGTGAATCCGTTTATCTGTAGTTTTCCATTGTAAACAATACTGTTGTCATAGAATCTCTACCTACGCTCGAACTATACAAAAAAATCCATAATAAATAATTTTATCACTGGATGAAAACTGTTACACCGTATTCAAGGATTCTTCCATTTTACCAACCCTTTATCATCAAATTTCAGCGCAGGAACTGCATTTGGAATAAGGCGTCTTCTATGCTTCTTAAGTGTACAATTACTATCCTCTGAAGTTGACTCTGGTGTTGCTTTTATCCCATCATCTTTAAAATGTCTGTGGCATAATTTTGAAGTGCTAATCTTATCATCGACGATGCCGGCAAATTCTTTCCATTTTCTTAGAATTGGCTCGTTTTTGGGAAATCTAATCAACACGCGAGATAATTTCATTAATTTCAAAAAAGTATAACTTCATATCGTTAAGGAAACTTCTTAGTTGAATTACTTACGCAAATAAAGATGCTTCACTATTTGAAGACCCACAAATATAGCATTTATTTACCATAATTAAAAAATAAATTGAAAAATCAAAAATGTTCACAACAGCATTTCTATCAAGTATTATCTCATTATCAATCATGAATCACTTCAGCGCGAAGGCTAAACAACCAATCAGAGGCGTTCTACTCGGTCAACCTTCGAAAAAAATTCGCTAGGTACCGGTAGCTCACGATTTTATATGAGCTTATCACTTAATCGGCTACAAAAACAAAACAAAAACAATGAATAACATTATTTTTTGCAATGAATTGAACATTTAAATTGCAATTGTTTCAAAATGTCAGACCAATTTTTCGGCTGGGAATTACTTTTCAACAATGTTAAAGGCAAAATCAATAAGAAGGAAGATGTTTTAATGTTGCTAATTCATTACTCACTCATCAAGAACGGATTTAAATGTGTTGGAGTGAACGACGATTGGGTAATTTTTATTATTATTTTAAAAATCTCAATCATTTTTAAACTTCCCTGCATACGGTTATAAATTTCAGAAGTCAGAAGATGCGGAAATCTCATCCGAACTTCTCCCCGATAGTTGGAATTCTGAGAAAGAATATGTTTTCCGATACAAATACAATAATGATAAGTATATTCTACGCAGTTGTCACTCTGATAACTCAACAATCATCTTTAATTTCATGGTAATCTATTTTTTGACAATCATTATTCTTTTAATCGAATGCTCTCATCTTGTATTTCGTTGAGATAGCAAACGGAGAAACTGAAGGTTACCAATGTAATGTTCAACTATGAAGAGTCCGTTAGCGCGTTGGAAGGAAATATATCCTCAGTTTTACCAAGTTATAAAGATTTATCCGAAGTGATCCACAGAGATTTAATATCCACGTATGTGAGCGCCGAAAAGAAAAACGCTGATACACAAACGTCTTCTAATGAAGCAACCAGAACCATCAGGGAAGATCCTTTATTAGTGCGTGCCGGTAGATATTATCGAGATATTGAATCGCCAGGGTAAATACTTTTGGAGATATTTATACTCACATTATCGGATATAAATTAATACTAAATTTTCCCAACAGTATTCCAAACATCGGTAACATTGGCAGAAGAGATCTAGATCCTTTAGCAAGTATGGGAATGGGTGGTCCTGGTGGAATGCTTTTTGATCCATTCGAGGCAAATAGACGACGTATATTAGATGGAGGCATTGCTTCTGGTCCTAATGTTCCCCAAAGATTACCAAGGTATTTTTCTAATGAAGTTTATAAGTTTATTTTCACTCATCGAGAAAAATAACAAGTTTTCATCATAATGTGCAATGTTTTAGAGGAGCTATTCCAGATGGTGCTAGATTTGATCCTTTTGGACCACCTGGTGGTAATTTGAATCCCGGACCTGATCGTTTTCCTCCAGAATATGATGATATGTTTTCTTAAAAGATGTCCCAACGTATTTCGAAGCATATGGTGTTTTTTTATACTGATTTTTATTAATTTTAAAGTAAATTGGTAATTGTTTTCAACTTTTCATCATATGGTTAGATTTCAAACTTTCAAGAGTTTGTTAATCTTTCCGTCATTTTATCGTAGATTGTTAATATTATGAAATATAAAAAATTATAAATAATTGAATAAAAGATAATTATGTTTCTTTGAAATATTGTTTTAAATATTGTTGAAACGAGATTTACTTTCATTAAAGTCCACTAAAAAAAATGAAAAATTTTCTAAAAACCGACCTACTTTTTCTGGAATAATGGTGGCAAAACATATCGCGGAGGCCTTCCTACCAATCGCCTCTTGTCTTATCAAAATTATCAAATTTTACTCGTGGAAATTCTTGTTTTCTCAAAAAAGTATGATGAAAGAAAGAATAAGATATTTCAATTTAAAGTTCAGTTTGTCAGTTCATCTGTTCATGATATCATTCAACTTCGTGCCTTTGAACTAATTTATTCTCCACTCACCGGTAATCAGACTACCAAAAATGTCGAAAAGATCTCAACCCCACTGGCAGCCACTAGAAGGCGAATCAGATTTATATCTCTATAACAGCTTGACTCGTCAAAAAGAAAAATTCGTACCCCAACAAAAAAAGCAAATCAAATGGTACAGCTGTGGCCCCACCGTTTATGATGCTTCTCACATGGGACATGCTAGGTATGTAGGTAGATACACCGAACGATAATGAAATCTCAGTACTCACCGGATATTTTTGTAGGTCCTACATTTCATTTGATATACTCAGAAGGGTACTCTCGGATTACTTCGGTTATGACGTAACTTATGTGATGAATATCACCGATATTGATGACAAAATCATCAAAAGGGCTCGTCAAAACTATCTATTCGAAGCTTATATCAAACAAGAACGTGCTTTCGAAGAAGTACTGAGTGATGTTCGGAATGTCTTTCAAAAACTTACGGAATCTATCAAATCCACTCAAGATGCCGATAAACACACCATGTTGAATAATTTATTAAATAACGTCACAATCGTAGTAGAAAATTTAGAAAAAAGTGTACAAAGCGGAAATGGTGACGAAATTTCCAAACATATTGACGTATGTGAGTTTTTAATGAATAACAGAAATTTGCTGTATTGGTAGCAAACGTAGTGGTAATGCTTTGTACTGTTTGCAGCAGTTGCTGGTAACGATTCGTGATCCATTCGCCGATTATTTAGATTCGAAGTATGGCAATTCTATTACCGATAATGCGATTTTCAATGACCTACCGAGGCATTGGGAGAAAGAGTTCCATCAGGATATGCAAGCTTTAAATGTAGGTACTTGGATTCAATCGATTGAGATGAATATGTTTCGTATGAACTGAAGTTTTCGTTTTCAGATCTTAGAACCTAATGTACTAACTCGAGTTAGCGAATACGTGCCCGAAATTGTGACTTATATACAAAAAATAATTGAGAATGGTTTGGCTTACGAATCTAATGGCTCAGTTTATTTCGACGTAAATGAATTCGACAAAAAACCTAATCACTTTTACGCCAAGTTAGTTCCTGAAGCTTATGGCGATACGAAGTCGTTACAAGAAGGCGAAGGTAAATCCGGATATTTTCATTTTATCATGTTGTGACAATGTGTTAACATCTTATTTCTACAGGTGATCTGTCAGGTGATGGGAAAGAAAAACGATCGGTGACTGATTTTGCTCTATGGAAGGCTTCTAAAGCTGGAGAACCATGGTGGGATTCGCCTTGGGGAAAGGGCCGACCTGGCTGGCATATCGAATGCTCAGTAATGGCATCAATTGTTCTAGGCTCTTCTTTGGATATTCATACTGGTGGCGTGGATTTGAAATTTCCTCATCATGATAACGAATTAGCTCAAGCCGAAGTGAATAATTTTTTTTTCTTATATTGAATAAAAAAAAAATCGAATCATAATCGCAAAGTTTTTAACATAGGCTTATTACGACAACGATCATTGGGTTCGTTATTTCCTGCATTCTGGACATTTGACTATAGCTGGATGTAAAATGTCAAAATCTTTGAAAAATTTCATCACCATTAAAGATGCTCTGAAGAAGTATTCGGCTCGTCAACTTAGATTTGCGTTTTTACTGCATTCCTGGAAAGATACCTTGGATTACAGCGATAATACGATGGAAATGGCGTTAACTTACGAAAAATTATTCAATGTAATTATTAAGAAAAATGTTCAGTCTATTTCATTATCGAAAAAAAAAAGTTATTGGGCGTGCTGTATGCATCGGGCAAAGTTTCTAATAAGGACATGTTCCTCGGCACCGGCTAAGCCCATATTCTAATCCTCAGCAAACCACACTTATAAAGTTTCAGCTTTCTAAGAACATTAATTAGTGAAGAAAAATGGACAATCCATGAAATTCCTCTACGTAATTTTCCCCTTTAAAAATTGTTTTCTGCTCCAACTTCCTACCAAATTCAATTAGATTAATAAAACTCGAATGTGTTAGTTATTTGGGCTTACTTGAACATGTGAACAATGATCTGAAATTTTCAACCTTTCATTTACTCCCTCAACATTTTTAGAACAATAACCTCCCTCCCCCCTTCATCATTACAAATTAATTATGAAATAAAATAAAGGGCATAGGAGGAAATGAATGGCTAATCTGACCCGGAGCCCAATTTCGATGAAACTTGGGTGGTAGGTAGGTACCCTTTAGAAACTTCCATGGCCAAAGTTTCAGACCCCCGCTCCCCTCATTTTTGAGAAATTAATTTTTAATTGAAAAACCAATTAGAATTTATTGAAAATCGATTATGTTGTACTATTCTTTAACTGGTCTGTTGGGAAAAATCAGCAACTCCCCAAAATGATGTTACCCCCACCAAAGACCGTTTTTCAACTTTATTTAATTTTTTTACTATGATAACGCTGTGGTACAATTATGAAATCGATAGTTTTAGATGTCCTCTTGACCCCCGAACCATGCGAAATTTTTTCAAATCTTTCACTGGGGTACACTATGTTGAAAAATGGCTAAAACTGATAATACAAAAAAATATCACTAAATGTGAGAAAATCAACTTAATAATTTTACAAGCCTACAAATATCACTATATTATGCAACACAAATATTTGAAAATCCTCCTCTCCTGCACCCTTTCATCTCAAATTAGATATGCTATAATAGCTGCGGTTTCCAATTACAGTGCTACAAAAGCTAAAAACTTATTGTATTTGATAATTGTTACGCAGGAATTTTTTTTGAATGTGAAAAATTTAACCAAAGAACTGAATAATGAAATCGATTGTTCGACGTTTAAAAAATGGTCAGAACTGGAATTTAAGCTCAATCAAAAATTCATCGATACTCAGCAAGTTGTTCATAAAGCTTTATGTGGTAGGTGGAACTCGTAGTGATTTTTTATCTCAAACAGCGGTAGATGAGAAATATGTACATTTTTTTTTTGCAGATAATATCGATACTCGTAGCGCTTTAGAGTCCTTACGCGATTGCATAACGTATTGTAATATTTATGTGAAAGAAAGCGGCCGTAATCACATTAATGCAGTTTTGTTGAAAAACATCGCCATTTATATAACCAAACTGTTGCAAATTTTTGGCGTTATTCCCTCATCGGAAAGCATAGGATTCCCATTATCAGTGAAATCTGATACCAACGTAAATATAAATGTTACTAAATATAATTTTGAAACACACGAGTTATTTCATACATTGTTATTTTTAAATTAGCTCGAAAATGTAGTAATGCCGTATCTCAATATTTTGTCGGAATTCCGTAACACTGTGCGAACCGAAGCGAGGACATTGAAAGCAACTAATATTCTCCGAATTTGTGATAATTTACGCGATGATGTTCTCCCTAATATTGGTGTTCGTCTTGAAGATCAAGAAGGTATGATTAATTTTTTAAATTCGATTTCCAAGTCTTCGATTCATCAACATTTTTTTTGTTTTCAAGATGGAACAACAGCTGTAAAATTAGTGGATAAAGAAACACTTCTTAAAGAAAGAGAAGAAAAGAAAAGGATAGAAAGAGAAAAGGCTGCCGAAAAAGAGAAAAAATTGGCTCTGCAAGCCGAAAAAGACGCCTTAAAGAAAATACCACCTTCGGAATTATTTAAGAAGGAAACGAATAAATATTCCAAATTTGATGATAGAGTATGAGTTTTTATTTACACGCGATATAATTGTCAGACAAAGTGTGATATTCTTACTTTGTTTTAGGGGTTGCCTACGCATGATGCCGAAGGAAAAGAAATAAGTAAAGGGTTGTTGAAGAAGTTACAAAAATTACAAATTCAACAAGAGAAAAAATATTCCGAATATTTGCAGTCGATGCAACAAAACAACGGGAATCAATAATATTTTTTTTTTTTGAAAACTAACATTTTTGTATCGATACTTATTTATTAGTAAATTATTGAAGCTATTCTTTCGTATATTATTTCCTAATATAAAATTTTAAAATAAAGGTACAGACGCGTGTTTTTGGCCTGAAAACACGCCGCTCGTTCGATAATAAATCTCAACTTGATGCTTGCTGTCTGCAAATAGGAGTAAGCAAATTATTTGACATCCAAATATTAGAATTTATATTTTCTGTGTTGAATTAGTTGCTTACTGATGAGTTGAAGGCATGGAGTTGATATGTATTGTCAAATAAGTTGCCTATCTTACACCCAATGGCATTTCTATGCCTTTAATTTGAAATGATAATATGTAAACTCTGCATCCAGAATTAGTTGGAACAATGAGTGAAGTGTCGTTTTAACCATTTTGAGAAAACTGATTTTGAACCCGAAACATTATTTGATAACGACACTTATCTCAGTTTCTTTGGAATAGATGAAACTTTGAGTTGTTTGCTTTTTACTTTTTTGAATAAGAAATTTTTGATATATTTTGTAGCGTAAAGTGTCTAAATCAGGGTTTTTTGGAGCCGAGAAATTCATTTCTGCGGTTAGGTTTAGGCAGAATGAAATTAGAAAAATAGATCCTACTAAATGGCTGATGTTAAGAAATACGAATAATTCCACTTGGATAACGTTAGTGGCATTTGGAATACCAACTTTTTTAAAATGAACGCATTTTATGCTTCAATTACGTGCTAAAACAACAAATAAAACTCTCGTTATAGTTGAAACGTGTTTCTAATAGTTTGATTTCGAAAAATCACAAAGATGTTTTTCTGTCTTAATTATAGTATTTGGCTCTAAATAGCGCTCTTCAAAACGTTGAAAGATGTTTTATATGATGTCCTGAAACCTGAAATCACACAAATGGGGCCATCAGTCGTCAAAATAACGAACAAATATGGCAGAAGGCGACGCATAATTTTTAAAATTAAGTACCTTCTAATATAGATATTCTCATCGTAAAATTAGTAATATTATTTGCATTTGAAACAACTTGCGGATGATCAGCCTAAGAGCGCTATCTCTTGCCAGATCAAGAGATTATTATGACAAAAAACTCGTTATTCATAAAGCCCTATATTTTTTGAATTATTGAATACCTCCAAATACCTCTTACTTATACCGAGCGTCCAAGTGATTCCCGGTACAATCGGCGCAAAAATCTCAGTTTGTTGATAACATAATGAAAGTTAAACTATTACTTCTAAATTAAAAATAAATTTTAAAATTACTTCAATGAATTTTAAGGTTGATAAATTCATTTCAACAGCATTACAATTTCTTTGCATTTGAAAAAACCAATTCCAAATAACTGGTAAAGAGATTTTTTCGCTGATTGTACCCGAATCACTTGGACGCACGGTATAGCTATAATAGTGAATTTCGACGCATTTAAATTAAAATATGTTTGAGGTCATTATAAGAGCGCTACTTGTTTTCTAAATAATTATGTAAATAAAATTAAAGAAACGTATAATTATGATGTTTTTAGAAAATGAACGTCTAATGTTATACGTATATTATTTTCCTAGTATCAATTTCATTTCGAGCAATTTACCTGCGATTATAAGGGCGCTCTCTGTTGTCAGAATAGCGAACTACGCAAAAATTCACCTATCATCTTTTTCTTGTGTAGTTTGGTATTTGGACTATAGATGGCTCTTTAATAATATACTTGAAAATGTTCGAAATTAAGTTAATGTTACCAATTCTACTGGGAGAATATAGAATATTAGGATTCAGAGGATTCTCAAATTTAAAAAATGAACAATATGTTTCTTTTATTTTAGTTACATATCGCACCCTCAGTGCAATAAGGACACATCTCAAAAAAAAAACATGTAAAAATTCAACAAAAAGGTACCCTTTTCCTATACTTTTTTGGAGTAAAATGAGCTAATTTAGTGTATCTGTCACAGTTTTACCGATTTACGTTAATTTTACCCAAAAATGTATGTGAAAAGAAGTACTTATTTGAGATGTGGCCTTCTTGTAATTGCATTTTTTTTTTTTTGAGAAGTGGCGTTAATGCACTGAGGATGCGATATTTGGAAGGTAGATAACCCTCTTATAATGGGTCAGTATTACGACGAGGAGTGTATGAGGATATAAGGTGTAAGGAGGTACTCGATATCAAAAAGTTACTTACGAGTCTTCTCTCATAATTTACATCTCACATCAATGAATTCATAGACGATGAAAAAAATCAAACAATATTTTTTTGTTTTTTCACGAAGAAATGTTAATATCGAATTTCATCCTAGGAACAAAGTGTTTGAAGTGAGATTTTGGCACCAACAAATCTATTTTCCCAGTAAGCATTCTGTCAAAGTACGATTTTTGTGAAGATAATTGTCTTTTTTTGTCTTATTCGTGCTTTAAAAAGTGAAAGATGTGGCGAGAATAAATATGGCATTAGTTTAGAAATTAGTATTTTGAAATTAATCATGATCATTTCAGTCATTCTTTGAATCAATTTCAACGCGATAAAACCAATAATCTAAAGACACCTTACTAAAGGTGCATATGAAGTAATGTAAAAAAAAGTTCTATCACATGATAAAGATAGAGCAATTAGAATAGTTTCTCGTTTAAATTCGAATTCAGTTTAGAAGTTTTTGCTTTTCAAACCGCAATGTCAACTACGAATTTTATTCCGTCAGTTTTCTTCGAAACTTAATCTTGTTAAATAGGTTGCTATGTTGTGTTTCTAGATACAACGGTCTTCTCAAACGTTACAAACCAGAACATTGTGTATTTGAATCTGTATGTGGGAGGAAATAAAATTTTGGTATCTTGAAATCTGTGCTCATCTCACATCATGGATTTCTTTCGTAAAAGTTTCGGAACTAACTTGTCTGATTACACTAGTTACACTATCATTTCTAATGCATTATTCAGATATAAGTATGAATCATAATACATAATACTACATGAGAAACAGAAAAGAAGAAATCATATTGCATAAATTTCCTCTGTGTAAAGGTTAGAATCCTCCTGCCACGTAGTTGTATGCAATAAATCAATTTTTCTATAAATAGAACAATCTAATCGTCTTTTCCAAGGCGTTCTAAACAAATAATCGTTTCTCTTCTACAATGTTCTATCTTATTTTTAATAATTTCTAAGTAATTTTATTCTTTTATTAGTTTTATTTATCTGTGCATAAATGAAATGTGATGTAGGTATGAGGGAAATGAAACTCTACCATGGACGTTTACAAATCAATGCAAAAAATGGTGCTTATATAGGTACCGCATTATGATGGGCATTACGTCAACTCTAACAAACATGATTAAGGTAATTACGATTGAATGGTAATCCATTAAAAAGTAGACTTACCCTGGCAAATCTAATTTTAACAAATTCTCTGAAATTTTACTAGATTTTTGTTAGTTACCCTGAAATTTGTACTCACTTCTGAGAGTCTTAATGCTAGGCTCGATTCATTTCATTTTTTTTGTAAGAACATTTTTCAACTGCTATTTTTTCAGTTATTTTAAGTAATGCCAATTTCAGATGAAAGATATACTTGGACATTTATAACAACACTTCATCGCATATCAACATCAGAAAATAACGATTTGGGTATAGCATAAGACTTATCCATTTTTTGTATTATATCGGTGAAAAAAATTCAAAACAGAATTCAATCGATACAATCTGAAGAATATTTCCGTTAACTGTTACAATTTTTTTTCTAGCATATCGATAAACATCTACCTCACAGATCGGTTCTATACGGTGAACAAAATCTAAAATCGAATTCCACCGAAATATTTTTTTCAGCGTTTGCAACGTCAATCATACGATTCAGAATTTCGTACTGCTTTTAATATACTCGCTAATATATTCAAGTTTATAATGAGGAAAAGTAAATAGGTATGAGACGAGGATTTGACGACTATGCATTCAGGTTAACGGTTACATTTACATTTGGTTGGCTTTTATTAATTGCGAAGGGACCCGAGTTTAATGCTTGGTTGATTACGATACATTTCTTTTATTTCACTATAACGATAAGGTTTACCCAAATGTCCATCATTCGTGAAACGGAATTATTCTTTTATTCTTAATTTTTTGCTGCTTTCAAGACCTACCACCGTTTTCTCTTTCAACTGCGTATAGATTTCTTTACTCTTGAAGTTATAATTTTTGAATTAATTATTTTTTCGCGTAGGTTTTTTTCATTAAATAAAAAATACCTTCGTTATGCATTCAGGTTAACGGTTACATTTACATTTGGTTGGCTTTTATTTTAATTGCGAAGGGACCCGAGTTTAATGCTTGGTTGATTACGATACATTTCTTTTATTTCACTATAACGATAAGGTTTACCCAAATGTCCATCATTCGTGAAACGGAATTATTCTTTTATTCTTAATTTTTTGCTGCTTTCAAGACCTACCACCGTTTTCTCTTTCAACTGCGTATAGATTTCTTTTACTCTTGAAGTTATAATTTTTGAATTAATTATTTTTTCGCGTAGGTTTTTTTCATTAAATAAAAAATACCTTCGTTGAGAAATACGTTGTTGGTTTCGAGCGCTTATTTTTTCATTTGGAAAAAAAAGCGTTAGGATTTTGAAAGCAAGAGTCGTTGAAGTGAAAAATAAAAATCTGTAGGAAATTTTGGTCGCTGAATTAAATACGTTATTTTTCGAATTGTTGCATATTTTAATTGTACACGTAATCGTATTGGATTCAAAAAGCGATGCATATTTCAAAGATAACTTTTCTTAAAAGAATTCTGCATCGAAAAAACCGTGACTAAACGGACTCCGGTATTATAATTTTGGTAAATCTATATTATCTAAGCAGCTGTCGTAAATTTTGTATAATAAACGATTTATGATAACTTTTTTTTTCATTTGCATTCGCGACGACAACTGATATGAATAATTTTCATGTTAACGTGTGTTATACGTATAGGAAGTATACAACAGTGCGGATACATTTTACGCTCGAAATTAACTAGAAGAAAAATCGCGAACAGCGGAAAGAAAAATAACAGGAATTAATTTCTTTGTGAGTTCATAGCGCAACGTGTGCTTTGGTGTATACGTGCGAGGGCTACATACCCTAGGTGATACAGTTTGTAAGCGGTTATTTTTAAGGGTAGAACTTGATTAGAATGTGTGTGGCGAATTTATATTTTATGACCATGACGAATGGTTGAAACCCGAACGATTCAGGAAATCGCTAAAAACGCAAAATGTTCGAAAAAACAGGATTTTCGCGATCGTTTCACGCGTCGTGTTATTGTTTCTGTATCTGTTCGTGCGGTTTGGGCGTTTGGGTAGCGGTCTCGAGGTGCAAAGGATTTAGTTTGTAATCAGATGGAAACTCGGAAACTAGAGTGTTATAATGTATGAGTTGAATTACCTAGATGCATAGATAGTAACAATTAGAATGATTGTCGTTATTTTAATGATGAATGAGAAACCACTCGAGTTTATTGTTTTATTTATATCAAAAAGACGCAGGATCTATAGATCTGTAGATTAAACAGTTAGTTATCAGCGTGTTTTCTTTTCCTGTTTCAGTCTTAGGTTGCAATTTCAGTTCATGAGTTAAAATTTACCTAAGTATATGGGATTACTTGGTGTATAATTTATTAGTAAACACATATTTTGTATCCACAAGAAGACCGCATCTATATCTCTCATTCTTTCTCCGGATTGATCTGAAACACGAACCCAGTGATGTACTTTTCTAACCATAGGTAATTCAAAATTTCTGTCTTAATGAAAGGTTCTGCGAAGAAAAAAGCAAGAAAAATGCTGTTTTGATTTGAGAGTGATTCTTTTGTAATATTTTATAACTTACCTACTCTCACTCAATCACACATATACAATCAGTTTTATTATCTTGATTCTTAATAAAAAATTGAAATAATTAACGTTGTCTTTTTCAGTTCGATAATTCTCGAGTTTTCCGTTGTCCTGAACAAAATCTTGTCCACATAAAAACCCTATATCCTACATTGTCTGTTAATCTTATCTAAATTTACTTAATTAATTTGTTTTTGTACCAGAGAGAAAATACTGGTAATTACCTATGTTTTGATTGTCTGTTTTGTCTTTAGAAATTATATTGCTTTTGAAAATTATTAATTTTTATCAAAGTACCTGGTAGCAGCTATCACTACAGGTGTAAATCTACTTTATTTAAAATTATGTTGGTTTTTCTCAAGTATGAAAATATTTTACTGAATTGAATTTATTTGCTTAGCTATGGTCGATGTTTTAATTTCGAAACATTTACATTAACTTAAAAATACATAATTATGTGAAACCAAACGGTTATGCTACATATAAGTAATTCAAATACTGAGGCATGTATTTTAAAACATACGTATTATCCCCATTGACAAAGTTTTGCTGAAAAGCATACTGAAAACCTTCGTTTGACGTATACCTTACGACTCTTACCATCAAGGATGACAAGCCAGCCAATAGCTATAAGCCAATACTCAATAGCCATGTATATTTTTGATAGGAAGCCGATAGCCAACAGCCAGCCAATCAAAAATTTGTATAGCCAATAGCCAGCCAATCAAAAATGTTTATTACCAATAGCCAGCGATAACCAATAGCCAAGCACATTTTTGATAGGTAGCCGATAGACAATAGCCAGCTAATCAAAATTTTTTGAAGCCAATAGCTAGCCAATCAAAAATTTTCATAGTCAATAGTCAGTGATAACTGATAACCAATGAAAACACTTCAGTTAGTGGATACTTTCCAGTTTTGTTTTTCTTACTTTTATTTTAGAGAACGACTGAACAAGGTATTAGAAACAGGGTTAGGCGTGATCAGGATCATGATTCGAATCACTAAAAATTTGCAACCCAATCTGTGATTTGAATTAAATTTAAGAAGCTGTTGTCAAAAAGTTTACAGAACATATTAGTTGTTCGATGTAACTTTTCTCGTTTGAATGATGACATTTTTTGAATAAAATTTAAAAATGTGTATTTTTGGTTCATTCTTTACAGATTCTTTTGATATGCCACTTGATTTTTTTTTTCGAGTAGCCGATATCCAGCTGATGATGACTTATCAGCCAACTGCCGACAGCTATAGGCAATGCTAAAAATTTCAGCAGTGGCGATAGCCATTAGCTTAAGCTAATGAGCAGAGACTGCGAAGGGGGCGGTCAAGTACCTCCACCTCCGCCTCCTACCTCCAAAAAAAACCTCGTGGAGGTACCTCCATACAATAAAGAAATTTTATAAAATCACTGTAGCAATGTATTTACAATTTTTTATTTCAGTTTCAAACGAATTTGAATAATAAATCACGATCACCAACTTAAAATTTAACAAAAGCATCAGCACACGTTAATAAGTAATAACTAATATGAATTGAGAAGCAACCTACAAATTAGTAGAAACAAATTTTATTTTTTTAATTATTGACTTTCAAACAAGCACACTTCATGCAGTTCACACAGTTACGTTTTATACATCATCCCATCACGTCATATATCACAGTATATCATGTTTCAAATTTCAATACTTTCTATAACTATTGGAGGTACCTTTTGCATTTTGGAAGTATCTCCGAAAACCTTGGTTAAAGTGACTCCACTTCCGCCTCCTACCTCCAAAAAATTTCATGTACCTGCACCTCCAAGTACCTCCACCTCCGGCGAAATGGGTACCTCCAACCTTCGCCTCCGAGTCCACCTCTGCAATCCCTGCTAATGCGTTTGTCTTCTAAGCCCTGCTTACCTGTTACTAACAATGCTTGCTGAAAAAATTTTTAAGTACTATGAAATTTTTTTCCCAGTGATACGTAAACATTACCCACTAAAAGAAATTTGTAGTTGTTTTTTTTTTTTTAATTTCTTTCACTAAAGTAGATATAGTTAATTACTGGTAATTCATTTTTTTGAAACTAACCAGTAATTCAATGGAAATTTACGATAACCTACTTGTAACATAAGTAATTTATAGATGTTAAAAGGACTTGAATATAGACAAAAAAGTTGATTTGGGGAATAAAATTTGTTCAGATACTCCATTCTAAGTTCCAGATTACAAAATTTCATGATAAAAGGAACAAAAAAACACTGTTTATTAATTATCAGGAGTATTTAAGAAATATATCTTATGGTGACTTACTAGTAAATTACCAATAACTTGTCACTTTACACTTCCATCCATCTCTACCCGTGATAACCGATAATAGTTGACCAAATTTTTATAGAGTAAAAAAGCAGGGCTACAAAACCGGATGCAGTTCCGGACTTCTCTTTCTCATTATGGCTCTGGTTCCTGGTTTTCGCATCCTTTCTTAGTTTTCCCAGGTTATGGTTCTAGACTACTTCTTGGTTTTGTAGTATTGATATTTAAGAAGATTCAGAAGCCGGAAACGAGACATTTTGTTCTGATTTCGGATCCACAGTTTTGATTTTTTCACGTTGTGGTTCCAGTTCATTTTTGTTTCGTTTTCGGTTTCAATTTTTCAAATACTTTGAGTTTTTCTGCGTTGTGGTTCCAAATTGATGCCAGTTTTACACCTGTGAAAAATGTTGATTAAATTTTTTACTTTTCTGCAAAACTGTAGGAGTGCGATAAAATAAATTTTTTAAAGCTTTGCAATCTATTTTTATGCAACTTTTTTTATTTCTCCACTCGAGTTCTTAGGTATTAGTTTTTGATGATTTTTTAATGTTTTTTTACATTTTTTGGAATTTTATGATCAGTTTTGATAATTTTTGGCTATTTTTGACGTTATTGGCATTTTTGGATATTATCTGATGATTATTTCAAATTTCCGAAGCCCAAACTTTTTTGCTCTGTATACGGAGCTACATAGGGAATAAGGTTCGAATAGGTACGCTTCTTCGCTCCTCTATAGACTATAACTTTATGGAATCAGTGAAATAGGCTATGTACAAATATGAGATATAAAAACTTTCATCTAAAAGGTTAAAATTTTGGTATGGCCGTATGTTCAAAATAAACCCCAATATGATGATATCACCTCACAGACTGAAATTTTGAGATATTATAATTTCAAAATTAATCTCTAGCAAATTTGATTTTCTGAAATATATTTCATAAAGAGATATGGAAGATCCAAGAAATTTTATAACTTAGCAATTTTTCCTCCAAACGCCATTTTTAGGTCCAATTTCACCAAGCAGACTGATATATTTTAACATGGTTTAGTACCTTAAGCTCATTTTTTCACATGAAAGCATATTTGAACATTTTCAACGTTTTGTTCACTTTTAAAGTATTATATTTTGAGCTCTATAACCTCTCTTCATCACCCTTCAAAATTACCTAGACAGAAAATTTAGAATATTATACCTATTATGCTCCTTATTCCCGGAAAACATATGAGTCAATATTTATCAAATTTGTGCTCATTGAGTTTCTTCATGATTTTCTCACAATTTTTTGTGGCGTTTGATGAAAATGACCACGTGAATGACCTTTTTAAATTCAAAATGAAAAATAATATTTTAAAACAGCGATTTCAACGTCTTATTATCTATCTACGTAATGGAAATTCTTGATCTCAATCTCCTCGCTCATCTCAAAATTAGTCGCTACCGGCCAAGATACGTTACTACTTACGTAATGCTTGTTGGACAGAAAATTGTGTTTTTAATTAAAAATTCACATCTCATGCGCATCGACTGTAACACCGTGAATGCGCAAACCTTATGTCGACGTTTAATTCGTTACATCACTTTAATGCCGGAACGCTCACAACAAGTGTTAACCTTTACATGTTGAATTTTTTAGCACGTCATTAATTGCAGCGGGTGGCGAATTAGCCTACTTTTCGGTTCTTACCAAAGAAGACACCATACACTTCGTAAACGAGAGCCGAGAGGAAAGTGCAACGTCAAGATGTTGCTGTAAAAAAGAGAGCTATTAACACCAGGTGTACGAGTATTTTGTTCCGCGTACCAACGAGGGTTATTGCACAGTTATTTTTTATCTGATTCAACAAGGCTGAAAAAAAAACCTCCCGAGTCGGGATCAAAAGTGTGCGCACGGCTCGCGAGAGCGCGTTACGCAGCGGCACGCGAATTAGGCGCGTGTACTCGTAAAAAAACATCCCTTAAAAAACCAGTTCGCTACCTTTTATCTAAAAAGGGGACTGGCGTGTTTCCGCGATCAACTTCATATTCCACGTGCTCGTTTTTTATTATTGTTTTTTTCTCCTTCTTACGAATACGTTCAGCAGCGTCTATCAAAATTTGACAGTAGTGTTGAAACAACAAATCATATTAAATAAAGCCTTTTGTGAGCTCCATAAGAGGACTGCTTTCATGGTTTTTTCACATCGTTAAGCTTTCTTTTTTGCATTCAAATTCCGACTCGATGAAAAATAATGCACGAAAAGTATCTCATGGAAGCTCTGAATTGAAATATGTAATGTTCCTGATCCCACTCCTAGTCAGTGAGGTATCAATCCCCATGAGGCCATGAAAGATGAAATACCAAATTATTAATCAGTAAAAAATTTAAAATGACTAGAAGAATTCAGTTTTTCGAAAGTTTGTCAAAGTACTTCCTTAACATCGACTGCTAATAGGTCTATGAAAAAGTAGAGATCTTTGACTATACCGTGCGTCTAAGTGATTTGGGTACAATCAGCGCAAAAAACTCAGTTTATTGATAGGTAACAGAATAAGAGTTGAACTACAATTGCTAAATCAGAAGTTATTTTTAAAATTACATTAATGAATTTTAAAACTGATAAATTCATTTCAATTGCATTACAATTTCTTTGCATTTGAAAAAATTAATTTCAAATGATTGGAAAAGAGATTTTTTCGCTAATTGTACCTGAATCACTTGGACGCACAGTATACTACATGGACCTGCGGTGAAACATTACATGCATCAAAGTCGGAACATGAACACTCGTTACAACTTCATATATTGCGCATGCTCAAAGTTCGTCATCACTTTTTTATTATTTTGATTTCAAAAAATTTCAAGCCGTACTATCAGCGCGAAATAAATTTGCGCATGGGCACAAAGTATTTAGTCACGAGTGTTCTGAGAAAATCTGTGTAATGTATCGCAGCTGTTGGGTTGGCATTTGCTTGTTGCTAACTCGGTCCATCTAGTGTATAGTCAAAGATAAAGATAACGTTGTTTCATAGATTTCCTTTTTGCGCATGCGCGTGCATTATCATAAATTTTGGACTGATCAGTAATCTGAAACCAAAAGCCTCCTATAGCTTCCTAAACCTTTGAATATATAATCTGGACCCAACTATTTTCATTAACCGCTGTGTAAATGGAAGGAGCCAACATTACTGGGGGAAAATATCGAAAAATAAGCCATACGGGCGTAATGCACAGTGCAAATAGCTTGATAACAGTGTGTGAGAAGAGCTATTATTTCAGTGATCTTGGACCACTCGTTCAACATTGGTAGCCTGGTCCATTGTATACTCATAGTGATAACTGATAAGTGAACGCCAATGAGCGCAAAGTAAACAGTAAAGATTGTTATTTTGGCGCATGCGCAGAAATGAAATCTGTAAAATAACATTCCATTTCAGTTTATCAAGCAACAAACGCTAATTATTTGTTGTACATGATCGTTGACTTTAAATAAGATGTCATAAAATTTATAAACAGTCAAACGCAGTATGACCCACGATAAAATTAGGTATTGTTGTCGTTTTACTCCTTTAATATGAAACTAGGAGGAAAAATTAATAGAAATGAAATTATTCTATTTTTAATTTTAAATAAAAAAAGTTCTCTTCATTTTTGTATCAAATGCTTCTCAGGGCCAAAAATCACTTGACAAATTATTTTTGAAAGATGGTGTATATCAATTATCAACATATATCTAGTATGTTCATATTTCTAAGTTAGGTATTTCATTTATCTCGGTATTTATGACTTTTAAGAAAAAAATTGTTATATTTGAAATGATTCTACATTCAATTTCCTGCAAGAAAGGTTCAATTTATTTTTTGGGTAAAATGCACTGAAAAGCAAAAAAAAATCCGATTTATGGTTTATGTGATAACAACATCTTTTAGCAGGTAAAAAGTGACATTTTTGTTTTTTTTTTCCACTAAATGTGGCATCTACGACAAATCTTGTTATTTACAAAATTAATTAATGTTTAATTTTCGATAAAAAATGTTATATTCATTTTTTGAATAAAAGCTTTTCAAGACTGAAAAAATCGCTCATCAACTAATTTTTGTAAAATGTTTCAATCTGTTCATATTTGTAAGTTTTTCGCATTTATCTCGCTCTATAAAGCTTTTAAGAGAAAAATAGTTATTTACAAAATTACTGCACTTTTAATTTCTTACAAGAAAGTTCAATTCATTTTTTGTATGCGATGCCCAGAAATCCCGAAAAAGTCGCTGATTTATTATATATGTGGTATCAAAAGCTTTCAATAACAGTTTTGCATTTTCTCAGTAAATATGATACCTACAAAAAAAGGTGTTATGAACAAAATTATTTAAATTTGAATTTCCAATAAAAAAGTTCATTTTCATTTTTCTAATAGAATGCTTCGCAAGGCCAAAAAACTCAAAAAAGTCACTTGATAGCATTATTCTTGAGAGATAGGTTTATGCACATGTTCATGTCGGTAAGATTTTCCATTTATCTCGGCAGGTATGATGTTTAAGAGAAAAATGGTTATATAAGAAATCCTTCCACATTTAATTTCTTACAAGATTGGTTTAATTCATTTTTGGTGTACCATGTATTGTAATGTCAAAAAATGTCCATGATAATTTATTGTCTATAGGGCATGAATACTTTTTAGTAAAAGTTTTGCTTTTTTGAAAAACTTGTCTTGTTTGATCAATAAAAATCGCCTTCAGAAAGTACATTCTTCGTGGTTTTCATCGTACCGCTATTGTAATTAGAATTTTGACGAATTTGGACGAAACTACATCCGACATTTGATTAACTTAAATTAGGTTTTTTTACACGCGATAAAACCAGCAATAAAAGCTACCTCGTTGTATGACATTAAAGATTTCAAATCTGTCCACCGAAACCCCAAGCTAAATAGGTATTTACCGCTTTAAACCTAACAATCCACATTTTTATGATTATGGTTTCGGGTAAAAGAAGAATATAAAGAAAACCAAGAAAATATGGATGTACGAATGAATGAGAAGAAAAAAAACAAGAGGAAAAGTTGGTCTCTAGGGATGCACTATGCACCGTTCTTCGTGCAAATATTTTTTTACTTTTCTCGTTCGCTTGAAAAATTAACCGCACCCCCCTGGTTCGTGATTCGTTACCACATCTCGTAAGTTTTTTCGACAAGGGAAAGAGAAACTTTTTCTTCGCGCTAATTACGTTACAACCTTTCACAACGGCTGCCGGTATTTCCCGCTTAATTTATCTTCGGCTTTTTTTCCGTAAGCATAGAACTTTTCCCTCTTTTTTTACTGATTTTTTATTGGAAAATACGAGCGCTTTTATGCGTGGAATAAATAATTTTTAAAATATGAAAAGAAAAATGAGTAAGTTACTCTGACGTTCATTATCAACAGTAAGGAAGTTTTTTTTTGCATTTTAGCGAATAGCACTTGAGGGATGCCTCTTTGTAGATGTACACGGGTTACGGCTTATAGCTAGAAGCAAAACGAATTTTTTTTTGTTTGTCGAATATCGCAATTACTTCGATACCGGAGGAGAGAAAATTTTAAATTCTTTACGTTATTTTACTTTTAATTATATTGGATATTTTTTCTTTAATTTATTTTATACAAGCACGTCGAACGAGCTCAAAAGCGGTTTTAAATAAATACGCAGTCTCTAATTATGAAAATTGTACCTTTAGAAATAACACAGGTATCCCTAAACTTTCTCTATGATTTTAAAATTACTCTTTTTTACTTATTTTTTCCCCCATTAAAGTATACGAGTATAAGGGAAGAAAAACCTGGCGAAAAATTTTATAAAAGTATTTTTCTACTATTGTGTAACTTCCCAAACGATACTTTCGAACTAAAAAGATCCATTAAGAAATTCGTTCTTTTTAATTTCTTCAATCTACTAAATCATTCATTTTAATCTCGTTCTTAAAATGCAAAGCGATTTTTCTTTATGCTACCTGGAGGAATAAGAATAAGAACGAGGGAAGGTTAAATAGCGAAATAGCAGTTGAAACAAAATGAGTTTTTATTTCTTTTTTAGTGTATTTTCTTCTCTTTCTTTCGGTCTTGATAAATTCGTTTTTATGATAAAATTTTTCGAAAACGAAAAGGCGAGAAGATATCGATGTCGAGAGCAGGGGTAATTTAAAGTTGCGCCGAATAACAATGATAAGAAAGAATATGAAAAATAAATTATAAAAACTTTTTGCAATAAAAAAAATGAAGAAAAAACAAGCGAATAGTTCGTACACTTTTACGGTGGCGCAAAAAAAAAGTTTTGTAATTCTTCGAGGGCCAAATGAAAAGGGTAAGGTAAGGTGTTCAGAAAAGTCCATGGCTACTCTTTAGCATTTTATTTAGGTATTTTTTTAATTAAAAAAAATTAGGGATGATAATTAAAATTAATTCTAACTAATTAAAGGGATAATTATACGTGAAAAAGAGCTGACGATGAGAATTGTGTTGGAAACGTGCAATGAAAATAAAAGATATTCATTTTTTTGTTTTTTTTTTTCTTTTATTAAAATTAGGTAAGTAATTAAATTTAAATTGAACCAAAATTATTATTAATCAATATTTTTTCCATTTTCTTTCTTTCTTTCTTTCTTTCTTTCTTTTTTTTTTTTTTTTATCAAGTTACTAAAATCAATATTAAACCAGAATCATGTGTTCAGTTTCTTCATTTTATTAAAATTGAAAGAAACTTATATAGGATGCAAACTCCATTTTTTTTTTAATTTAAATAAAACTAAAATAAAATTGTGAATTATGGTATTATTATCATTTTTTGTTAAAATTAAAATTGAAAGGAAACTGAAATAATAGATTTAATAAATAAATTATTTAATATTTTTTTTTATTGTACTGAAATTGAACAAGAATTACGAATTCAATTTCAACATTTTTCAAATTGAAGTTTCAGTCACACACCTCCTTTTTGAATGCCCCAATATCAAACAAACCCGTGACAATCTAAACATCCAAACAACCAACATACCGGACAACCCAGACGAATTAAAAAAAATCCTATCCTTCATACACAAAATAAAATATAAAAACCAAATATAAATTAAACTCTCTACGCTGAGCGTAACAATCCTGGCAATTATACACGCCCAGTATAATAAAAAAGAAGAAAAAAAAAAATTAATAATTCTAGGTCCAGAATTACCTTCAATTATTTTAATCAAGATTAAAACTGAACTCTAGAATTAAATATTTAATTGCATTTTGATAAAATATTATTTAATTTTCAATTAAATTTGTTAAAGTTACCTATTCATTTTGTCAATGATAATTTCGTTAGAAGAATAGGTATACTTACCTAAGTACCTATATTAATTTAATAATCAAAACAGATTAATCCGTGTAGCTCTTTCTTCATCTATATATCTACTATTTGAAATCTTTTAAAAATGAAAGAGCTTCAATAATTAAAGTTTTTAAAGACTCTAAGTAACTGAAAAGAATTTTTATAAGTTGTATTAGCTCTTGAACTTTGATAACTGCCAAATCAGTATACAAACAGTTATTTTCACTATTGAAATATTCGCATCATTGAATACCTTGAATACGGTGATTTATTCAAAAACTCAGATTCATGAAAACTTGCCAAAACGATATTCTCAACCATCTGATTGGTAGCAAAAGCTGTGAAAAAATTCCAACGAAATTCGTTCGTTAGGAAAATTCGAAATTTACGTTTTACATGAAATATTGAAATTAGCATTTTAAATTCGCAGTCTGCTTTGCAGAACCAAAAAGAGAAAAAAAAATTTGCATCTATATGATACTTTTTAAGTAACCTGTGATTCATTGAGAAGGGTAAAACAGAGATAACCGCATGAATAATAAGCTGTATAAAAGAAATTTAGGGTTGAAGATTTTTTTTTTTGAATTGTAAGCAAGTTCCATTAGTTGAATATGCGCTTTGTTTCTCGAAGCAAATTAATTTAGGAAAGAACTCACCCCTAACGAAGTACGAAAGAAATGTTTTTTTCTTTAACCCTTACCCACACGCGGCACCCACACTGTTTTGCATATACAATGAGTTTATGTGTTTGTTACCCTATCATCCTTTTTTTTTTGCTGCTGCGTTATTACCCCTGGGTCTCTGGTAGCTTTTACTCGGAGTCGTTTTTTTCATTTAAAACTGCCTTTAAAGTCGGTTTCGTAATTTTTTGCAACGAAAATTAATGTCGTTAAATTTAAAAAGGCTCGTAATTACCGTAAGTGCGAATCTGGTAATGTGTTTTTTAATTTGCTGATGTTGGTGTTGATGTTATTTGATCATCGATGTAAGCCCGTAAGCGTGGTGTTTAGGAGTTTCTGAGTGGAGCGACTGAAGCAGTTTCACTAATGTTTATGTGATAAATTCATTACTGTTTTATACTCGAAAATATTTTTTCGCGATTCAATGTTACATAATGATATTATGAATGAAAAATCTCAAAAAGAAAAACACAGCTGTTTTAATGAAGAAGATTGTGAAGCTATTAAGATAAATTTAGTTGAATCTTGATTGATGTTGAAATTAAATTCGAAGCCATAATTCATTTTATCATCAAAACCGAAGCTGAATTCGGAACCGCAGCAATTTGGCTTGTTTTGGTTTCAGCTTCACAGCTTATTCTTTCAATTCTTATGATTGTGCATCTTGGATTCTTGGTTATCAGTTCAAGATTGCATAGCTGAAACGGGATTCCAATCAATTAAATTATATTTCAACTAAAAAAAAAATCTTCCAGAAATTTTTTTTAAGCTCAAAAGATTAAAAACTTCAAAACCAATAAAAATGTTCTAAAATTTGTAAAATGTCTAAAAATATTGAAAAATGCCTTAAAAAAAAGATAAAAACATATTTCAGGAAAAGGGGAACACAAAAGCCTTTAATCCAGGCCTAACAACAGGTACACCCAGTATTCAAATTTTCCAAAAAAAAAAGTATTTTCCAAATAAATTCACACCGTTCCTCGTTGATCGTAAAAGCAAACCAAAAATTCACTCTAACGAGTAAACGATGATATGAAAAGTACAATAAAAAACTAATATTATGTCCAAATAAAGAACGTACGGTTTTATTTGTGTAGCGAATAAAGAGTATTCGACGAGTATTTTAAAGGGTAAAAAATTACCGGTTATACATTAAATTCTAGTGCACGCTCGCAATGCCATATTAGTTGCACCGGGAGAGGGTTTGACACAGATTCGTCAACACTTCTACCCTTTTCTATTATATCTTCATGTAAAAAAACATTCAAGTTCTAATTCGGTTTTTGTACTTCTCCTACCACCCACTTTCAGTGTAAATGTCGAATTACCCCGAAGGCCTTCTCCGCGTTATTTTTTTTCCAAAAAAGGGGAAATTATCCGTAATACCAACGTGCGTCGCTATTGTTCGAATCATTTCGTTCGTTTTAAACTCTTTTTTAATATATCAATCGACAAAGGGTTCGAGTATGATTGTCGCGGTGAAATATAGGTCCCCGGGTGATCGGAGATGAAGCGAAGGGATTGCGTAGCGTAAATCTCTTCATATACAGAGTCCGATTTATAGAGTATATTTCCTGGAATTCGGATATCTATATGTTGATAACAGTGAGTACATCTACGAAAGCGTTAAAATGGAAATAAGCTTTAAGCTGTGATTTAAATCAGCCTCATGGTCCCCCAGTACCTAATAATCAATTTACACTCATCATTGTGATTCTACTCATTCGACGTAAGAATCATAGAGATAACTTTCGCTTACTCACGTTTCTTTGAAAATACACCACCGCCATCGTAAAGTGTTCCAGCACGCTTGTTTACCTTAAAAACACATGTTTATTTAAAAAGAAACATTTGCGAGCCGAATTCAACCGAATACAAAGGAAACAATAAAAAAATGTGAAGTAGATTTTTCTTCACCCGTAAAGCATCTATTATGAAGTAAAAAAAAAACGTTCGCGAACCCGTTAGGATTTTTTTACAAATTAAAGAGCGGGTGGCTGACCCGAATAAGGGTTTTTATGTCTCAGTTTTGTTGCTTCGTTTGTTACAGATATTACCGGCGTCAATAAAAATAAGAAAAAGCTATTTTAATGCCAACCTTTCCTTATTAGGTTTCATAATATTTGTAAAACGAACAAAAAATTTCCAAGTTAACGTCGAACGTAACTGAACACGTATAAAATTCAATCGAAAAAATCACGTGGTAAAATTTTTCAAGCAGTACGTTGGTTTGTGATTTCCTAGATTTTTTTGTTTCTTAACGAGTGAATTAGGTTCGAAGCGATTGACACCTGAGATGTTTTAGATATCTACGAAGTTGGCGGAAAAGTTAAAAATGTAATTCCAATGAAATACCAATCGGTCAAAGTTTTATTGAAAGAACCCTTTTTATTTTTCATTCGGGTTCGAGCTATAACCTATAGATGATTCCTTTTCACTAGTTCATACGATGTGACAGTGCTGGAAATTAATGAGAAATTGAAAGTACCCAAGGTATCTCTCGATTGAGGGAAAAAAACTTTATAACCAGCACGAAAGTTTTTACCAAATTACTTTCCAATTCGTCTCGAAAAATTAAACGAAAACTCGACACTTTTTAACTTCCATTCCGCTCGAAAGTTCGGTTGAGACTTTGACGACTTATTTTTGCCGAGCACTTTTTTTCTCTTTGTAATTCGATATTTATTTATATTAAGATAACTTGGGGTATCTGGATTTTTCTAAAAGTGGAAAGTGAGAGAAATCTTTTTTTGAGGAAATAAAAAATTTTGTGGTTTGGAGGACTGATATTTTTATTTATTTTATTCCGCAACTTGAGCAGTTCTTGGGTAGTGTACGAATCTTTACATCGAATAAATTAAAACTTTTTTCCGATAGTCCAGGAAATTTACATCATGCGAGGAACGTTTATAGAAGAGATTCTAACAAGAACTTTATTGTATTGATATAGACAAAGTAGCTTCATAAATAATTATGCTATTAGTCCGAATATTAATTCGAACCCTGCACTCCTGCAGTAAACTTGGAGCGCTAGTGTGCGACCAATAAGAATGTTTGTTTACATTCTAAAGCTAAACCGCACTTTTTTATCAGTAACATAATTATTTCTCTTGAAAACTTCATGATGTTTCGTGCAATTTCGGTTGAAATTATTCAGTAATGCAGCGTTTCGTGTTTTATTTTCAATTTTGAGAACTTGTAAGGAACGATTTTGGTAAAAAGTAAGCGTTCAGTAAGATTAACAGAACTTCTGCATCCAGCTATGGTTTCAAGTGGTTGTGCAGATGCAAGCAGAATTACTACTTCTTTTTTCAACGTCTTGCTGGCAAGGTGTGAAAAAATTTCACTAATTAATAAACAATTTCAATGAAAATCACAAGAAACAGTTTTAAATTTTTGAACAAAATATCTTACTGATAAAAAAGTTCTGTTTAGAATGTAAATAAACGTTCTTATTCGTCGCGCACTAGCGCTCCAAGTTTACTGCAGGATCCGAAATTCCGAATAAGCAGTTTCAGAATCGTAAAAAAAATTAACGAATACTTCTCAAAAATTAATCGTGGGCAAAACAGTTTTTTTCTACGCTGAATTTCATATTATTTGATAAAGGAAGTGTTTTTTCTATATACCTAAGTGATAGGCAAAGAGTAACATAATTTTGAAAATCACAGATTCATAATGCGACAAATTTTGCCAGAATGTCACCATCATGAATTGTACAGGAACGATGAATGGGGTTTAAACGCTCCTCCTCAGTCTCCTGCATTATACTTGAGAGGTGCCTCCACTTTCGGAGCCCTTGACCTCTCTTCAAGTATCTATTTCCAGTGATGGAAATTATCGATAGTGTCGTTGATGAAAAATATCACCATCGAGAGTAACGACAGTATGAGAAATCGCTATCGATACTTACTTTAAAGAAAAATAAATAATTTAAAAACTTCATACATGATTATTATTTTTCAAAAGTTTTTACATGCAGAAAATTTTTGAAGAGTATGAATAAAGATGTAAAAAAGTTCATTATTTACTTTTTGCTAGTGCGTCTTTCATTTTTGATGTTTCATTTTCATTTTTCAGCCTAGTAAGCATGAGCCAAGCCATTTACTGAGACTATCGAAACTATCGGTGAAAATACAAAAACAGTATCGATAGTTAAAGGATAGTAAAACTATCGATATTTTTCAAAAATTTTTGAAATTGAAAGCTCTCAAGATATAAAAGTTCGAAAATAAAAAATACGCCAAAAATTAAAAAATGTCCAATAAACCAAAAAAGTGTCTAAAAATAAATAATTACTCAAAATGAAAAAAACAATAATTAATCCAAAATGTCTAAAAAAGATGAAATGTTCAACGCTTTGAAAAATGCTAAAAACATATTTAGTCCAGATTTCAAAAATTTAAAATGAAGAAGAACAGTAAAAAATTAAAAAAGTTAAAAAATGGTAAAATTTCCAAAAATTAAAACCTAACAAAAATCCATTATTCTTAGAAAACTACCGTCCTATATCTTTAACATCAGTTCTATGTAAAACCTTCGAAAGAATCGTTAATGCTCGATTAACGTGGATTCTCGAATCTACGAACTTCTTCACCAACAACCAATGTGGTTTTAGAAATAAACGCTCTACTACTAATCTACTACTTTATCTAAGAAACTCTATCCAGGAAAGTTTCCTTAAACGAGAACACCTACTCGCAGTATTTTTCGACCTTCAAAGAGCGTTCGATACCATTTGGCCTCAAAAAATTCTCGCCTCCATTCACAAAAGAGGAATACGGGGTCATATGGCCTTTTTCCTTCAAAATTTCTTACAATCTCGAAGATTTTACACTAGAATTAATCAGACCGTATCGACCACACTCAATCTTCAAAATGGAGTACCTCAAGGCTCCGTCTTGAGCCCAACATTATTTAATATAGCCATCAACGACGTCGCAGATCAAATAAAACCACCAGTAAAATTCGCTCTCTTTGCCGACGACCTCGCAGTTTTCCTTCCTTGCTCTAACCTTCAACTCGGCGAAGAAGTTCTTCAATCTACTGTAGACAAATTATATTCCTGGTCAACCCAAAACGGTCTGATTTTTTCACCTCAAAAAACAACATGTATCCATTTCTGCAGAATTCGGAATTGCGATCACAACCTGAACCTTTCCCTTAACAATATTCCTATCCAACAAGCAGAAACAGCTAAGTATCTCGGTCTAATCTTCGACCAAAAATTATCTTGGAAACCTCATATTCTCAACCTCAGAGCATCCTGTTCCAAAAAGCTCAATCTAATTAAAAAGTTAGCGCACACTACTTACGGCTCAGATAAATCTTCCTTATTGAGAATATACCATTCGCTAATTAGATCTAAACTCCAATATGGGGCAGCAGCGTATAGCTCAGCTAATCAGGGAATTTTAAAAATTCTCGACCCCATACATCATACGCAGTCCGACTTTCTCTAGGCGCATTCCGCACTCCCCTATATCAAGCATACTATGTGAAGCGGGAGAACTTCCTCTTTATCTCCATCGTTACTATTCCACAATATGCGCTTTTATCCAAACAAAGTCAAATCCACATTTACCTCCAGTAACTCAATCACGGAAAAACAAACGCCAAGCCTCTATCATACCTTTCCAAACACAAATTTCCGAAATTTTCTCAACTATAAAGTTATACCCACCCGAAGTAGTATCATTTCCATCAAAAAGTATACCTCCTTGGTCGTTCCCTTTAAGTATTGACCTCGAACTCTCCGAATTGCATAAAACGACCACATCAGTCCAAACATGGACAACAGCCTTCCATAGACTCATCTCCCGCTATCCTCATCACCAAAAAATTTTTACAGATGCATCCAAAACCAGTCAAGGAGTGGGAAGCGGCATCGCAACCCAAGAAATGATACTAATACGATATTCTCTTCCTATATCATTCTCAGTTTTATCAGCAGAATTGTTTTCAATTCAACTAGCACTTCATGAAATAGTCACACCTAACCCTCAAACCCGCTTCTTAATCCTTACTGATTCCATCAACTCACTTCATGCCTTAACTCAATATAAAAGTAATAATTTACACCCCATAGCCAATCAAATTCTTCATCTATCAACCACACACAAAAACTTCACTCTAGCTTGGCTTCCCGCCCATGTAAATATATCTGGCAACATCCTCGCCGACCTAGCCGCAAAACAATCCTCTACAATGTTCCCAATTCCAAATATTCCAATACCGTCTCAAGATCTTAAAAAACATATCCAAATAGCTATCCACTCCACCTGGGAAACCACCTGGAGAAATACTTCCACAACTAACAAACTCCGGTCCATCCGAAATTCCACCTCACCTTTAACGTCACCTCAATCCTCGAGGAGGGAAGAGGTTATCCTAGCACGTCTCCGTCTAGGTCATACCCTCTTAACCCACTCCTACCTCCTGGATAGACAACCTCCGCCTATATGCGCGCAATGCCAAACCCAGCTCTCAGTCTCACACATCCTAACAATATGCCCTACATACTCAAACATCCGTTCTAGACTCCAACTCCCATCTACTCTATCCGATATCCTCAATAGCCACCAGACCAACCTCCTATTCACCTTCCTGAAACAGTCAAACCTTTACCACAGAATCTAAACACTCCATACCCGCAGACGTGCCTCTGGCCTTGGCGGCAGCACACGGCACAGAAAAAAAAAAAAAAAAAAAAAAAAAAGAAACCTTTAAAAAACCAGAAAAATTGAGTAAAAGTAAATAATTTCCAAAAATGTATAAAAAACTCTTCCAAAATAAAAAATTTCTGAAAATGAAAAACTTCAAAGTTTGAAAAGTGCTAGAAATAAATAAATTTCAAATGAAAAAAAAAATTAAAAATTGAAAAAATGTAAAAATTAAAAATTGCCAATAATTAAAAAATGTCAAAAAATAAATTTAGTTCAATTCTCTAAAGTGAATAATTGTACGATTTTTGTAGAAAGATATATTATCGTGGAAGGTTAAGGCCCAGGGCGTTCATCATTTTCTCATAGTAAGCTTAGATTTAGTTGTGAGGTACAAGCTTCTGTTAGTTCTGTTCCTAATTCAATTACCAAATTATGTATCCCCTACAATTTTGCTATTTAAAATATAGAGCTCAACTAAGGAGTAGTTTTTTAAAGCTATTAATTTGATCAAACCAAGTTAGCTTTTGGTCGAAAATAAGTCTGAGTTATTTATTAGGCAATGTTTTCATAAGTCTCAACACTTACCTTAATGAGTTGAATCAAGATATCTACTGCGAATGAAGTTTCATATTTAATAACAAATAGAGCAGTAGTTTCAATGATTAAAAAATTGAATCCAATTTTTTTATTCATAAGTTGAAACTATTGATAACTTTTTGCGACATTTATTCACCTTGAATTACATTTGAACAGCCTTATGGGTAAAATGCAAGTGAACAAAGCACTAATGACTCTGGTAAAAATCGAACCTCTATTGACGTAGTAGGTATATTTTTCTTTATTTTTCCTTTAGTGAAATTAACTCTTTTGATGCGGATAATTTGTTTCAAAAATTATGCGAAAGCTTTTGAAATTTCGTTTCCCCAAGTACTTACCTATTTCGAAACCTCCTGGGAAATTTAGAAACCATATCAAAAAATTTTTTCAACTCTTAGCGTCTAAATTATAATGATATATCACTTCAACTTCTTCACGAGAAAAAATAGTGCAAAGAAGTTGATAACAAAAAAAAAATGCAAATGAAACCAGAAACTTTTTCCCCTTGATACCACTTACTGTTGAAAATCTACCGAAATAAAACACGTAAAAAATTCACATTGCATTTCGATGTTTATTACACGAATAACACAGATTTTAACAACAAAACAGATTACAATACACCGATTATTTACAAATAATATTCGAAAAAAAAAAACTTGTAATACGAGATTAGGTATGTCTATTTCTTAAGGTAATGAACACAATTAAAAGTAGAAATACCTTAATATTTATAAATATAAATTCAGTCTTTCGCGTTAAAAAGGAGCATAATAAACCAATGAGTATATAAAGTATCGGGGAAAAATCAAAAATCTCGTATTAGTAAACATAAACCCATTTCCTAAAATTATCCAAAAATTACCCCCGTTCACAAAACAATTTCTATCATCGTATTTCGTTTACCCTTAATACGAAAACAATTTACATATAAACTTAAAACACGTGTTCATCTTCAACAAAAGCCAAAATAAAAACAATAGCACCGAAATTATTACATAAAATAAAACAATCAGGTATTTACATGAAAAAAAATCATACATCTCGTACATATACATTTTATATAAGCGAAATTAAATACTTAGATTTTGGGATAATTTGACTTAAATAAACCATTTAATAAAAATACAATATTTTTTTCTCGTATAGCAAATTAATTTGCAATGATACGCGCAGTAAGAGTATCATAAGGATTTTAGTAATTAAATTTTTTTTTTTCAAATCCTGATATGAGCAAAATAACAACACCTTGAACTATACAATTCATACGAGTCATGTTTATGATGAAAAATTATGTTTCATAATTTAAAAAAAAAAAATAAAAATGAAAACATGAAAATAACAAAATTAATATGTATATCATGAGTGTTGAAATTCGAGGAAGACTTCTGACAATGACGATTGTGAAAATTGACAACAGAATTATAGAATTTCGAATTCACAAGGAAGAAATTAATCGACAGCGTTCTATTTTTTACGGCACACAGGTAACAAAAGAGAAAAATAGGTATTGACAGAAAGGAAAATAAAACAAAGAGAAAAAAAATACACGATAAAACAAAAAAAAAATGAAAATAAAAATATAATAATACGAGGAATGTATAACAAAATAGGTAAAAATCTTATAATCTTTAATTGGTGGTCTTTGATTTAAAAAAGTACACCTTTTGAGTAAACGTAAAATTACGAAATCGTTACAGTAATAACTGAAATATCCAAAATACTTAAAAAAACAAAAAAACAAAAACAACGAAATAAAAAAAGTGTGTGACTTGTAGAGATCATTTTTGGTTGCATTCTGTTGTTGGATATTGCTTAAAAATGGTGTACTTTTGAATAAGGTTACAAGAGATCACAATTTGGGTCCCTATTGACAAGAAATACGCAGGCTGTTAAATTGAAACTAAAAGATGGCTTTGAAGCCGCATTAGAACGAGTTTCAAAACGACGAAATCACGCCTGAAAAACTGCGATTTACCAATAGGCCAGTCATTTGGTTCAAATGTATGGGAATAATTTTTATAGAATTTATTTTTGGTATATTTACTCCAGAAACCTCCATAACTAACATACTAAAACTCCCCTGAGGGGCTGGGTGAAATGTCCACTTTGACAGTTTTTCGTGTTTATCTCCGTAACTAGGGCTTACACACGAAAAATGATTTTATAATAAATCAATCTACATAAAATTTTCTACAAATAAGATTCACTTCATTTTTTTTCTAGAGGTTATTGTTTCCTCAAAAATTTGATCGAAACCTCAAAAATACTCAAAAAACTATTTTTTCGTCATAAAACATAGAGTAATTTGAAAACTGAATTGTATTCATTCTACTTCAGTTCATTGGGAAGGAGAGGGATGTCTTCTCAAGACTAAGATCCTTTTTTAAAAGAATTTTATGACAAGTTATTCATTATGAAACCATGTTTCACGAATAATAAGACACAAACAGCTTTTAATTTTTCCAATGAAATACGTTACTGATAAAAAAATCCTGTTTAGAATGTAAACAAACGTTCTTATTGGTCATTACACTAGCGCTCCAAGTTTACTGCAGGGTCCGAAAGGCAATTCGTAAGCTTTCTGATTAGTCGTGCGTCACGCTTGTAACAACCAATCATAAGGCTAGAATTTGATAAAATGGATATTTCATTTCCATCTTCCTAAATAATATCGTCCCGTTTTCAATGAAGATGAATAGAATGACTGATCAAATTTTCATTTTACTAGTAAGTGGAAGTAATGTATCTATCACTTTCCTGCGCAGTTGGAAGCGAATTCCTTACCAATAGGGATGACTCGTCTGAGATAAATTGAGGAAGTCTGATTCGATAATACTAGGAAATAGTTAACAAAAGTATGTACATAAGGGGAATAAAATTCAGGAAGAATCTAACAATAACAATAACAACGAGATTAAATATATTGGATAGACCATCTAGACTAATTTGCAGAATAATCAAGAGAAAAAAAATATTCCGACGAAACGTCTCACTTAATTGACCTTATTCAAAAGCGAATTAGAGATCTCATTGAGCTTAAGTCACAGCACTTGAGCTTCGACGGGTGGAGAGGGATACGCTACGACATCACTGGTGATAGATTATCCTCCTCCATTGGCGACGTGCTTCGTGAAGAATCTGCAGCGCTACCGCTAGAATTATTGTTGTTGGCGGATCGATGTTTCTTGTTGACGGACAAATCTTCGGGTTCGGTCTGAACAGGTATTGTGACCATTGAGGACAGGCCAAAGACATTGGAGATGGAGACTGGCGACAATTGCGATGGTATTGGCATAACGGTAGGCGGAGCCGTGATCCAAGGCTGATGGTAACCATTGGTTTGTAAACGTGAGCTGAAGCTTGCGGACATACCTGAATCACTGCTAACAGTGTCGTCGCTCATGTCACACTTACTGTCGTCGTCTTCTTCCATGATATCGATGTCTTCGCGCTTAATCACAGGTTCGCTTTTGATGTACACATCGTCCGAAGCTGGTAGACCGTTTTTAACGCATTTATGGTTGTTGAGATGATGCTTGCGACGATACTGGCCGTTACACTGGCCGCAAGCGAAAGGTTTTTGTCCGCTGTGGATTAACATGTGAGCTTTCAGTTGATTAGAATCGGAGAACTTGGACGGGCAGATATCACAAGAGTACGGACGCTCTCCGGTATGCACTCTAGTGTGTCTGCGCAGGTTAGCCACTTGCACGAAGTCCTTAGGGCAGTGTTCGCATTTATAGGGTTTCTCGCCCGTATGCAAACGCATATGAGTCTTCAGATGATGATCTCTGGTGAACTTCTTCTGGCATTGCGGACACTTGAATGGTTTCTCGCCGGTATGCGTACGTTCGTGGTTCTGCAGCACGTGTTTGTAGTCGAACGACCGTTGGCAAATATTACAAACGTATTTTTTACCTTTCGAAGTTAGCTTAACGCTCGTGTTGTTATTCTCGATCGGAGATCTGCTGGTTAACGGCGAAGAAGTAGATACTGGTGGAGACAAAGGAGCCGGCGATATCCTTTCTTCCTTCTTTTTACGACGTTTACCCGAAGGACTCCTTTGCCTAATGATTTGGTCGCTAGAAGACACTACGTGAGCGGTTTCGCTACCATATTTCGGTAACGGAGGCCAATTCTGGGCCCCGAATAGTTCCGAAGGATAAGCGTCCCGTGGTACCGTTGAGGATGCGATTAACGCTTGTAGGGCCAAGTGATTTACTAATTCTGTTTGCGTGGGGAATACTTGGTTTTGGTTGATTAGATTTTGCAGGTTAAACTCCAACGGTAGATTTACCGCGCCGTTGCCACCGGATCGTATGGTCGCCCTTTTGCGAGAACAGTTACAAGACGCGGCGCTTTTGCATCGGCACGAATTCGCCGTCTCCTTCATGACTGGGCTGACCATTGATTCATTGGAGCTGACGGATACCACACCTGTAAAACAAAAGTGGGTTTTAATAAGAGGCAATTTTTTTTTGATATCGCAGATTACAGTCTACTTTCTGTGGGTTAAAAAGCATTCTAAAGAATGAACTTTTTCAATTTAAAAAGTAAGTGAAAATTAATTTCCCGAAAAATTAACTTACGGAAGTTCGAAGCTGAAATATTACAAGTTATTAAGAGCAATCGATTGCGGGGAGGGGGGAGGGACCGGGTATCTTAAAGGATTAAAATTCGTTAAGGTAAGCAGTGTAAGCACTTTTTGCGCTCATGCAGACACAAATTTTTCAAAAGAAAAGTTTTAGGGATGAAAATTATACAATGCCTTTAACACCACCAGTGATCAATGAGGTACTATCCCCCATACAAGATGTGAAGTCAACTTATTAATCGTAAATATTATCAGAAGAAAAAGTTGTTATGAAATTTATCAAACCTTTCACCATCATTTTCAAGCAAGCAAACTCGTATGATATACAACGGAGGGCGCAATCATCCAAAAGTCGGTTTTTCTTATTTATTTCAGTTAATATGACATTTAGAAAATAGACAGGACAAAATTGATCCATTTTTAATTCTAAATGAAAAAGGTTCTATTCAGTTTTTGCATAAAATGCTTTCTAGAGCGAAAAAACACCTATTCTCTTATTTTTGAGATATGTTACATCAACATGTTAATTTTGGTAAGTTTTTCGCATTTACCTCGCCATATATGATGTTTAGGAGAAAAATGATAATATACAAAATTATTCCAATTTTTATTTTCTACAAAAAAGGTATAAACCACTTTTTGGGTACGATGCGCTGGAAAGCCAAAAAAAGCCCCTGATTTATCATTAATGTGATATCTCAACAGTTCTGTTAATATTTTGCATTTTCTCCGACAAATATAATATCTACGAGATAAATTGTAATCTACAAAATGAATCAATTTTGGATTTCCAATGAAAAAAGATATATTAATTTTTCGAAAAAAATGCCTCCCAAGACTGTAAAAATTACCTATCAACTAATTTTGAAAAATGCTATTCTAATCTGTTAATGTTTGTAAATTTTCCGCATTTATCTCGCTATATACGATGTTTAAGAGAAAAATGATAATATACAAAATTACTCCGCTTTTATTTCCTACAAAAAAAGGCTTAATTTACTTTTTTGTGTACGATGCATTCGAATGCCAAAAAATGTTCTTCATTTATACAACTTACATAGTATGTACATTATATACGTATACATCAACCTCCTTAACTTTCTACATTTTTTTCTTTGAAATATTTACCTAACAGATAAACGAACATATTGACGGCTCAGAGGAAGAAGGGCCAAAATGCATTTTAAATGAATTTGCAAAACTTCAATTTATCCGTATTTGTAGGCAATTCCATTCATTTGGAATTTTTTGGTGATTTCAGTTTGACTCAACGAGGATAAAAAGTAAGATTGCTCAAAAATCACTTCTCAAAACATTTTCGTTCCTAGATAAATCATCATAGGAAGTTCATATAAAATTGCAGTTTAGTTCTTCTTCCACAAAGCCGTCGATTATTCAATTCCATATGTAATAGCTGAATCTTCACCAAAGACACTCAATGTTCCCAAATTTTGTTTTCACGTTTTTCTAGAGGCAAAACCTAGGGAACAATTTTAAATTCAACGAATCCAAAGATTCAAGGTATATTTTACTGACGTAATCAAGAGGTTGCCTAAGCCCATTTTACAAACTGTCTGATTTGGATTTAGTCCCAAGTGACCCAAACTTTCGCACACAAATTATATGGATGTGTCATTCAACTCGAAAAATTTTTGATAAAAATTACCAAATTTTGAAAAATTAAAAAAATTAATTTTCTTTGCCCAACAATAGGTATACTTTATAGTTTAATTAATTTCTCTATCACGCCTTTAGCCCTGTGCTGTAAATGGGGGGGGGGAGGAGAGATAAAAAAGTATTGTTGCTAAAAAATAATTTTTAGTAATTTTCAAACTGAAATTGGATAAAATAATGAGTGAATATTTTTCTCCAGTACCATATTAATTGCAGAATTTTTTTATAGTGAAATGACACATTGTAAGCCCATTTCTCATTTCACATCATCATCATGTACCGAATAATTTTTTTATATTGTAGTAGGGGGATACCACGATATTTTTATATGTTAAAAAAAATATTAAAACCTCACCCTACCTCCCACCCCTCGTTTCATCACATTTTATAACTCATAATGAGTTTCTTGCCAACTTCTTCAACAATTATTTTTAGTTGGGCTATTGAGGTGCTTTTATTCATTTTAATTCGTGCTCGATGTACGCTAGATGTTGGTTCAAAAATACACTTCAACTTTTTTTATTTCTTGTTAATAGTAATCTCTGAAAATACTTTTTTTACATTTCAAAAATACTACACAAATTTTCATGTTAAAAAAATCATTTTAAAAGAGGAGTGCATTGAGGTTTATTAACAAAATTTCTAATATTGAAATTAAAGCTCAACTTTTTTATTCCTTTTTTTTTTCAAACAAAAAAAAAATTGACAAAATCGTACCAAATCTCAACTTTAAGCCTTTCTTCCGTCCGTATATGCAGTTTACGGCACGTTAATGGAGTAAAGTAAATGTATTGAAAAAATGCTTTTCTTTCCTCTAATAAATTCATTTTTCATAACTGAGCGAGTTTTACATTTTTAGAAAAGGTAATTCTCAAAGAAATAAAATGCTGGTTTTTCAATCACAATGCCATCATTAAATTTACTTTTTTTCACTTAATTTTTGAGATGCAATTATTTCTAGCGAAAATAAATAATATTAGAAATTACGAACTTTTGAAATTCAAAAGAAAGTGAAAGTTCACTCATCATAGTCCGCAGAGCCAATACTTGAATATTTATTTATGAGCTGAATATTTCGAAAAATGAAAAATCATGTCCCAAATACCAACCAAGAGGGGGAGATGAAATTCAAATTACTTCAACTCAGTAGTAGAATTAGCCTACGGACAAAATCAATTTTCGAGTCTTTTTTCAATTTTTTCTCATATTTAATAATTTTGAAAAAACAATGAAAAATATTCTAATAATTAAAATTATGAAAATATTTTAAATTTAACATTGATACTTCCGATCATGGTGAACCCTTTTTGCCCCTCTCTCAACAACCTTAAATTTACCCGAATTCCTTTCATTCGAATGTAGAACTCCATCTCGAAAAAATTTCATTCGTCGAGTACGCATAATAAAACAGGTTTATTATACGGGGGAAATATTATTCATAAATATGATAAAAAATGGCATTTATTATACCATGCCATTTCCAACGCAGATATAATCTACGATAGATATAGTTTTCCCAAAACTACGTTTAAACATCGCATAAATAGGTACCGTATCAGTTAATAATTCGCTTCGAATAAAACGTCGCAATATTTCTTCGAAAATAGCGAATCTCTGGCCTATTACAAAAACCATAATAATAAGGAAACGCGCGATCATTTCGGCTAAAATCGCGACACTTAAATATCCAGGGCAGGGGGTCGAATTAAATCACCAGAGGAGAGTAAAAATTCACATTTAAACGTGTTCTAATAACGTACCTACGTAACAGGTTGATTTACCCATAAGTGCTTTAAATAGTCTATTAGTTGCCATTCTCATTTAGCATTTGCAATCAATACGAAGGAGATAATTAACGCGCCAAAATGAACTCTTAAAGTGTCATCAATTGCGTAACAATTTCGGCAAAATCGCGACACTTAAATATCCAGGGCAGGGGGTCGAATTAAATCACCAGAGGAGAGTAAAAATTCACATTTAAACGTGTTCTAATAACGTACCTACGTAACAGGTTGATTTACCCATAAGTGCTTTAAATAGTCTATTAGTTGCCATTCTCATTTAGCATTTGCAATCAATACGAAGGAGATAATTAACGCGCCAAAATGAACTCTTAAAGTGTCATCAATTGCGTAACAATATATATCGCTTTGTTTACTGGCACTTAGGGTCTATATAGGAAAATACATCGGGCACAGTGCGACAAAAACCATCCCAATTCTACGGCGATAACAAGCGACTCATTAAAATTTGCAATTCGAGCCTAATTACCCGTCAAAATGCAAATTTCTCGTGGCAAATTATACCTCGTATAGTGGCACCGATGTAAGTACACCGAGCAAAGACTTCTTTTTATTTAGACTTTCATTAATTTCGCGTTAAAAGTTTTCCTCGAATTATTACTTTCTGACGGTGAATCTTATAAGGTGTATCTTTTTATTGAATGGTTTATAAAGCACCCTACGTTCATTCATGAAATTACTTAGGTTGGCACGAATGAAAAGACTCTCGAAGGTAGAGTTTTCATAAAATCAAAAGCTCATTAGGAATTCGTTAGGTTTATTGGGAGTCGATGGAAAAGAAATTTAACGGAGTAGGTATCTAATGAACGAGCTCTTTTCAAAATCGAAATGATACGAATTCCGTGCATTTTCTTAATACATCGAATAAATAGGTTAAGAAAATAAAACTGTATTGAAATCGAAATCGGAGCTCTACATCGGCATTATTAGAGTATTAATTTAATTAGCACGCGATAGGTATATCAGGTCTATCTATTGATAACGAAAATACCACCATCGAATCAATCACTCGAATTATTATCATTCGTAATACTGTACAAGTACATGCATGAAAAATATTCCAATCGTGTAAAAAAAATTTTTTAAATTAAAAAAAATTAAAAATTAAAAATCGAACCTTTTTTCAGCTCCGAGTCTTTTATCAAAGTTAAAGCCATTCCGTATTCGTCGCTCTTGAGATACATATCATAATTAAACTTTCAAAACTCGAAGAAAAGTCTCATGCAAATATACAAATCGAAAAAAAAATTACAGTTCACTAGCGAATAAAATCGACGTCGAAATATACGAAATTCACTTTAAGTACGAATCACCACCGAAACGCGACAGCACGATGTTATTCACACGGGTTACGATATTTAAATGATTTGTAGAAAAATACACGCGTTGTCGGCGATGCGTACCGGCGATCTAGGATCCTAACCTACAATAACGACGTAACAGCGCCAGAATAGAATGAACTAACGTTTGGCATTGAGGAAGGACTAGTTTCCTCATTTGTGCCAAAACTTCCCTTAAAACGCACGAATTGGGGTAAAAGAGAGCCATCATTCCTCCCACCCTGCTGATTATAAGTATTGCCCCGTCATCTACGGTACTTATTCACCCTGAAATGAGTGGCAGACTGCAACGAACGTAGTAAAAGGGAGATGTTTATTTCCGCAATAGTGGAAACCGAAAATCCGTAATTCAGTAGTTCTCAAAACGTAGGCGAATAGGATTTCTTTTTATTTTAGGCCGGTTTTGGAGGGTGGTTGGGTTGTATTCACGATTTTTTATTTATTTTTTTTATTTATTTATTTTTTTTTTTAATTATTTCTATACGAGAGGGAATAAAATTTTTATATTTAGAATTAATGAACTTTATAAAGATATTTTTTTAATAATTTATCAATATTTATACTGATTTTAAAAAATGTAAATTTTCATTTTGTTAATGAGCATTTTTTACTTAATTCATTTTGTCCATTTTTTGTAATTTTCTTTCAACAACTTAGCACTTCATATTATATTTTCATTATCTCCTAGATGTGGTAGAAAATGCCAGATTTCTTGAGAAAGTTGAAATTTTTCAATATTAAATTCTTGTTGAGGCATGAAAATTGGCAATTTTGAAGAATTATCGAAGAAACTGAAAATAGGAACATTCGTGTATGAGTTGAAAGGTCAAATAGTGGACTCTGAAAGTCTTGGATAAATTAAAAAAAAAAAATCAAGTCAGTAAATTATTTCAGGTAATGTTGGTTGAACAAAATATATATAATAATTTTTTTGGTAATTTTTTTCCAAGTTGTACACAAGTTCTAACTAGGTAAATTTTTTTTTCAATTTATTTTTATTTATACCGGCTTCTTTAATTTCTAAGACTATTACGCCAGTTTTGTGTTGATATTTTGTTCATTAGAATTGTCTTGTTAAGAAATTCGAGAATTTTTTCTGTAAGTTTAAGATCATCTGTTATAGCTGTCTCTTTTAGTTGTAGGAGGGAACGAATATTTTTAAAGCGTTCGCAATGAAATAGAAGATGTTGCGGGAATTTAAAGGGCAATTATTACATAATGAACATACGTATAGTGTTTCTTTAATACCGAGATAAAAGTGGTTACGTGTAATTTTGGTATGATCTAAACGCAGTCGGGTTATGATTACTTCTTCTTTTCGGTCTGTAGTCGTTTGGTTTTTCCAAGAGCAAACTGATTTTTCATGTTGAAAAAGCTTGTTTGATTAATCTGGTCCATGAATTTTGACAAGATTGGTACGGTATTTTTTAACAGAATTTTTGAAGGATATGAAGGCCATTACAGCCTTCCTGATTTGGGAATTTTATAAAATTTTTAATATCCTTCAGAGTAGGTTGGAATATTGTAGACGGTTGTGTGGCATTTTTAGCGATTCGTTCAATTTGGTCTTTTCCAGATGAATCAGTATGACTAGGGACGAACATGAATGATATTTGGATCCATTTAAAATATCAATTAAATAAAAAATTATATTATTCGGTTAATGAATTTGTGGAGAGTTTTAAAATATATGAGATACAATTATGAGATTATTTCGGTTTCAGATGAATAATAATGTAAAACCACTTGTTCTGATTAACATATTGACCCCCTTCGAGATCGCAAAGCGCGTGCGGCAAGGGAATTATTATTATTATTAGAAGACAATTAAAATTAACAAACAAACAAACAAATAAACAAACAAATAAATAAGTAAATAAATATAAACAAACAAACAAACAAACCAATAAATGCAAATCGATAAAAGGCGTATAAAAATGTAACAAGTAAAATAATAATAATTATTATTATTATTGTTATTATTCCTGAACCGCTCAGGCCTGTTCCACCAAATCCAAATTCCCTGAAAGATGGCGTTATAACCCAGTAGCAGTTGAATCGCCATAAAAAAAAAATTAAAAAAAAATCCATCAATTAATTTTTTTTAGCTTTATGTATGATGTTTGGGAAAAATTAAAATTTACACATTAAAAAAACACTTTTTTATTAAAAAAAAATAAAAAAAATTCTTTTATCATTTTTTTTTCAAATTTTTGAAGACGACACAATATATGAAGTGATATACGAGTATGCACCAACCATAAAGAAATTCAAATTAGTCACGTGGAAAAAATAAACGACTCGTTGAAACGATATAAGATATTTTTTACGTGAAGAAATTCGACAAAATTGCAATTTAAAACTGTCGAAGAAGCATAAGATTTTTTTTATCACATTTAGACAGTGAGTAAAGAAAAGCGTAGAGCAAAAATACAGATATCAAATATTTCGAAGAAATTGACGGAATTTCGAGTTTTTTTTTTTTTTTTTTTTTAAGTAATTTGCGTCTGATTTCACGATTTCTTCGTGTTTTAACATGAGAGAGAGAGGTGTGAGAAAATCGTGATTTTTTTAAATTTTCGTTCTAGTTAGCCATAAGCTAGCATAAAAATTGTACGTAAGGTTGATGAACGAATGAAAAATGAAAAAATGATCAATCTAAAAAAAAATTATTCAATTATTAAATGTTTCAGAGTTCAAAGATAAAAATCATGTGGGCCAAAAAAAATTGCCAATTACAAAAAAAAAATTAAAGAAACATTTATTTGCGTAAAGTATAATAATTTTCGAGGCAATTTTTTTTTCTATTAACCTTCTCTCTATGCCTTTAGCCAAAATAACAAATAATTAATAATCATAATCATTATCATTTCGGCACATAAGTACTAAATACACCATTCTTCACAACGACATCAACCTCCCTCCCACTGACTTTGATTTCTTTCTGAATAATTTTAGTTGGAAAGTTTTGAAGTAGGGAGTTGTAAGAACGAGGTTCCGCATGTCCAAATTGCTAACTCGAATGTACTTTGGAAAAGGTTCTAATTTTTACACTCCCCGCCCGTTTCCTTCGAGTATTTACTTTACTTATTCGCCATTCATATGACCATTTCCGTTTTTGAATAAAGCAACCTACTGCATTTTTATATAATTTTAACACACTGAGGATATCTATACTTCTAATACCAATAATAATAATAATAATATATTTTTCCAATTGCTCGCAAATTATGTATAACACTGATGAAAAAAAAAAATCATGAATTAAAAAAAAAGTCAACATTGACGAAAAAATTACTATTTAAAAAAACTCATGATTCGGTTGACAATTTGATTCGAACTCTACGCATACAGCTTTGATGAAAAAAAAAATACCATAAAAAAGGTATTATTGGAATGATACATGCGTATATTTTTTTGTAGACGACATTATGATCAAACAAAAAGTTAAAAAATAATGACAACCTCTAAAATGTGTCGCCAATTTGCTATCTCAAAAAATCTCCATGCGATAAAAATTCCACTATGTTCTAAAATGAAATGAAACCCAAGACTGAATGAAATATGTATCCAATCAACCGCATAATGGATACCATAGATGTATTAAAATACTTCGAATTAATTATTACCTTTTAAACGCATTCCGAATGATATTCGACAATGGTGGAAATTTTACATTGAGAACTAGTTCCGTAGTTATTTCTGAACGAGCTAATTAAGAACGTATACATTTCCCAACTACAAGTATATAGTAATGCCTTAAGGATTTTTTATCGAGTATTTCTTCTGAAATAATCCAAGTGTTTAGTTCCTTCAGAACTTAGAACTGGAAGATTCTCGTTTCAAAGAATGAATAGGCGTAATTACGGTCATAAAAAATCGGACAATTTCATCGTTCGACAGAGTATAGGCAATTTTTGTACCCATTCAAGTAGAAAGCTTATCCTGTTTTATAAAAATTTTCACTTTCTACAGAAAACCAGCTTTTTAACAAATTGCTCGCGATTTTTCCTCGTCAATAGTACTCGATTATAGAAAAAAGTTTAACCTTGAGGAATTTTTCAACTACCCACATCATTCGATGGAAAATTTTATCGCTAGGGCTACGATTCGTATTGATTTCATTCGTTTTTGTGTTAACATCGACTAAGACATTTTACGCTTTGTTATCTATAATATGGAGATGAACATATTTTTTTAATTCTCTACGGTAAAATCAGTCATATAGGTATTCATAACGTTTGAAATATAATTTCTGGGTTTTTACGAACTGAAATAAAAAACACCCAAGTAGAAATTTATTCGAAAAGAAGATTACCTAAACATTTTTATTTTTTATGTCGAAGACAATTTTTTGAAAATTTCTTCTTCGAGTGTGCGTGGGTTTATCTATTATTAATTTACTAAAGCCAGAGGAGGGAGAGGTAGTCATTCATTGATGAGTTCGAAAAAGGAAATAAATTTTAAGGTACTTGGATAATATTTTATATACTTAGGCGATACCAAATACCAAAATACAAAAGCTGGATTTATAATCTCATTTTTCAAATTTTAATGATTTTTTCCAAAGTTATATTAAAAGAGGAGTATTAATTTTTTCTTGGTCTTTAAAAACATATAGAAATAAATTATTATAGCGAAATATAAAAGATACTTTTGATGAAAGCGATGAATAAATAAATCCTCATATAATGGTCTCGCTTATTTCACCTTCGCCGCAAAAAACATATTAACGCTCAACGTATTCGTCGTTTTTCTACTTAATGAAGTCAAAAACAGAAACAGGAGGAAAAAAATCACCCAATTGTTTGCCATCAAAGTATCATCGAAATATCCGAATTATTAACTTTTTAATATATTGCCCCTTCTCACCTCAAAACAAGCAAAAAATGTTCCGATATGTTGCTTGGCAATAGTTATTCCTTTTTGGTGAAAAATAATGAAATTAAGTAAAAAAAATTCCAATTGAAACACTTTCTCAGAAAGTGAGCAGAATGTTGAGCCAATCACAGCGTACAATTCATAATTATAAAAATTACATCGACCAATTAGGATGAAACATCCTTCAAATTCATGAATTGAGAGTGATTGGTGAAAACTTCAAGTAATACTGTGTAGAAAAATTATTGCAAATTATGACACTTCTTTTTCCATACGGTATTACTCCGAATAGCCAAAATTTTACTCAATGCAAGTAAACTCGGGAGAAAGAGGGGTGAAGAGATCAAGTGGCTTTACTCCGGACATCATACGTTTTCATATTAACAAATAAATATTTAAAATTAACAAACCGTATTTAAAATTAAAAAGAAAAGAAATAAACAATCTGTAAAAGAAAAACAGTAAACATTTAAAAAATATTCTGTGATTGAAAATTAATCAAAAATTAAAAAGGTTGGAAATTGAAAAAATTAAATTAAAAAATTAAAATTACTTAAAATTTTGCAAAAGAAAGAAGCTGAAAAATTAACAATATATGAAATTGAAAAATAATAAAAAATGTAAAAAATTGTTGTTACGTGTACCACTGTACAAGGCATGTTGAAAAAAAAAATTAAAAACGGAAAAAAGGTCAAAAAATTGAAAAAGCCAAAATCAAAAAATTAAAGAGGTAAAAAAAATATATATTAAAAGAAAAAGTATAAAAATGGAGAAATATTTAGGAATTAAAATTATTAAAAAATTAAAAGGTTCAAAATAGAGAAAAAATAAAATAAAACTACTAAAAACTCCGCAAAATAAAAAATCTTAATAATTAAAAATATCTGAGAGGGCTGCATTAGAAATTTAATCCATTTTTCATTTCATTTTTATCTCTAAAATCCACCTCCTCCAAAGCTGAAGCTTTACATGTAGGGACCGCTGGGGAGGGGGAGGGAGTTAGTACCTCCACTGCCGAAGGTTGGAGGGATGTCTATCTGCGATTTATTTGAAATGCTTTCAACTCCGGAGGTAGCTTCAGAAATGAAGATGCCTCCGCAGCCACCTTTGGAGGTGACATAAAATGTTATATTCTCAACATGATTAAAAAAAACGTAAGCAGCCATGCTGCATTACTAGAGCTGAGTTTTCAACTAGGACATGTTCAGGTTTGGAAATAACGTTGCCAAGTCATTCGTGACTATAGGCCACACCCAATACCAAGTCTGAGAACCCTACTCCATCCCTTCCAAAACCACTTAAGAAGTTAAATTTGGAACTAATGTAGTCTTTTTTGTCATGCAATAATCATATGAACACATATTTCTCAAATTATAACTATACTTGAGGCTGCTCAAATTATCTTCAAATTGTCAAGATCCGCCATTTTGGATCCATTTTGACCGAAATTGAAAAGGTCATATTCTGGTCATCAACTAAACTTACACACGAAGTTTTACCTTTTTACTTTGATTTGGTGACGAATTATGGAAGATTCATGGAATTTCCTACAGTAAATTTCCCCTCCAAAAGCTGTTTTTTGCGCTAATTTCCCTCCAAATGGACTTGGGAAGCTAAAATTAGAATAGGTTAGTTATTAGAGGTCATTTTATCATATGACACCGCTATGAAAAATTTTTGATATCATGTGTACCCCCAACACATTTTGAGGTCGATAACCCCTTCTTCTCCCCTCCAACATTATTCATGGAGATGAATTAGGGATACAGTATACTGATTATTCCCAATAATCATATGAGTTCATATTAATTACATCTTTACTAATTTGAGGCTCCTCAAGCTCTACTCAAATTTTGATTATACGCCATTTTGGATCCATTTTGATCCAAATTCAAGAAGTCGTATTGTGGGCATCAATTAACCCTATATACGAAGTTTGACCTTTCTAAGTTGATTTGATGAGGAGATATTGAAGATTCAAGAAATTTCATGACTTAAAACTTCCTCTAAAAAACATTTTTCGCTCTAACTGCCCTCCATATGCACTTAAAAAGCTGAAATTTGGATATGTTGGCATTCGTGACCAACTCTTTCATATGAAATCAAAAACAAAAAAATTGAGCTATTTGTCCTTTCTTCAGCCCGCCTTAAAATTTGAGTGACCCGCCATTTTGAATTTTATCGAAAAAACAAAAACAGCCATTTTTTTGAATTTTTAAGGAAAGAATCTCACCAAGTTTTGAGCGAATTTTATGAATATCCGCCGGCGCTCCGTGAAGTCTAAAAAAGATATATATGTATAATACATAAACCAAAAAGTTGAACATTCACCAGGTGATTACAAATGATCTGAAACGCAAAGATTTGAAAACTACATCTTCCCCCGACCCCCCACCTATTTCCAAATCAGATAGGCTGTAATAGCTATCCTCTCTAAGCTGAAAACTCAGCTAAAAATTGGAAAAAATTATAAAATATCGTATGCAAAAAGAAATGGTCATTTAATGAAACTGATAGTACTTTGGTCAATGACTGAAAAATTTCAAATTGTTAAAAAAAAAGTAGGATGCAAAATAACCAATGATGTTCATATGTGTAATCGCCTTTCATCGCTATACCATATCCTACGCCACGATCTTCTAATTTAGGTACATTCTTACTAGTGGGCGCCCCCTGCAAACACCTTTGCTCAGTATCCAATAACCGTGAAAAACTCATCAACGCTTCGAATTTACCGGCAATTGCTTCTGGAGCGAGGTGATAATCGAATGCAAAAGTTAAACGTTACACACGATTGAGCACGATTTTTCATAAACCGTTCGCTCGGGATTATCTCCATTGGTGCGCTATGCCGCTCCGGTAAACTTGGAACCCCTCGTAAGAGTTTTTTTTTGTCGAACAATATTTTTTAATTTCTGTCTAAACGTCTGTATTTCGGCACGGTCGCCGCTCACATGCGACGCATCTTTAATCAGTTTTTTTACGGCGGGGTTGGCGTTTTAAAAAACAGCGAGTAGTTTCGCACCTGCTTCTGAGAAGCGTGCCGCCGCCGATCATTACTCTTTGATAAATTGACGTGTTGCGCGTTTCAGGGTGGTTCCTTGGGCGTATAAATATTTTACCCAACCGTCGCATCTGAATATTCGTAGATGTGTCGCGGAAATTATAAATTCTCTCCGCGTACAACGGACTCGCAGAGATTTTTCTCGATTGACATTTCATACAGCTGAAATTTCATAATAAGTCTCGATTGACAACTTAACCGGCAGCTAGTTCCTGGTTGCAGCTTGCCTTTTATACGTAATCGGTCATTTATAAAAAGAAACGCGAAATTGGGTAAAAAATGGTCACCCTAGTAGTTAATTTGAGCCATTGTATGGATATAGTTAAAATACACGTCGAGCTGGACATCGGACGCAACTATGATGCAGTGGGGACGTTTTAACGCTCTTATTAACGTGAATGAAAGATTTTAGAAATTACCCGATTCGTTTTGTGAAAAAAAAAATGGAGAGCGGAACAAATGTCCACTCTGGAGAACACTGATGTTGGAAGTTTGTTCGTGACCACCGTTTGTTTAATTCTATTCGCTGAAATGGCACCGTGAAAGAAAATTAGTGTTTTAGTTAAGACGAAAAATAACAGATTTCGGTCTCGTCGTACATAGGTACTTCTTGTCACGAGTATGGTGAGCATATGTACTTTAGCGAAGATAAACTCTGTAACCATCGATTTAAAGAGAGAGTAGACTTAGTAATATATTCTTGTTTCAAAATTTTCAACTCGTTTGAAATTTAATGAAAATTTTTTTCGAATAAAAAAAAAATTTACGTAAGTTCACTTCTGTAGACTACATTTAACGCTGTCCACATGAATTGCAAGTTTTAAGCATACGTTAGCGAAAATGTTTTTGATTTGAATCAAAAAGAATCAATCATTAGCAATAGATGAGAAAGTTGAGGTTAACGAATTTGTTTAGTTCATGTCATTGATAAAAGTGGAAAAGAGTTTAGTGAAAAATCTCGAATCCAGTTCAGTTCGTTGAAAAAAAAAATAGAAGTTCAGTTCAAGTTCACACAATTTCAGGTCAAGTTCCATTCATTTAAGAAAATTTTTAGTTCAGTTCAGTTCCTTTTATTTAAGAACAAAATTCAAGCGCACAATTCAAAACAATTTCAAAGTTCACGAACTGAATCTTGGTTACATCAAGTTCATGAACACGTTAAGTTCAATTTAAAAAACAACAACAACAACAACAGCAGCAGCAACAACTACAACATCCATTACCACTGAAGTTCTGCTCTATTCAAAATTTATTATTAATAAATAATGAAATTATCATTCATTCCAAATACCATTGAAATACATTTCTGCCATTCTTTGCAGACTCTCCCATGAATACATTATTTTAAGGGAGAGGGAGGGAAGTTCAAACATTAAGAACTGAACTTGAATAGAAATTCATAAATTTCAAGTTCAGTTCCAATTTAAGTTCAATTTATTTAAAAAAATTTTTTAGTTCAGTCAAGTTCATTTTACTTAAGAAAAAGAATTCTGATTCAAGTTGAGGAACTGAACCATAGTTACATTTAAATCAAGTTCATGAACTCCTTGAATTTGAAAAAAAAAAGAGTTCGATTCTGTTCAAAATTTATTAATGAACTTGAGAACTTAAACTGAATTTAACATTCATTCACAGTTATTCTGCGTCTAACTTTCCTCCAAATGTATCTGGGATGAGGTTTTTGGGAGGAGAGGATGTTCAAACTTAATAAACTTAACTTGAATAGAAATTCACAAAATTTCAAGTTCAGTTATAATTAAGTTCAATTCATTCGGAAGAATTTATAGTTCAGTCAAGTTCCTTTTGTTTAAAAAAAATATTTCAAGTTCAGAAACTGAATCACGATTACATTTACATCAAGTTCATGAACTTTTCAAGTTCAATTTAAACAAAAAAAAATAGAGTTCAGTTCTGTTCAAAATTTATTAATGAAGTTGAGAACTTGAAATGAATTTACAATTTATTCATAATTTCTCCAGAACATATTTTTCGTATTATGCTCTTAACTTTCCTCCAAATGCATTCAAGGGCCCATGGGATGGCGGGAAGAGGGGCTAATTTCTATACATTGGTGTCTTCAAATTAAAAGACCAAGTAGGCTAATAGTTGAAAAATATTGAAAAAAAAAAATTGTATGGAAGACAAAAGTGAAACTCTGAACTTAGATTCGCTTGATGTTCATTTTAAGGAAACTTAAGTTCAATTCAGTGCACACGTTCTTTCATGAAAAATTGAAGTTTTGAAGAATCTCAAAGATCACGATCTGTTCACAATCTTGTTCGGTTAAGATTTTCTTAAAAGTTAAGTTCAAGTTCTGTTTAAACCCCCCCCATCAAGTTAAGTTCTGTTCAAATTCACTTAAGAACTTGAAGTAAACTGCTATTCACTCAAACTTTCTAATACTCTCCCTATACTCCTCTCTAAATAATTAGGGGCTGAATGAGTAACATCATTAGAAAACAAAAAATGGAAAAAAAAAAAACTGCGAATGAATGATGGAAGTAAAATTCTGAACGAAGTGAACTTAAATTCACTTGATGTTTATTTTGGTGAAACTGAAGTTCAATTTAGTCATTTTAACTCACAAGTGGTTTTGTTGAACATTGAAGTTAAGTTCGAAAGAATCAAAAACTCATGATCTAACACTCAGAGTCCGCCATTCGTTCAAATCTCAGATTTCTCATCTTAACTGCCCTCCGTAAATAGGTCTAAATCCTCAAGCAGGTGCCTCTAGCTTAAGTGCCTCTAAAAAAATCGAATTTGTGTCAAGTTCCCGAACTCGTTCACTTCACTTCATACCAATAAAAAGTTAAGTTCAAGTTTTATTTAAAAAAAAAAATCAAGTCAAGTTCTGTTCAAAAAATCATTAATGAACTTGAAATGAAAATGAAGTTTTAAACGAAGTGAACCCAGATTCACTCAAAGTCTATTTGGGAGAAACCGAAGATCATTCAAGTTTACTTCACAAGTTCTTTGGTGAAATTTGAAGTTGAGTTCAAGTTCTGTGTAAAAACTATGAAGTTCAGTTCTTTTCACAATTTAGGAACTTGAAATTAATTTGTCATTCATTCTGAACTTTTTGTTATTCTTCCTATCAATCTTTTTCAAATACACTTTAGGTTGAATTTAGAACTGAAAATATTCTAGAATTACAAGATCAAGTACCTTAAATGGGGGATAAACACGAACAAAAAGAACTTGCGATGAAAACTCTAAACTAAATGATCTTGGATTCACTTGATGTTGATTTTGGGAGAACTAAAATTCAATTTAATTCATGAATTAGTTTATGAAAAATTGAAGTTAAGTTCTAAACAACAACAAAACTCACGGATTTGAACCAAGGATATGTCAAGTTCACATAATAATTCAGTTCATTGTAAAGTTCTTTTAAAAAAAGTTCAGTTCAAGTTCAATTAAAAAACCCATTGAAGTTCAGTTCTATTCAAAATTCATTAGTGAACTTGAAATGAACTTTATGTTCACTCAAGAATTTTTTCAAACGATATTTCTACTATTCTGCCACTAACTCTTCTCCAGATGTACTTGAAGGCTGAATTTGAATGTGATGGTGTCCTGAAGTTATGAAAAAATCTAAGAATGAGAGCGAAACTTTGAACGAAGCGAACTTAGATTCAGTTGAAGTTCATTACACTTTTAGTAAATTGAAGTTCAGTTCAGTTCAGTTCAGTTCTATTCCTATAAATTACAAATTCAAATTCAAGTACGAGAAGTCAAGATCGTACGTCATTTTTTTCACGAGTTCTCTTGATACTCATCAAAATGTATCAATTTTTTGGGATTGTTTTATAAAAATCTCATAATGTGAAGATTCTAAGATAAAACTCGCATTTGGCGAAACGAGAAATAAGACGAGCAAAAATGAGCCAAAAAGGGAAAAATTATACGAAAGTCTTTTCTCGCACAGAAACATCAAGAGAGATACTGCGGTACGTTACTCGAGCCCTCCATGTACTACTTGCGAGTTGGATCGATGGAAACCTTAATAAGCCTTTTATTTCGAGATTTTCGATATAATATTCATGACTTCCACATCAACAGATATACTACGAATAATTCTCGACCGGTCATTTGCGATTTAAATGCGAACCGGCGAATATACGAATAGATGGAAACGCATAAAGAAAAAACCCTCGCCACCTAGCCACGTAATAAACGCGGAAGAGTTCTCGTCCTGCCATTTACATAGCGTCGTTTCATAATTCATATTTTTCATTTTTCATTGTTTAACTTTCCGTTAAAATCTGTCAACCGCGAAAACGCGAATGCCGGCGCGAAAAAAATATTCAAATTGAAAGGGAAACTAGTTAATAGTAAGAAATCAAAAAATCCGCATCCAAAATGGCGCACGCAGTCGCGTAAAAGGATGCAGATTTTCCTTTTTATGAATAATTGGTTTACCCAATCTTACTTTTACTCTACCCTATACATGGGCTGATTATCAAGCCCTTTGTCGTGATCGGTTCTAGCCACGTAATAAACGCGGAAGAGTTCTCGTCCTGCCATTTACATAGCGTCGTTTCATAATTCATATTTTTCATTTTTCATTGTTTAACTTTCCGTTAAAATCTGTCAACCGCGAAAACGCGAATGCCGGCGCGAAAAAAATATTCAAATTGAAAGGGAAACTAGTTAATAGTAAGAAATCAAAAATCCGCATCCAAAATGGCGCACGCAGTCGCGTAAAAGGGATGCAGATTTCCATTCCTGCCATTTACATAGCGTCGTTTCATAATTCATATTTTTCATTTTTCATTGTTTAACTTTCCGTTAAAATCTGTCAACCGCGAAAACGCGAATGCCGGCGCGAAAAAAATATTCAAATTGAAAGGGAAACTAGTTAATAGTAAGAAATCAAAAAATCCGCATCCAAAATGGCGCACGCAGTCGCGTAAAAGGGATGCAGATTTCCATTTTTATGAATAATTGGTTTACCCCAATCTTACTTTTACTACCCTATACATGGCTGATTATCAAGCCCTTTGTCGTGATCGGTTCTTTATTGAGAATGTTCGTTTTTGGCAGCAGCTGTACCGCTTTTAATTCAACGTAAAACCTTTTTACCCTGTCCAGTAGTTTCTATCGGAAACTTTTTTTTGCTCGATAAAAGGTTATGTCATGTATGTGCATATGCATCTTCGAAAATCAGAAGACCGGCCATTCCGCTCTAACCTTTTCCCTGCTAGAAGATTTCCACCCTCTACCCTTAATCAGTGTTATTTTCTATACGTAAGAGTACCGTATATTCCTATATACTCGAGTTCTGCGATGGTATTGTTATTGTGTAAAATCCTCTATACTCGACCAAGTCCAATTTCTTATATCGGTCACTGACAATAGATGGCCCCGCACCGGATTCGATCCGATTCTATTCAATAAATTTTTCGCCGACGTTTCCTCGTCTGCCGGGTATTCCGCATCGATCGGATACCTTGTCGGGGTTTTTTAATACGCCTTGAAGTGAAGGATAAATCTGTTCTGCGGCGGATTGTGTTTTCGATAAGGCGATGGGTTTGCTAGATCGATGTCTTAAGTGAAGATAAGCGTCGATTTATGCCACGTGAGTGAGATTGAAGTAGTGGTTGTTGGAGGACAAAATTTACATACCACATTGAATCAATGCCATTATAAGGAATAAAATTTCATGTCTTGGCAATAGGTAAAAAAAATTTCGTAAATTGGAAGAAGGATACAGAATTCAGAATAAGTATCATTTTAAAATCTGAATCATTCCATAGGGATTTTTTGTATACCTATTGGTGGTGAAAGTCTTTTTATAGGAAGGGGGGGTGGAGAATGGAACGAAGAACGATATTTTTCCCTCACAATAATTTTTTGCGAGGGTAGAAAGTACCCATATTATTGCTACTTCAGCTTCCGCTGCCACATCTTCAACCTTCAGCATTATGCATTATGAAGTAGGCTTGCGTACGATTATGACGTCATCGAGGTACAATTTTATTATAGAATACACGAGTAGTAGCTTTAACAATAAAATCTTACGACTGAAAAATTTTATTAGAGTTACCTTCAATGTAAAAATATTCTAGATTTTTTAAATTTTTTATAATTTTAATTTTTTTTTAGACATGATTCAACATTATCATATATTTTTTATTTTTTATATATATATGTACATATTTTACTTATTTATTAGTCTATTTTCTATTTAATAATTTTCATTACCTATTAAAATTTTTCCATTCTTCAGACTTTCATCCATTTCTCAATTTTTTTTGAGGATTTTTTTTTCAAGACATTTTTTGGTAGAAAATTTTTTTTTTCACTTTTTTCATTTTTTATCATTTGGACATTCTTAAATTTAATTTATACATTTTATCAATTTTTGGAACATTTTATCCTTCTTTATATTTTTTTGTTATTTTTGAACTTTATATCATATTTTACTGTTTTTTTTAGGGAAGGGGGAGGGGGCCTCTTCATTTTTATGAAGATTTTTTTCACTCCACATTACTGGAGGAAAACTTTTGGTTTTTTATCAATTTTACATATTTTTATGCTTTCTTTTTTTTGAAACTAATTTTTTTCTTGGTTTTCAGGTATTGTATATTATAAGAATATTGAAAAAAATTATTAAACTTTTTTAGAAAATTTTGAGACCGAAGTTGCGCACAGGAATTACGTAAAAAAATATGAAAATATGAAGGTCTTAATTTTACTCTTTTTCATTTCAGTCACAAGTTCTTGCATATCACATTTAAAAAAAAAAAAAAAAAAAAAAAAAGGAAGAGAAGTAAAATACGTACATAAATACATATATTACTCTATAAAATTGAATCATTACATTTTTTAGCATATTCCAATAAAAAAATAAAAAAAATATCTAAAAAAAAACAAAAATTAAATATTTTGAATTTTGACCCGCACAAGGAAACCTTACGAAGTGAGACTCAAGGATTTTGAAATGGAGCAAAGTTTAATGGAAAGTAGTCATCAAGGAACACTCTGTAGAAATTTCAGCTGCCGAACTATTATATGGAGAGCTTCCTAGCTCTTCCAATCCCCCCCCCTCTTCGCCCAAAAATTCAAGATATCACTGATCACTAATAACTAATCCTACGCACGAAGTTCGACCTTTCTACGCAAATTTAATCAGAAGATAAAGACAAGGATAATCCTATTGAATTTCCTATCATGATTTCTCCTCAAGAACCAGTTTTTCATTTCAACTCCACTTCAAACTCACTCGGTAGGCTAAAATTGGAATATATTATTTTCTAGGAGTCACTTTATCACATGAATCCGCAATGAAATAATTTTCGACCCTACAATTACCCCCACCATTGAGATCGTTTCCTCTTCTCCCCGCTTCCAACACATTAAGTCTTATTTATGGAAATCATATGAGTCCATATTTGTCAAATCGGTGCTATCAGGAATTTTCATCCATACCAGCCTACTCTACTTTCTCTCAGCACTAGGGTTGACAATTCAAGGTCGAAGAATATATTAAAAATATCTATGTTTTATCTATGCGAAAAATTATGCAAAGAATTAGAGTAAAGATCATGAATGAATATTGTAAAGAAGAAATAAATGAGCAAATTAGTCAAAATCAGGATTGAAGTCAACTTGGACATATGCCTTATGATTACAAATGACCTGAAATCCGAAGATATGAAAATCCCACTCGATCTCTCCTTCCTAAATTAAGTAGGCAATAATAGCTATCGATTCTAATTAAAAACTCAACTATAAATGAGATCAGTCGTTTTTGGGCTCATGGGTTGCATTTTCTCTCATGAGCAATTCCTACGAACTTTTTTTTTTTTTTTTTTTTTTTTTTTTTTGAAAACTAAATTTTTATATCACCCAAAAATTATAATTTACATGGCATGATAGGTGTACTGAATAACCAAAGTAACAAAATGAACTTAGCATACGAGCAACAAATGGTTAAATCACAAGCTGGACCTTATCTATGAAACAAAAGCTGGACAAATAAATATTTTCTTTCGATACTCGGATGATGAAGTCATCGACGATACCTTCCCTAGAGTCCAAAGATCGTTTTTTTTTCTTTTTTTTTTAAGAACGACATTCAGCGGCACTGCGAGTATTTCTTTACACTATTGTATCTACAACTTCTTTTATTATGATCTTTCACCGGACAATGAGGCTATTGGTGAAACATCATCAGGAACAAAACAAAGTATTTTCATTGAATGCCGATGCATACCTTCGCGAAGTTCATTTCTTCAACTAAATACATTTGCGTATAACGCTTATAGGTAAATATCATTTTATACGACGACATACAGTAGCTTAAGGTACCTGCGAATGCTTCTTTTGCTTGCACGTCTGAAATGGTAACCGCACAAGTCAACCCCCTTGTGCTAAGCGTGTATTCGAAAATGGAAGGCAACTGTCAACTGCACACTGCTTATGTAAACCCGGATGCATACATCAAATACATTCGATATTTAAAGAAATTCGAAAAAACCCACCCATTCGATTCGACGTGATTTCGCGAAGAGAGCGAATACTGCGAACGAATGAAGGAAGAAAAAACCTGCTAGAAAAACTTAATCTTTCCTCCACTTCAAAACTTTTCCTTTCTTTAAGAAAATAATAGAAATAAGCTATTGTATTGAAATATGTAAAAAGAACGCTTATAGGTAAATATCATTTTATACGACGACATACAGTAGCTTAAGGTACCTGCGAATGCTTCTTTTGCTTGCACGTCTGAAATGGTAACCGCACAAGTCAACCCCCTTGTGCTAAGCGTGTATTCGAAAATGGAAGGCAACTGTCAACTGCACACTGCTTATGTAAACCCGGATGCATACATCAAATACATTCGATATTTAAAGAAATTCGAAAAAACCCACCCATTCGATTCGACGTGATTTCGCGAAGAGAGCGAATACTGCGAACGAATGAAGGAAGAAAAAACCTGCTAGAAAAACTTAATCTTTCCTCCACTTCAAAACTTTTCCTTTCTTTAAGAAAATAATAGAAATAAGCTATTGTATTGAAATATGTAAAAAGAAACTCGTTTGTTATGAATTTTTATATATTTGTAACCGGAAGCTTTGCTGTCGAAACGTATAGAAATGGTAAAAATGTACAAAAAGAGAATTTCATAGAACCGGCGGCACAGTTCATTCGCCTACGCATCTCGAAGAAGGTTTGAAGTTTGACGAGTTCAGATTATTTTCAGTTTTAAAAATCCCAAGGTCATTGGATATCGGGTCTTTGGCCTTTCGATTGTGTGTCGAAAATGGCAACCAGTTGAGCCGAGTGTTCTACACAAAAGTACCAGTTCTTTTTTTTTTCGTGAATAGGCGATGAAAAAAAAAGTAGGCTATTATGGATTTGCAAATGTCATTATTTAAAAATTAGTCGTTCCAAAGGTAGCGTGTGTTTTTTCGGGTCCAATGTTGCATTATACGAGATGATTGCGAAGGCAATAAAACGTCTCGCAAGACGTACGATAATTTATTGCCCCGTGGTAACATCGCGGGGGAGATTTGTTCGCGAGTAAATTGGCGATGATAAGGTTTTTGTGAGTTTCCAGCGCACGTGAAGAAAGCCGGAATAAGAGTCTGTGGGAATGAAAATTCTCGTTCGATGAAACGATGTCGAGTTTAATATTCTCATTGTGTTCGACATTCCTAAACGGGCGATGTACTTAGTAGTATAGGAAAAGTTTCAATTTGATCGCATCTTTTTCCATACCTATTTCATTCACGCGAACCAAATATATAAATTAAATCGATCCTTCGTTTCATAATTCTATACACGCACCTGTACCCAAAATGGTACGTAGAAATCACCCTTTAGTCCGGCCGTACAATCGTATCAATTAAAATATCCGAAATTCCACCGCAACTTACCATCCTATTATGGCGAACGGCTAATTCGACAATTATTAAAATCTGCGAAACAAACCTACTTCTGCTCGAACGATTTCCAATTCTTCGTACTCTCTAGATGGCGAATTCGATACACGATACGCGGGATTAAAGATGGGTTTGTTAAAAGGTTTCAGGTATTTCGTACCATTAAGGATAAGTGTAAGGATTTCGAAAGGGTCGTATTCAAAGAGCCCAGCCAGTATTTACACGACGGCCATGATGCAACTGACCGATGCGGAGTATTGCGAAAAAGAACAATACGTTACATATTGCTATATCGTCCGGCATTCCTTCCTTTTTTTTCTCTCCTTACGCTATCGCCGAATCGTATCAGCTTTATAACCTGATACAATCTATCAACATCTGAAGGATTTCGCGACGCTTCGCTTTCGGGATTTTTCTATACATAAGAGAACAATTTATGATCATCCTCAGACCTTAGATTCGGATTTAGCGGGTTTTTGAATTCTTTCGTTGTGGCCTCTCTGGTTATGTATGGTCAGCTCGAGTAACCGGTTACGCGAAACCCGACGCTTATAGCCGCGTGTAAATTACCGTCAAACGAAGCGTGAATTTTAGCGTTTCCAAGTATGTAAATATGAGTACGTACGCGTATAGAAATGGCGCTAGGCTTCACCATCTAAGTCAACGAGAGGGGGAACGAAGCGTCCATTTATTCTGCTGGTTGGTTGAGTGACCGATGGTAGAGAACTTTAGGGTCCGGTTTTGAATAATAATTGATAAAGTATTTTTTAAGCAGTTGGCTGATGATGACGAAGTTGATGATTTGTAATTCATGTTCTTGTTGTAGTATTGTTATCAAAATGTTATTGTTGTTGATAATGTTGTATTGCTGCTTTGTTGATGTTGTTATTTTTGATGATGATAATGATTATGCTAATATCAAGGATCTGAAATCAATCTGAAATTGCACTTGGACTCCGGCTTGACACTGAATCATTCTCAATTTACTCTTCGATTCCGAACATTGCATTTGAAGTATTCCTCAAACTTGACTTCGACTTTATTCCTTGAATTTGTAAATTCATGTATGAGTTTATTCACTTCCTCAAACTTCACTCCTATTCCGTCACTTCACTTCTGAGCAATTTTCGACGCTTAGTTTGCATCCTAATCAACTTAAATATGTAAAATTAGTCTGAAAAAAAAACCAACTCCAACTTAATACTGTAGTACTTAATGCCACTCGAAGTTATTCAGAGTCATTTGGACTGAGATCTTGGCAAAATCAGAGGTCTAGACCTCGAAGTTTTTTTTTCTTTCCTGAAATACCGAAATTTGTTTCAATATCTTTATTCATCATCAAGTTGGCAAGAAGTTTACTCCAATTCTAACAAGATTTTAAACAATTGCCAAAAATTGATTCATTTCACTTTTAATCCAGAGTATTCGTCAAAACAAGACTTCCACGCCATCTTCGACGATGAAGCCATTCGCAAACTTCATTTTGTCTCAGCTCCCTAACTAAAGAATATGTTTTGAAATTTTACTCATAACCTCAGCTGACACTATAATCAATTTTAAAAGCTTGAATCTTGATTACAGCTCAGTTCAATATTAGTTATACTGATGTCGCAATCAGTTTAGAATCACCTCAATTCTGAATGTAGAGCAACTAAGAGTCCTTGATTTTTACTGATTCTATTATCAATGTTATTATTCATGGTGCAGTTTTTGAGATGATGATAATGATGTTCAAGTTGTAATTGTCATCATCATTATTGCAATCATTATGATTACTGATGTTATTCTTAATGATGATAAAAATTAGATTATAATGGCGGCTACGACGAAGATGTTGTTGTTGTTGATGATGATGATGATTATGTTCTTGGTGATGATGATTATGATGATGATGATGATGTTCAAGTTGCAATTGTTGTCATCATCATTATATAATCATTATGATTACTAATGTTGTTCTTTGATGATGATAAAAATGATAATAATAAGGGCGACGATGTTGTTGTTGTTGTTATTGTTATTGATGATGACGATGATGATGATGATAATGAATTGATGACAACGATAATGATGTTCAAGTTGTAACTGTTGTTATAAGCGTTATATAATCATCATGGTTACTGATGTTGTTCTTGATGATGATAAAAATGATAACAATAAGGACGACGATGTTGTTGTTGTTGTTGTTGTTATTGATGATGATGATGATAACGATGATGCTGCTGCTGCTGCTGTTGTTGTTGTTATTGATGATGATGATGATAATGAATTGATGACAACGATAATGATGTTTAAGTTGTACTGTTATTATAATGATTATATAATCATCATGGTTACTGATGTTGTTCTTGATGATGATGATCATGATGATGATGATGATGATGCTGTTGTTGTTGATGATGATGATGTTCAAGTTGTTGTTGTTGTTGTTGTTGTTGTTGTCATAGTTATTGTTATCGAAGTTCAAGTTCTCGCTATTGCCATGTTTATTGTTGTGGTTTTGTTGTTAATGTACTCATTCTTCTTGTTGAAGTTATTCACCTGTTGTTGGCTATAACAATGATAATACTGATGTTAATTTTGTCAACATCATGACCAACATTGTTGTTGGTGTTATTCACGGTACTGATGTTGTTTAAGGTTTGGTAGATATTATTGTTAATGTTATTAAAATAATTAAAGTTGTTATTATTTTATTAAATTGACGAGATAATATTATTATTATTAATGTTCTTGAGATTATATTTTTGTTGATAATGTTATGGTTTGTGGTGTTGGCACAGATGATGTTTGTAATGGTATGTTGTCGTACGATAGCTGGGTTGTATGCAACATGCTAACAGTAGAGTACAAATAGGACTAAATCTCCCTACCTAAAATATTCGTCATCCAAATAATCGATGTGCTTTCAGAAGTTCATAAAATCTCGAACAATGCATTTCTTTATGCAAACACCGTTTACATCTCAAAACAGGGTCAGACATGCCGCCAAATCTATTCGAAAATTTCGGTTAAACACACCCAACCTACATAGTACATACATACATCGGACCACCTGAAAATTGTATTTCTCTTGATTTATCATCAAACATATAGTAATATATTCAAGGCCATTGTCGCATACATACCCGAACTCAAAAAACCTCGCTACGCGTACAGAAGAAAGAGGCGAGAAAAAAAAACGTTATTTAAAGTGGTTTGGCCTCTTGTATAAAATTGACCCTAACCACTTCTCATTGTTATTTTTCATACAGTTGCAATGTTAAAGAAGGCGAAAATACGCTTCACCGGAAAACGGAATATTACTTTGCATAAATAGAGAAAATACCCGACGCAACCCCCGGGTTCTACAAATTGGAGCGATTGAACGGCCGGCCCCTTTTCAATAGAATATTAACGAACGCGTGTTAAAAATAAGATTTACTTATTTCCGCGTGATATTTTTTATAATAGAAAATATTTGCAAATTCTGGACCGAAGAGGCCATCTCCCCTAATATGGTAAATATGTAAGGCGTGATCTGGTTTTTACCTTACAACCCTCTTACCGGACAAAAGACTTTGATCGGTTTGGCGAGTAATGACAGCGCGGCAAAGACGCCGTACGATCCGGGCCACTGATTTACCGTGTCCGTATTATAAATAGTTTTTTGATGGAAAAAAACTCGACTGTGGAGACTGAGGAGAGTTAGAGGAATTCGCTGCGATGTTATGCCACCAATGACCCTTTGAACTGTCAGCAACAGGCGTTATAAGTTTTCTTATTTCGTGGTTGCAAAATTCAAATTTGGTTGAGCTACGAATGAACGTTATTAATCTCGACGTTTTGATTTTCTTCATCGGCTTTTTGGCCAGCATAAACGACATTTATTCGCCCAGGTGAGATAATTAGAGACGAGCGGATACGTTAGAAGCCAGTGGAAGTAGCTTGGTTGAGTTTTACAATCAATAAAACCCTTTCTCGAGTGCGATTCTTTTATTTGCTCGATATAATACCGCGGAGACAAAGTATGAAAAAAAGCCCCAAGATCACGAAAAAGGAATTCCAACGGCTATTGCGGTTTTGACCAATTTAACCCTAAATTAGCGGCTGTGTAAAAAATAGATAAACGAAAGGGTCCGCAGCAATTTGTCGCTAAAAAGGTATAAAAACGGCAACAAATTCGGTAGTGATTGTAAGGGTTAACAATTGCCGATCAACGTTGCGAATTGTAACTGGTTTCGTTTTATCGGAAATTTACGTAATAGCGACCGCCACGAAAGACGCGGAGTTGGGATAACGGTAACCCGAAATAGTTAAAAGCCTTTCAAAAGCCTTTCTTTAGGGTTATACCACATTTATTGTGTACGCAATAAAAGCTGACGTCGTAAAATCCTTTTCTCTCAGCTAACTCCTTTCTTTTGGAGTTTTTATGTTGAACCGACCAGACTGTCCAGTTATATATTTTTTTCCTTCTGAGATATACCTTTTATAAAAATACACCGCTAGTGTAACTGTAAACGTTTTTTGCCATTTGAGCCGGCCGCCTTATTCTTATCTGGTTATTTTTTTCTCTTCTAATTTTCATTAAAATCGAAATAGGTATTTGTTTTTTTCGCGTCGGGTTCTGATATTCAATTATTTCTAGTTACTTTGATACTTTCAGGGACATATCGAATCGGTCATTTTGCTGACAGAAAGAAAATTAAGAGAAAAATGAAAGAATTCAACATCATGACGATTGAGGAAAAAGTGCGAAGGAACTAATATCTCGGACTTGGATTTCCTAAAAAACTCTGTATTTTCGTTAATAATAGAGCTAAAAAATGAAGGAAATTTTCTTTTTAAATGAAGGAGATTTGGAGTCCTGATTAGAAAATGAAATTTGATTTATGAAAAAAATATGTAAGAACTCAAAAGCCATTTCTATTGTAGAGTAAGTTTAGTTATCTTAATGGCTCTGTTTCATATTTACAGGATTTCACAAGCAATTTTTTTAGCTTCAAAGAAACTATTCATAAATTTTCAAAATAATTTATTCATATCAATAACTTGGTGCCATTTTTCTTACACCTTACTCGCAGTGTTTAAAAAAAAAAAAAAAACACTAAAATCCCAAAATTCACAAAAAAATTAATAAAATGAATTTTGTCGTTTCACAAGGCACATTAGTCGGCTTTATCATGTCATAATTCTTTTTGTTAATTATTTGAGATTTTTTTGTCATGTGTAAATTATTATTTTATTTTCGTGAATACTGAATAAAAATTAAATATCTTCAACTGAAATAACTCGTCTCGGTGAGTAATTCAAAAAATATCTCCTCCCCCCCCCCTTTAAAAAGTATTGGTATGGGATATAAATTTCAAAATCGATAGAAAGTGTTTAGAAGAGTGAAATAGTGTCAGAATTAGTGTTTTTTTCAGGGACCCATTTTCAGGTTTTTTTTTTTTCTGAGGTACAATGACAATTAACTCCCATAATTAACTTTTTTGACATTATTATCAGGATGAAGAAAAGTAAATATTAAAAAAAAAACAAACAAAAAAATTAATTTGATTAATTGAAAAAAATATGAAAAAAAGAAAATAATTAATGTAAAAATATCATAATTATTGAAAAAAATTGCAACGTAAAAACATAATAACATAAATAAAAGAAATGATAAAGATACGCCATTTTGGATTGGTTTTTGATTGATTCAACTTAAATTCAGGTTGATCATATTTTGATATCCAACTAATCCTACACACAAATTTTGACCTATCTTTAGGTCAATTTAGCAAGTAAACTGCGAAATTCGTGCAATTTCTTTCCTAGATTTCCCCTCCAAAAGCTATTTTTTGCTCCACTTCCCCTCCATATCAATTTAAAAGGCTAAAATTAAATCTCTCAGGCTCACTTGACTATCCGACACCATAGTAAAAAATTTTTCACTTTTCGTTCACCCCACCACATTTTGAGAGCAATAATCCCTCCCCCTCTTCTCTAAAATCATGCGTGAAGGTGACATTGGCATATAGCATACTTCTCTTTACTGGTAATCACAGGAATTCACATTCATCAAATCTGAGCTATTTGAGGCTCCCTGAGCCTTTCTCAAATTTTGACCATTCGCAATTCGAGGGCTCATATTCTGGTTCTCAACCAACTTCACATACGAAGTTTGACTTTTTCATATAGATTTGGTGAGGAGATATGGTGGCTTCGAGAAATTTCATAACTGAAAACATCCTCAAAAATCGTTTTTTCCTTTAACTCCTCTGCAAATGCATCTGAGAAGCTGAAATTCGGACACATTAGTATACTTTCTTTATTCTCACCATTCGTAGTACATACATGGTAGCATAGATGAAACATACATAGATAGCCCACCGTACGTTAAATTTTTATCACTCAAAAACTGAGTTGGAATCGTTTTTTGCTAATATCTTGGAAACAATTCAAGATATAGGGCTTGCAAATGACTCATTTTAAAGAGATTGGAATAGAGAATCATTTAATTTTTTTAAAGTTACTCCTGTCCGTTTACTTTTGCAATTAATTTCGAAAAACGATTTTTTTACTTCACTATGAATTATCTCAAAAAGTAAATCAATAACGATTGTTTTTTAATAGTGAAACACATTCAGAATTTTATGCTCTTTCGAATGAGCTACTTGTAAAGTTTCTATCTATATTCTTTCTTGAGATATTTGCAAAAAACCAAGCAATAAATCTAATTTATTCTTAGTACTGGAGCTCATTCACAGAGAGCGCTCTAAAAAATGAATTAGTTTTATTAAAATAACTCGAGACTCACATCGATGGCAATAATATTTTAGTATTGAATCATGTATAAAATGTTAAGCTCTTTCGAATAAGCCATTTCCGAACACTCTAACTCAATTTTTTGCCTAGATATTAATAAAAAACTTTCTGGCTCCTTTTTCAACATTTATGAGTGATAAATTCGATATACCGGTGGGCTATCTATGTATGGTTAATCTATGATGGTAGGTAAGATCAAGAAAAGAAAAAGATTTATGAAAAAAAAAAAAATGTTGAAAAACTAAAATTGGAATGCGTATTTGAAAAAAATTAATGTTGAAAAAAAACAACAAATCAAAAAAATTAATGTTGGAAAATAAATAAGTAAATAAATAAATACATGAATAAATAAATATATAAACAAATAAATAAATAAATGAATAAATAAACAAATAAATAAATGAATAAATAAATAAATAAAGAAAGAACAACAACAACAAAACAACAACAGTAACAAAAACAACAACAACAAAACTAAATAATATTTTTTCGATTTTTATTATTTTTTTTTTACGAAAAAAATCAACATGCCATACCTGAACGTCTCCCACTCAATGCCACCGCAAACAATCCTCACGTCTGAAACACTCACTACAGCGCGTTTCAATACACTAATTATTTCACCGGATTGACGATCTGATGCTTCGTTTTCGTTGCCTCGACAAATACGACACAACGCGAGCAAATCATCCGCATAACATACAGTATTGTTTGTTGCTTAAAGAATCGTCAATACTAGTATAATGGTACGATAGTTAATATTGATTGGAAGCCATTGCAATAATGGGAGGGTCCGACAATTACACCCCCGAAATAGTTGCAGTAACCCTTGAAAGAATGCGAATGTCGAATGATGTAGCCCCTTCGGAAAACTTTCCATTATCTGCAGCAAAAAGGTATCGACGAGACGACCACTTTCACATAAATGCTCTAAAATAATAGATCATTTTCCATTGGACGAACACACCGAATGGCTTTTCTCGAAGAGTATTTTTTTAGCCGACAGAAAGGACAGAATGCTCGTACCGAAAGAATAACCGTAAGAATCTCTATATTCGTTGAAGATTTTTTACCAATCGGTAGGGTTAAAGGTTCGAACTATTATCCGCTAATTTGTCGACGAGGCGAGCAAAAAATAGAAAAGGGTGAACCGGTCCGACACCCACGATATTAAAAAAAGGATTCGGAATGTACTGCTGAAATATGCGGAAGAGTGGCAAAGAAGAACAGGTTTTTTATGTGAACGGGTTTTTTGCACCAGATGCTATCACAATGAAGGGTTAAAAAACGAAAGGGATGATCGTGTGCCAAACACGCGCTATGCTCAGGTAGAATTTAAGGAACGAGATATTATCGTAATTTATATACGCGCCGCGCGCCATCCTTCCTTATGTTTAGTTTATTTTTTCGTGTGTGCGAGTTTACACACTACCAATCAACCCTTTTGTAATTGATGACGTTATTTTTTTCCTCCTTTCTAACCCTTGTACCTATGTAGTTTTTTATTATACCTTCATTTTTACTTCTATTAAAGGGGTATAGTCGGATATAATAATGCTGTGCGTGGTAAATGGCTTTATAATAAACTTTATCCGTAGAGTAATTGGCCGCGAAAAAGGTTGTGTTTATTTTTCATCGATACGTTTTACGCTTATTAAGGTGTTACCGAATTATTTTCTCGTATCAGGAAGAGACAGCTAATATGTTTTTTCAAAGGGTTATCGTTTCGAGGGGATTACTCGATGAAGACATTATCATGAAAAGTATATATATAGGTAAACGATATGTAAAAAATACAAATAAGCGCATTGGACATACGAGCAGAAAAATTACGGATAATCGAAGCCCACGAAATATTCCCAATAGCGTTTCATTCGTATAAAAACTACTCGAACAACCCCAGCGAATATTTTCCATCACCTTGCTATCTCTCATCAGCAACTCGAACGCTCGCCAATCCGCACCACGAATCTTGAGATTTAGGTCGAAGATTTCGGTCTTACAGTTATTCATTTAATGATCGACCGCACGAGCCGAATAAAAATTTTCACTCTCGAACAATAAACAACTCGTGCAGATGACTTTTCACCTGCTGTCTTTGCGCCACAGTGCTGTTTTTTTAACAACCCGTTACACGTAGACAGGTAGACGTAATTTTCGCGTCGAACGTATAATTCAGCGCGACTGAAATGCAACCCTTATTCGGATAACGGGATCTGGTAATTTTAATTCTTGTTTTAGGTGGAGAACAGAAGTATTATAACGGGTTCCCATTTGTCTCTGCACGTCTGCAGTATCAGCGCCGAATTTGTACAGAATGAGCATTAAGACCCGGCTTGTGTTGAAGGGGGCAAGGGGGTTGTAGCCTTAGATCCGCTGTTCGAGACCCTTTGGGTTCATAATGGATGGTTTTTGACAATATCATAATTTTATGAATTAAAATATATTTAAAATGTAACTGAAGTGCATTACTTTCACTTTCGTAATCTTTTTTTGATAGGGAAAAAAACTAGCCAATAAAAAAGTATGTGATGGTGAGTTAGCATTCTGGGGTTTAATTTATTGTAGCGATTGAGTATTCAAAATGATAAAAATTTGAAAAACGTATTTCCAACCTCTCGATAGATTTTTTCGAATACTAATAATTTTGAAGAACGAGTGGGCAGAGAAAAATCAAAATTAAAAAAGAAAATAACACAATGTTTTCAACGTTTGCATGTATGATTTTTGAAAACAATTTTTCGCACATCGTGTAGTAAATCTGAAAATTTTAAAGTAAAAAACACCAACAAACATTTTTAGATTGATTTTGTGAGGAGAAATGAAATAGTCAAAAAATTTCCTAAAAAAACATTTTTTGCCCTCCAAATGCACTTGAGATACTGAAATTTGGATATGTTAGTGTTCGTAACTCACTCTTCCATTGTATGAGACCAAAAATAAAAATTTGGAGCGATTTTCTCTCTCTTCGTCTCCTCTCAAATTTTTAGTGAACCAGCATTTTGAAGTGAAAAGTAAAAAAAATGTAAGCAGCTATGCCACACTACTAGAGCTGAGTTTTTAATTCAGGTTTGTTCAGGTTTGTAAATAACGTTGCTAACCTCTCCATGTCACCCGAAGCGAAGTCTGAAAACCCCCAACCTATCCCTTCCAAAACCAATAAGAAGTTGAATTTAGAACAAATGTAGTATTTCTTGCTAGGTACGCAACAATCATATATAAACATATGATTTTCAAATTATAAGTCCTTGAGGCTCCTCAAATTATCTTCAAATTTTTACGATCCGCCATTTTTAATCCATTTTGAGCTAAATTTAAAAGTTCATATTATGGTCATCAATTAAATCTATACACAAAGTTTGATCCTTTTAGATCGATATGGCGAGGAGGTAAGGAAGATTTATGAAATTTCCTGTAGTAATTTCCCCTCCAAAACGGTTTTTCGCTCAAACTCCCCTCCATATTCATTAGAGAAGCTAAAATCAGAATAAATTAGTCACTTAGGCTCATTTTATCACAAGACACTGCAATGAAATTATATTTCCAACCTACCATGTACATTGTACCCCCACCACACTTCGAGATCGATAACCCCTCTTTCTCCCCTACAATATTATGTGTGAAAGTGAATTTAAGATATAGTATACTTTTTATACCCAATAATTATACGAGCTCATATTAAGTACATTTACACTAATCTGAGGCTTCTCAAGCTCCACTCAAATTTTGATAATCCGCCATTTTGGATCTATTTTGACTCAAATTCAAGAGCTCATATTCTAGGTACTAACTAACTCCACACACTAAGTTTGACTTTTTTAAATTGATTTGGTGAGGAGATATGGAAAATTCGATAAATTTCATGACTCAAAAACTCCTCAAAAAATCGTTTTTTCCTATAACTCCCCTCCAAACATACATAGGAAGCTGAAATTTGGACATATTAGTGTTTGTGATTCACTCTTTCATATGAGATGAAAAACGAAAAATTTGAGCTGTTTTCCCTTTCTCTAGCCTCTCTCAAAATTTAAGCGATTCGACATTTTAGATCTATTTCGACTCAAATTCAAGAACTCATATTTTGAGCTCCAACTAACCCCATATATAAAGTGTGACAGTGTGACTCACCTAGATTGATTTGGTGAGGAGATATGAAAGATTCAAGAAATTTAATGTCTCAAAAACTCCTCAAATAATCGTTTTTTGCTTTAACTTCCCTCCAAATATACTTAGGAAGCTGAAAATTGGAAACATTGGTGTTCGTGACTCATTCTCTTACATGAGATGAATAACGAAAAATTCGATCCGTTTACCCTCTCTCCAGATTCTCTCAAAATTTGAGTGATCCGCCATTTTGAGGTGTAACGAAAAAATAAGAAAGTACTTTTTTTGAATTTTTAAGAAAAGTCTCTCACCAAATTTTGAGCGAATTTTATGGATACCCAAAGGCGCTCCTCTTGGAAAAGAAAAAATATATATATACCAAAAATTTAGACATTTACCAGATAATTACAAATCGTGTGAAACTTGAAGATTCGAAGACCCCACAATGCTGCGCAAGGCGGGGGGTGATAAGGTAAAATATATATACCAAAAATTTTTAGACATCTGTCATATCATTGGGGCACTCTGAACCTTTTTTTGAAGGTCTGGGCTAAAATTAAGGTAGAAGTAAGAGGATTCGAACTCGGCTTTGTATTTAGGTATCTACCTATTTTAAGGAGCTGCAGAAATTTGAAAAAAAAAATTATAAGAACTAATTTGATTGAAAACAATTAGAATAGTTATCTTAATGCTTGTACTTAATATGAGCATTAAGTAAACGTAGTTTCAAAAAATTAGAGTTTATTTCGCTGTGTACTTAAAAATAACTTTAAAAAAATTTTTTGCATGGACTAAAGCCTGAAAGCTCCTCTCTTGAGCGCACCAATGTGCCATATGATTACAAATGGTCTGAACTGCAAAGATTTGAAGACGCTCTCCTCCTACTTCTCATTCGTGTTTTAGGAAGGTTATATATTTAATAGCTATAAATCGTTTTCAGTTAAAAACTTATTAAAAAAAAATTGATTTTGAAGCAATTTAATTTTTTCTTACCTACTCAGAACTCGTAAACTTATTTAGTTATCAAAAAAATAAAATAAAAATTCTGTCCTATTTTTTTTTTATCCTACCTATTTCAAAGCTTCGTAAATTTTCTGCCTATAAAAAAATATACACGATAAATACCACGTATGCCCAAAAATTATATTATAATAGATGATTAATAAGTATGCCTCGATTTCACCTTTCCCGAACTCGAGTAACAATACGACTAATTTCACTTCCGATGAACTCCTAATATAATTATACTTATAGTACCTATCATAAATTTATCGCTAAAATTGAATATAATATATCTAATTTTTCTGAACCATCATGGGAAATTTGTAACTATGCGAGTAAATTTTGGAATATTCAAGTTTTTAATTTATTATAGTTTTCGAAGCTGCAGCCGTTTCAATCTCACGCACTCAGTCTCTCTCTCTCTCTCTCCCCACAATTTTCTCCATTCTCTCTTTTTAGGTACCTTATTTTTTTATTCTTATTTCCTGTCTCCTCCTCTCTAACATATACATACTTCATCTCTCTCTTTCCCTCGCTTTATTTTGCATACTTTCTTTTTATTTCTTTCGCTCACTTTTTCACTCATCCTTCCTCTTCTTCTTTTCATTCTTCTCCCTCTATTTCACTCCCCTCTCTCCCTTCAGATCTTCCTCCTTTTCTTTTCAAGATATCTCCCTTCTCAGTCTCTCGCTCCTCTCTCTTCCAGGTGTTTCCAGATAATTAAAATTAATTACATCCCAAGATTAGAAAATTTCTCTTTGCTCCTCTCTCAAAATTTCGAAAATAAAAACTTCGAACTAAAAATGACGAACAGTTGCCGCTCACACGCACATATACGAGAATCTCGAGAACTCTCGGGTACATTTTAGCGGACCACACGACATAGTGATTGTTAAAAGGCTCTCGTATAAGTATCCGATATAAAAAAGAAGACGGAGAAGAGGAAGCGAAAAAAAGGGTTTATTCATAAGGGCTTAATGGTGCGAAAACTCCATCATGAACTCGCTTCTGATACAATTACAGTAAACATTTTTCTTCGCTGAAAAACCACAAACCTAACGTAAACTTTCGTTATAAATCTCACGTCGGAAGACCCTTTTACCCGTACTCGAGTATAAATAAAGTGGTACACATAGCGATGTAAGTATCCACGCTGCACTATTTCACCTTGTAATTTATTTAGTCGATTATTAAAGTCGTTACGGTGGCGAGTTTAAAGGTGATTTAGTTGGCTAACAAATCATAACGTTTAATAAATCCATTAGGCGAGATATTCGCGGTTGAAATTTGTACATACACGTTGAACCGTACACGCGGCGTATTTGGCAACAATGTAAATGATGCGCGAATGATAGGCGAAGGGTGTATTGCATTTTGTATGGTAGTTACACGTCAAACGAAAGATAAGGTCCAGGTATTTTGAAAAGGAAAAAGGCGAAGAACAGCTGTCCCACGCCATTACATAACCACCCCCGTTATACAACCGAGAGGCTTATATTACCGCGTCGTGCTGCCTGTGCCTGACGATTTTCGAATACACGCCGGTTCCTCATTTCCGGATTGGTATTCGGTATCGATAAAATTTTTTAAATATTTACACTGGCGCGTACAAGTATGATTGTGTGCGGTTAAAGTGTAAACCTTCTTTAGACATACCGGTTCGCCGATTAGGGTAACAAAGCAACTCACGTTCAAGATTTACCCCTCGATCGCGTGCATTTTTTTCTCGCTTCCTATACGAAATTACTCGGCAAAAAGGCATTTGAATAACTCGTGCTAGTTTTTTATACGATTTTTTTGAGCTACGTATAAATATTTTTTAACGTGCGCGGTGTGCCTTACCTATAAGTGTATCCAACGGTACTACCCTAATAATATGCAAAAAAAAAGTGAGAGCACCCTCGTGGACACGAGACGAGGCGCGAAAAACATCTGTCGAGGTATTAAAAAAAATTACCTCCGTACCACGAGCCAAACCTTTTCCATATAAAAAACAAGTTTTTCCATCGAAAAAAAAAATCACTGTACACGAACCAATGTCAATGGCGCGCGCCAAAAAAAACCTCGAGTCTATTACCATATAAAAGTTGGAAACCAATGATGGCTATCGTCCAATCAAAACGACGCCGATGTACGTTCACAGAGCTCGGCAATTGTCCGAATGGGCGGAGCTATGTAAATTACCGGCGCAGCTCCCTATGTTTTAATACCCTTTCTAGAAGACCGACGAGAACCCTTCCTCGAAACGTTTTCGTATACGTCCGCGAATAATGGTAGAAAAATGAATTACGAGTTGATTAAACGATGCGGTTTTCGTAGCTCGTGGCTCGTCTGAAACGGAGCGATGTGTTTTTGTATAGTTGAGGGAGATGAGTTCTAGCGAGAATATGGTAGTCGCGATGTTTGCTTTATTGGTCAACGCAGAGTTATTTTTAAGAGGGACTGATAAGTAAAACATAATATTTTGTTGTTTTTTTTCTTCTGTCTTAGTGAGAGCGATAACAGGGGGATAAAATCTGTTCCTTGTATTCACTATATCTGTGATACGAAAGAAGCATTCGAAGTCTTCGTGAGATCCGATATGTGCCAAAATATCAGCGATGAATCCTGCAGAGTTGCATTATGCAAATCAAGCCTGCGCAATGATGGCGAAAGCTTTTGAGTGTGGGAGGGGGTGTACAAAATGAGAAATCAATAATACCTAGCGAATTAAAATTTTTTTTTCTTCAAAATGTAATGGGTTGGTCACAATAGTTGCTAAATGACATCAAATTAATGTCATAAAAATTTCAGCTTCCTTACTCAATTTTTAGACTTGAGAAGTCAACGATTTAAAATCTTCAAAATTGAAAAAAAAATGAATTTTCGACCAATTAAATTTTATTTCACTTTTAAAGTCATATCTTGTGTGCCAAAGACTGAGAAAAAATTTAGCTACGAATTTTTTTCAAGTTCAGAAATTCTAAACAGTTTTTTTTTTTTTTTTTTTTTTCAAAAGCATCAATTTTGATTATTTTCAAAAATGAACGACAAATTGGTAATCGGTAGCGTGGAGTTATTGAAATCGAATTTTATTTTATTTTAATAGTTCACTTTTTTCATTGTAGCTTTTTTTTGTTCAGCGATTAATCTTCATTTCATTTATTTTTTTGTAAATCAATTACAGCTGAATGAAAATTAGCATTAGATTTTAAGATATGCCGTTTTCCCCGTTCCACTATTACCTACTGTTAATATTTGGAGGAATTTTTATTAAAATTTCTTCAATTCGACAATTTGTTCTCTTAAATACTTCCACCAAAATTATTTTTAATGTTTTCTTTCCATGTAAATAATTTTATTTTATTTTCATATAATTTCAACTTCTTACATACTTATACATTTATTATTTTTCATAGATTTAATTCATTAATAATATTTTTTATAATGAGTTTATTATATAATTTTTATAAAAATCGAAATTTTATTTTAATTAAAAAAAATTATTTTATAATTTTTTTTCTATATTTTTTCATTTCTAATTTTGTTTATCAAATTTTTTACATACTATGCACAACAATAGCATAGATACCAATTTTTCATTTGGGGGGGAGAAGGGAATTCAGTCTACTTGGTCTTCGAATCTTAATTTTCCCTTCAATCTTAGTGTGTACTGTGTATTCCTTATCTTAATTTACCTCCCTCCTTCTTCCCTTCACCTACTCACTATAAACAAAACATTTTTACTATAGTGATTCAATATCAGGGATGACAGAATCGGAACTAGAACCGAATCGAAAAACTGGAAAAAACCCAAACCAGAAATTGAACCCTAACGGAACCATTACTTTGAAAACTGGAACTGGGACCTACAACAGGAAAAAATTGGAAAGAACCCAAACCAGAATGGAAAAACCGGAAACATGAACCCTAACGGAACCATTGCTTTAAAAACTAAAACTGGAATCAAAAACCGGAGCCGGAACCTAAAAACCACAAACCTGTTTAAAGATATTGAAACCAAAACTGAAAAATTAGAAACCAGAATGGAACGGTTATCATTTCGGTTCTGCCATCGCTGACTATCTGATCATTAAGAATTGTTTTAGATTCGGTTGAAACACTTCCCTTTATGAAATCTGCACCAGAGTTTCGATGGAGTAAAAGTATAATTCGAATGATTTTCAATTTTTGAAAACTAGAAATGAAAACCCAAACTGGAACCCAAAAACCAAAAACCGGAATCGAAAACCCAGTTTAAAAAGTTGGAATCAAAATCGAAAAATCGAAAACTGGAACCGTAATCATTTCGGTTCTGACATCTTTATTCAATATTAAGAATACCAAATACCTACATAATATATCTATTTTATAGAATTAAATTCAATTTTCATCTTCTTTTTGGATATTTCATAACAAATCTATTCTGCATTCATAAATATTTATAATGAACTACTGAAAAAAAAAAAAAAAAAAACATTGAGAACGGATTAATTACCCCACCCCAACCCACCTTTGCCCAATAATTACTCAAATGATGCATAAGCCAAAGCTGGTAGCAGAGCGTGAGTTTAAATCAATGGCATGAGGCAAGAGAATGAGAGACAGAGGCAGAATCATGCCAGAGAAAGGAGGACAAAAAGGCTGAAAAATTAAACATGGTGCGATAGGTTTATATTTAAGATGTATCAGAATAAAAATATGATGAAGGGATTTTTATTCGTATTTTATTATTTCAATATTCTTATCATTTTTTTTTTGTTTGTTTGGTTGAGACGTGTAGTGCTGCTCAAGTCTATAAGCAGGGGTAAGTTTTTATTTTTTTATTAATTTTAATTGTTCATAATTTTCAGTTTTTGATATTCTATTTTTTTTATTATTGAAATTTTTTTATACTTTCATAATTTGTAGGTAATTCATATATTTTTTTGATTCAATTCAAATTTTATTACTTCAGCTTTTGTTCGCTTCCTTTATTTTTGAATTACTTTTATTAATATTTCATTTTTCAGTACTCCAGAGTAAACAATAAGATGGAAGACACAATTTCAATTTTTCACAGAAAAGCCCTCCCTCCCCCCCCCCAAAAAAAATCTTTGAATTCAAGTTCAAACTGATCCACTTAAAATAGCTAATAGTAAACATTTGCATTATAGTGCAGGAGTATTATGCTATTATGCTATAATACTAGAGTAGGAGTATTACGCTGTAACACTTGTAGTGCAGGAGTATTATGCTGTTACACTGGTAATGCAGGAGTATTATGCTGTAATACTTGAAGTGCATGAATATTACGCTGTAACACTTGTAGTGCAGGAGTATTATGCTGTTACACTGGTAATGCAGGAGTATTATGCTGTAATACTTGAAGTGCATGAATATTACGCTGTAACACTTGTAGTGCAGGAGTATTATAACACACTGTAACACATATTACATCATTATATTCCTGCACTAAAAGTGTTGGCTTATGAGACCTTAAATAGCTCAAACCTAACAAATATGAGCTCATTCTATTACTATGGATGAGAACTGTACTATATCCCAAATCCATATTCATATGGCGATACTGCTGAAAATAGTACCTACAACTTTGGAACTTAGAAGTTCCTATAGCTTCCTCAAATGGTTATTAAGGGCTGAACATTTAGTAGAAACATTTCAAACTCAAAGTAAACTAGATATTAAAAATACATTAAAATTGAAAGAGATTTTACTGTTCTCTTCAGGGCAATGTAAATTCGTTAGAATCAAGAACACTCTTATTTCCCTCGAGTATCTGACTCCCAAGGCATAAATATTCAAATATGAACCAAATCCACGAAGACGGTACTCCACAACTATACATAGCTGCTTACAATACGGAATCACTTTCAACCGGATCGTGTTTTGGTTCACGTCAACAATGCGTATAGAATAGATCGCGACAAACAATTCATATATTTGTGTCGAAGTTTGACAGAAAGTAGCGCATCACATGATGAAAGAAAGGTCTCAAAATGCCGATTTTTCGCGACATCAATCCTCATTAATATTCGTTCGAATGCCTTTCTCTTCGGAACATAGAAACTAGACGTCCATTCTTCTGCGTGAATAGACGTTTATAGAAATCGGCTCGTACAAAAAAAACCTTAGGACTATGAAAACACTGTGACACTTGCAAATCGCACAAAAACCTCTCCGACTTGTTATGGTCTTCTTGACACTAGTATTTGTTTCGGGCTTTCGGTGATACATGTATGGATGAAGAAGACTCGGAATTGGGTGCTGCTGAGAGATCCGAGCGAATAGATAAATGATATCTTGGGAGTACTTACGGATTAATGTTGCATTTTGCGGTATCGAATTCGAAAGGATATGATTTACAATTCTGTATGTACTGGTACTCACCTATAACATAAAGAAATAAAAATATGAGTAAGGTTTAAATTCACCGCAACCATACGATATTGAGAGCGTAAAGGTCGCACCATGCAGCATTGCAAACGTTTAGGTCTAGACCGGAGACCGCATTATAATAAATAGCCGATCAGGCTGGGCGATGTTAGAAATGGAATTTTATTTCCCATGCGTAACAATCACTTTCGATTTCTAATCAAAGGATACCTTTTTCCATATCCTTAAAACAGGTATATGGTAACCGTGGAATATTCGATATTTCGTATTGGTTATAGATTCGCGGAAGAATAACAATAAAGGAAAGGTTAATAGACAGATGGTTTTTAGGTATTACAGGTATCGAGTTCGCGTTCGATATTTCCCTGTTACGCAACCCGGTTCCTCATTTTTACATAGACGGTACGCGAGGTCAAACTCCTATCAGGCATAAGGCAGTCCGATGTTGCGTGGGAACCTCGAAACGAAAATATTGCGTAAACTGGACAATACAAATGGGATAGCGAAAAGGCGAAAACGTCGATACGAATTTTCAAAAAGACAAGACCATTTCGATGAGCCTACCAAATGGTTCATCAACCTTTCGGTGCCAACGTGAGGGAGGTTTTGCCATGGTCATGGGAACGAGCAGGTAGCTAAATGCTATTGGGGACTTTTGTTTGGCCTGCTTCGTTATTCAAATATATAAAACACTTAATCGCGATCGTATTGTTTATTTTTTACTATTTGCTAGATATCGCGGGGCATGATGAATTGAAATGTATTTTAAGTGATGGTTTTTTTGGCTCGGCTGTAAGAAGCCTTTTTTTGCCTTCTTTTGGCAACATTCTTAGTTTTCTATTTCACAACCACCGATTGCTAAAAAAAGAATCTCGTTTTTCGCGTGCCCTCACAATGCAACGGAAACAACACTCGGTTTAGTATTTGCATCTTATTTCGCTTGAAAGGAAGATTTTTCCTTTTCATATTTTAATGCTTTTATTGCCTCTAGAATGGTGTTTGTTATTCGGTAACGTGGTCGACATTTATGGAATTTTGTACCAAATTATCATTAATTGTTTTTTTTAAAATAATTTTAGGTATTTGTTACTGAATCACCTACTTAAGCGATGTATTAACTTGAGTGCCAATATGAGTGGTAACCACAGCGAGACAAACTAGCTGGAATTGTTATTCGACTATGACTGAAGGCTAAGTATTAATAATCCCATAGTTACATAAGTCATCACATTAATATAGATAGCAAGATAACTAAAGGCAAGTAAATTGACGTAGTTGAAAACTTTATAACCATAAAAGTTCAAATTACCAGGTATAGCCTTCAATTATACCTTATAAAATATTTCCCTAAATGAGTAAATTCGCTTTGATAAATTTTACCGATAAAATATACAACTAATCTATACATATATATAGGTATATATATTTTTTCATGTAATCAAGTATAAAGTTGGAAGAATGAAATATATTAATAGATCATTAGTGCTATTAATATTATACATTCACATTACAAATAAATATTATAGCATCATACTTTCACGTTGACAATATTATAAGATTGTAATTCTGTACTGTAAGATCTACAGCATTGCACTCTTGTACTATAAGTACTATGCTATAACACTTGTAGTGAGGGAGTATTATGTTGTAACATGTGCTACAGTATGTTATAACATATTACTCCCTCATTACGAACATTTCAGCGTAATACTCCTACACTACAAGTGTTATAGCGTAATATTCCTGCACTACAAGTGTTGAAGCGTAGTACTCTTGCACTACAAGTGTTACAGCATAATACTCCTACACTACAAGTGTTATAGCGTAATATTCCTGCACTACAAGTGTTGAAGCGTAGTACTCTTGCACTACAAGTGTTACAGCGTAATACTCCAGCACTACCAGTGTTACGGCGTAATACTCCTGCACTTCAAGTGTTACAGCATTATATTCCTGCACATCTAGTGTAACTATAGCATTACGCTATCACCGTTAAAAACAAAGTTATATTAATGCACTTAAATAAACAGCCAGTATTATTAATACGAAGTAAACAACAAAAATTATTACTAACAGTGAAAATTCGCTAACACTAAAATCAGTATTTTTCCAAATGTGGTACAGTTGATGAATTTTCCGAGTTTTGTTTCGTTTTCTTCTACGTCCGAATGTATGATTATCCATCACGTGAGACATATATAACAAATAAATTACTCCTGCAACATGACCCATCAGATTTAGACCTAATTTTTCATTTATTTTAAATATGATGGAATTCGTTCAGTTATATATAAATATAACCACCACAAGTATGCAGCAAGAGTTGCAAAGTTAAAGAATACCACTTTGAAATTTTTTTAAGTTTAAGATTTGAATTTAGCAATAAAAAAGTTCAAATGTAATTTATTTCGTTATTTCATTACTTCAATTATTATTAGATCGAAAAATCCTTCCATCTTCTCTGAAAAACTTTTTTTAAAGCTTTTAACTGGAGTTGACTTCGAATGAGGAAATGAATTAGACTTTGCCCCAAATGAATAAGTCTGAAGATTGAGATTAATGTGTAACTTTGCTATACCTTAACTGATGCAACTGAACAAATTCATTCTCATATGGTCATACCTGTGAGTAAAATAATGAAAAATACGATGGCGATGCAATACTTAACGAAGCGGTTCATTTTCCGGGTTTTTTTATCAAGTACATACTTATTTGCAATAAAATTTGAACATAGCTTTTCAGGTTATGTAAAGAATTGTCCATCAAGAGTGAACAATCGATATAAAAATTCACTGAACAGATATTATATTTTTCAGTTCTACACTTATAGTTTAAATCAATATGTATAAGATTTTATCATAGATTTCCACTAGCGATGGATCACATTCAATGATAATAGGTGATAATGGAGGTTACCTAATTACAAATTATTGGTTAAAAAAATTAAGTTATGTAGGACTGTCGAAAAGTATTATTAGTTTGACAGAAATGCTTTTCGAGATCTATTCAATTCTTTTCTTCTTCCGAATTTTTTTTTACAAACAAATAGAATCTAATGAAAGCAACAATATAATGTTTTTTTCTAGCTGAGTTTTTAATTTAAAATGATAGCTATTACAGCGTACTTGATATAGGAAGAAGTCGGGCGAGGGGAGAATTTCATATCTTCGTGTTTCAAGTCGCTTTTAATCATATGCGAAACGTCCAACTTTTTGGCGTGCATTAATTCCCCTTAACCCCCCGCAGGCAGAACCAAAAAGTATGGATGAAAATTGCTGCAAATTTGATGAAAAGCTTTCTCTGGGATTCTGCAAAACTTCTTTTTATTGTTATTTTGATTCATCTCAAAATGGTAGTTTGTTCAAACTTTAAGATGAGGTGGAGATGGGTGAATGGCTCAAAATTTTGTAATTGATCTCATGTGAAAGAGTGAGTTACGGACACAAACATATCCAAATTTTAGCCTCCCAAATGCATTTGCAGAGGAGTTAGAGCAAAACACTGCTTTCTGAGGAAGTCTTGAGTAATGAAACTTCTCTTAACTACAATATCTCGTTACTTAATCGACCTAGAAACATCAAACTTTGTTCGAGGAGTTGGCTGAAAACTAAAATATGACTCTTCAAAATTGGGTAAAAATTGATCTAAAATGTCGCGTGACCAAAATTTAAGGAAGGCTTGAGGAGCCTCAAATGGCTCAGATTTCATATGATTTATAGTGGTGAGAAATATGCTGTATGCCAATTTCAACTGCGCACATGATTTTGGAAGGTAGGAGGAATGGTTATTGTCCTACAAACGAGGGGGGAGGGAAAACGAATGATGGAGAATTTTCGTTCGTTTCAGAAATTTCGGTGAATAGGAAATTGAAAAAAAAGTAAATTTAAAAACACGAAAAAAAATATATAACCAGAAAAACAAAGAGCTTAGACGACGAAAAATTTGCCCTATCTATTCACCTCCATCGACTGTAAAACCCTCGAATAACTTTCAACGTTCCTTTCAAAGATGTCACCATTATCATACCTTTCAATAACGTCATTTTTCCATCGCCTCCAGCCTGCACACTTAACACTACCCATATTTAAATCGCGTAACCAGTTCAAAAGAATAATTTCTCAAAAGATAATAAACTTATCGCCGAGGGTGCGAATTAGATGCGAGATTCCTGACGATAAGTACGTGTCATCTTTCCACGCTCGATGCTTTTTATCTGGCGCTCATTAACGCGTATACCGAACGAAGAAAAATCCAAGGACGATGTTTATCAACGTTTCGCGTCCTCGCCGCCCGTTCCGTCAACCGGAGCACGTATTCCGAAAATAACGCGACCTGTTATTCACATGTTGTCGGTTTTTAGTATTCGTTAAGAAACTCGTTACCATAGGTCAGGTAGGTAAATGGTATGCGGTGACGTAATATCTTCGAAAAATCCCGGTCCGAGGTATAATTATGGTGCGCTTCTTTATACATATAGGAAGAAAAAGAGAGAGATAGAGGAAAAAAGCAGGCCTGGGTGCAGGAGCGAGACTGCTCGTGTTCTCGCTGTTATATGAGAAAATGTGAAAGAAAACGACTCGCAGAAGGATGCATGGGATTATATTTCCGGCTCCTTGCGCCAGCACCGGGCGTAGTAAACATTTGTTTTCGTTTTTATTTGATTTTTCGATTTCATCGAGCGACGTAGTAATTTTTGTATCGCTGGTTTGTAAATTTATCGTATCGACGTTGAACCATCGTTCACTTTCATTGAAACGTAGTGTTTCACCGTTTCCCTTGAATGGAGAAAAAACCCTTGATAAATGCTTAATCGATATTGTCTTTGGCACGCGAACGGCAACAGTTTCGGTATTACTTATCTAGATATTACTTGAGTGAATGGAAAATCGTTGAAATTTTCTCAACAATAAGGCGCCAATTCAATTAGAAATTTGTGACCGCTGAATAGGCCTATTTTTCTTCTCATTGGCTGAGTTTGTGATGAAAAAGTGAGCAATTACAGCCTAATTGATCTTATAAGACAATAACCCTTCCTTCTCCCCTCTAAAATCATGTGTGCAGTTGAAGTTAGCATACAGCATATTTCTCACCATTACAAATCATATGAGTTCACACAATCAAATCTGAGCCATTTGAGACTCCTCAAACCTTTCTTAAATTTTGACGATGCACCATTTTGGATCTATATTGATCGAAATTCAACGTGTCATATTCTAGTCTCAAAGTAATTCCACACACGAAGTGTGACTTTTCTACGTTGATTTGGTGAGGAGATATGGAGAGTTCAAGAATTTTAATAACTTGAAACTTCCTCAAGAACTTGTTTTTTGCTCTAACGACTTTTCAAATACACTTGGAAAGCTGATATTAATATAAATGTTGATGTCTGTGATTCACTCTTTCATATCAGATCAAAAACGATTATTTTGAGCGATCCGCTTCCCTCCTCTCAGCCCCTAACAAAATTTGAGTAATCCCCCATTTTGAGGTGAATCGAAAAAACAAAAGAGCACCTTTTCTGCATTTCAAAGAGGAGTCTTTCATCAAATTTTAAGCGATGTTCATTCATGTCTGCTGGCACCAAACGTGTGTCAGAAAATATTTATGCTAAAAAGTTGGGGATTTGCCAAATAATTACAAATTTTCTAAAACGCAAAGATTTGAAGACCACGTCCTACTCCGTTCCCTCATTCACCAATTAGGTAGGCTGTAAAAGCCATCCTTTCTACATTAAAAACTCAACTAAAATCGATTTTGTATGCCTTTCGATGGCCTTGAATCAAAATCAAGAAATCATCCGACCCATCGCCATAATACTTCACCTTAAAAACCCCTTATATCAGCTGTTCACATTCCATTTAACAAAAACCAGAATGAAAACCCGAAAAAAATTTTTCGTTGAAACAAAACGGAAAACTGAAATCGACATTCTTACAACTTCTAGAAAAGTAGAACTGGAACAGCAACAAAATGTTCTAGTTCTTACACATTTCCAAAAAAACATAAAAATACATAAATAGAAATCGCTTAAAACTAAATTTACTATCTGGTAAATGACTGGTAAGTTACGTCGTATATGACTAGTAAGTTACAGGTAAATGACTGGTAAGTTACCAGGTAAGTTCCCTCTTAAATAACTGGTAAGTTATGTGGTAAATAACTGGTAAATTACTTGGTAAATGACTGGTAAGTTACCAGGTAAGTTCCCTCTTAAATAACTGGTAAATTACTTCGTAAATGACTGGTAAATTATCTGGTTAATGACTGATAAGTTACCTGGTAAAGACTAGTAAATTACATTCTGGTAAATGACTAGTAAGTTAGCAGGTAAATTACTGGTAACTTACCTAGTGAATGACTGGTTAGTTACCTGGTAAATGACTGGTAAGTTATTTGGTAAATAACTGGTAAATTACTTAGTAAATGACTGGTAAATTATCTGGTAAATTACTGGTAATTTATTTGGTAAATAACTGGTAAATTATCTGGTAAATGACTGGTAAGTTACCTGGTAAAGACCAGTAAATTACATTCTGGTAAATGACTAGTAAGTTAGCAGGTAAATGACTGGTAAATTACCTGGTAAATGAATGGTAAGTTAGCCGCTTGGTAATTTAAACACAAATCTTTGGGTCTTTTTCAGAAAATTTCTTCCTCTTATCTACTTTTTCATGGATTTGAGCGGGTGTAGCATTAATCATGAAATCGTATTATCGTATATAATATCGTCATCGCGTTGATATTTCGCTAGTAATTTTCTCGTTCGATTAAATTAATAAAACTTTGTTCCTCATTAAAAATAAATCAGTTGTATCCAGAATGTCTTGCGTTACACAGGAACTGATCAAATTACTTAAATAATCAATAATTAACCGTTTAATTATTACCAATCAATTTCAAGAGATAAATTACTGGTAACTGTGTCTACTCATTTATAACTCAGACATGCCTGTATGAAAAATTCAGCTCCAACAACGCGGCTGGCTACTTACGGTTTATTTTATTATTTACCATCGCTAGTTTGAGTCCGCATGTAATTACTAACGTGTTGAAAACAAAACGGAAAATTAATTTTTTCAATATGTCCAGCACCCGCATCTATGAGGCAATCATAACGGGTTATTTGGTTCGACACCTCGGTGTATATTTTAGATGCACACGATTACATTTTCCGCTTCGAAGAAGTGTTACCGCCGATATCATAAAAAGGGGCAAAAGAGCCGCTATATCGAAAGGATTACGTCATATCATTCCAGTCGATTTCCGCTATAAAGATATAGTAACACAATTTTCAAAAAAAAAAAGAAAAATCGCTCGACGTGTGTCTTTTTTATCAGTTCGTGAAAAAAAACCGGGCACAATGGCAAGGTTACGGATACGGTGTAGGAAAAAAGAATTTTTTACACATTAGAAAGGGTTTTAACTTTAGCTGCTGTATTAAAAGGGTAGCGTATTGTGTGGACGGATTATTGAAATATTTTCGCGGTTTGACGCTCAATATAAAACAGGTTTCGAAGGCGATTTGTTAACACCTCTTTTTACCGCTCGTATTAGCTATTTATGATAGGTACGTCTCGCGAGTATTCTGTATATCCGTGTATTGTGTCGGCGGATGAAAAAAGCCAGCGATGAGTTTTCTTTTAATCCTCGCTAATGCGAATATTTATAAAAGAAATTTTCCCAACGAAGAAGTCTAATACATACCGCAACGACATGGTTGGCGGAAAGCGCCGACGATATTGAAAATTAAACGGCGCAATCGCCGTCACACGGCGATAACTGACTTTATTCTTTTCGCATTAAAGCTGACGCGGCCGGGCAAATTAATTTTGCAAGTCGGAATCGCGCGCGGATTCGCATCAAAGGAAGATAATAATTATTAGATCTTTCGTTCCACCCGACCAACCCTGTAGTTTATCGAACGCTACCAGCGGCGAAGAAGCCTCCATCGGCAGTAAAAGACGCGGTACGACGGTAACCGCGCCGAAACAAGGGAAATTCGCTATTTTCTGAGGGGTTATTCGCGTAATCTTTTGCGCCTTTATTTTTTCGAGTCCCCGCGGCTCTGCGTTCATTAGGAAAGGGCTGGACGCCATTACGAATGACCGACGTCCGTTCCTGCCCAGTATAACTAGCTGCTTCTTTGTTCGCTGAACCGACCTTTATCAAAAAATCGACCCCTTTTGTTAAGACGCATTAGCCAACGTATGAAGGGTACTCGTCGCGCGTTTTGTAGCCGTGTTGATGGCCGGGCGCTTTAGATGGTAAAAGCTTTAAAAACCTGAAGTACTCGGAGACGCGTCCTGACCACTGTGGTGTGATGTTGCAAGATGGAAGATGGAGAATGGAGAATGTCGAAGTGTAAGGGATGCTTGCGAGTTCTGCAATTTAACTATTTATTCTTATGTGGGGGTTTGTTTTTGAATTTCTTCAGAATTTTCACAACCAAAGTGAATAATCATATAAACACGGACGCTGTCTACACACTCGAAAATCAATTTTTTTGAAAACCGATTATGCTTTAGAGCATCAATAGTTGTTAAATGACCAAACAGGAACAATTGGATGAAAATTTTAAATTACAAAATACTTTGAAGCTTTTATTTGCGAAAATTTTGATGTTCAGTGATAAACTCGACACCATATCACTTTTCAAACTTGAGCTTATACCTATAATACCTATAATTAAATGTTTCGGAAATCAAAGGGAGGGAAAAGGAAGAGGCTGGAATTTTAATATTTATAAAAAAAAAAAAAAAAAAAACACGTAAGCACCCATGTGCCATTTCGCATTACTTGGAACTCAGTTCTAATGAAAATTTGTTCAAATTTCACATATTGTTAATCTCTTAACGCCCACAACCCACGCAGAAAATGATAATTATTTCCTTCAAAATCCTTCAAGTTGAATTTAGGATAAATGTAGTATGTCTTGGCAGGGGCGTGCTCATCGTGTAACGACTCAGGATAATATCCTGGGGCCCCGAGGAGTGGGCCCCTTTGGAGTGGGGCCTCTTTTAGCGTGACAAGAAGTGTAATTAAGTCGTATAATTCGGTAGAAATAAAGGTTATACTCGTAAAATTGTAAAAAAACTTCATCAAATTTATCTTAATGCACTTAATAAATTCAGTTCAACTCAACTGCTTAAGTATACTTAACATTTGTAGCAGGTACCCACTTATCGGGAAATTTTTACTTGTACTAAAAGCAGTGATGAAACTAGCAAAACTAGCGAAAATAAGACGTTTATGGCTTTACAAATTTTTAGTATGATGACCACATATGATTAGAAATCACATTTTGCAAAAACTTTTTAAATTTACAAGGCCGTATGCAATGCATATTACCGATTTCCTCAGCCTCCACAGGGGTTTGAACCCTTATAAACAGCTGAAAGAAAATGATTAAACATTCTTATAGGAATTTAGGGTAAATCAATTTGCTATAGGATTTATTTACTTGTGTCAGTTATTGTAAGCGAGCAAAGTTCAAAAAACTGAGTTAGGGGGTTCAAAGCCTCGTAGGGGGCTACGCATCACGGCTACATATGGGGAGTTTTAGTATTTTGTTCACTCTTTGCTCGATAACCGCTAATATAAGTTTCTGAATAATCTTACACTTCAGTTTTTGAAGACAGGAAAAAAATCACCAAACTTTCTTGAAGAAAATTTAATATAGATAATTTTTTTATTAGCCATTTTTTCGTATCTCTCCTTACGAGGAAGAAAAACACAAAAATCTATGCTCAAAAAATGATAAATCATTATACTGCTTAATGCGTCTTCTTCAAGATCTCTTCACTAACTTATGATGAATTGTAGAAAAAATGTAATGCAATATTTTTACGAGAAATTTGGTGTAGAATAATTTTGTGTGGTAAGAATTTTTTCGTATTTGGCACTGTAACCAAGAAAAATGCAAAAACTCACTAATGTACAAAATTTAGTCATTTTACCTAATGGGCCATCTTCAAAGTCATTTTGTTGTCGAACGGTGAATGATATAGAGAAAAATGCGTTAGGCATAATTTGTAGGTAATTTGATGTAGATTAATTAATTATATATCTAATTTACTTGTATCAGTCATTGTGAGTGAAAAAATTCAAAAACTAGCTTTTGGGGGTTCTAACTCCCATAGGGGCCACACGTCACCGCTACATGAGGGGAGTTTGAGTGTGTTGTTTATGGTATTACTCCTGACAACTATACCAAAAATTGGCGTAATAACAATTATTGCCCAAAACGACCCAAATTATATCTAGAATGCCTGGATGCAGGAACGTACTGAAAAAAGGAATGTGGGAGGGGATAAACTCCTCCTTGGCTTCTGAAAGGTTGATAAATTTGGAGTTTTAGCGTAAAGTTGGTGAACTTGACCACTAGCACTAATAAGTACCTAGTATCAAAAATAAGACAGATAAATATTTTCTTAAACAAAGTATTGCAGTTATTGAAATTGCCAGCTTTTGGAATTTACCAACTTGCCAATTTTTATATGAAAGTGGAAAAAATTTCTTTCGCGCTTCGCGCGTTGTATTTCTTACGATTTTAAAAAAATTTGAAGGGGGTAAAAAATTACAAAATAGCTTAAAATACTAAAATTTACAATATTAACCATGTGTGGAAGATAATTTATCAACTTGTATAAAAGATGAAAAAATTTCTTTCGCGCTTCGCGTGTTTTTGTTACGATTTTAAAACATTATTTTTAATTTTTAATGCGTTGTATTTATTTTTACCCATCATACCAGTAGGATGATGTTCTCAATAGAGTAATGTGAAGAATGACATTTCGATTGTTTTTTCTTTTAGGCGTTGTATGAGCATCATAAGAAATATCATTCAGGACTACACCTATCGTTGAAATTTACCAAGATGATACATTTTTTTAAATACTAATTTCGTATTATCGATGAAAAATTGCCAATTTGCTGAAATCAAAACATTTTAACGTTAGAGCAGAAAAAAAAATTAAAAGTTGGCAACTTCTTGTTTTCTTCCCACCTCCTCCCCCCCTGAAGAATGTCCTTAGTACGCCGCTGCTTGAATGTTGACTAACAAAAACAAAAAATTCCAAAAACAATTATTGTTTAATGAAATAGTTTAATGTGAAGTAAAAGTCGATGTTATACCTATCAAAATTTTAAAAATTTTAATTCTCCATATTGAAATTTTTTGCTTCTTCGGTTAACTTTCCAATTCACTCAAAAAAAGTTGAAAAATTTTAACGGGGGGGGAGGGCCCCCGGACTCTTGGGGCCTCTTCAAAATATTTATCCTGGGGCCCCCAAATGGCTGAGCACGCCCCTGTGTCTTGGGCACAGGATTTACACCAGTTTATAAAATAATGAACTTTCTTCAAATTTTGACAATCCGCAATTTTGAATCCATTTCGGCTCAAATTCAACAGGTCATACTCTACTACATACTAAGTCAACCCTCCATGCATTTTATTCAGTTTTTCTTATTTTCTGGTAACTTTTATTAAGTTTGGTTAGTTATTATTCTTTATCATATTAGATTTTAATTTTAGTTTCAGTTCTTGTTTAATCAGCTCTTATCAGTTATTTATGGTTCTTTGTACTAGTTTTATTCTTTTTATTTCCACCGTTGTTTAAAAATTGAATTAGAACCAACCACGTAGGGAATGTATCGAACTTCCCCAATTTTTCTCACAATATTATAACATATTTTCCTCTGAAAACCAAATTTCTTTCATTTCTTTTTCGTACATTTTTCATTTTAAAGCCAAACTTCAGACTACGCTTCAACTAAAAACAGTGAAAATTTGGTTCTCGAGGAACTAAATTTTATAATTGTTTTTTATTTCAAAGCAAAATTTTTGAAAAAGACTTTGAACGTGAAGCGGTAAAAATGTGGTTCTCATGGAACCAAATTTTAAAACAATTTTCTTCTGAAAACCAAACTTCTTCAATTTCTTTTTGATTTTTGTAAAAATTTGGTACTTACAGAACCAAATTTTAACACTTTTTCTCTGAAAACCAAAATTCTTCAATTTTTTTCATTTCAGAGCTAAATTTTTGAACAAAGCTTCGAATGTAAAATATAAAATTTTGGTTCTTGTGGAAGCAAATTTTTAAACAATATTTTTTTTAGAACCAAATTTCTCATCTGATTTTCATTTTATTCCGAAGGCATTTTTAAGACACTACTTCTAACCAAAAACTGTAAAAATTTGGTTTTCATGGAACCAAATTTTAACACTTTTTCTCTGAAAACCAAAATTCTTCAATTTTTTTATTTCAAAGCTAAATTTTTGAACAAAGCTTCGAATGTAAAATATAAAATTTTGGTTCTTGTGGAAGCAAATTTTTAAACAATATTCTTTTGAAAACCAAATTTCTTTGATTTCTTATTTGATTTTCATGGAACTAAATTTTCAACACTTTTTCTTCGAAACCCAAAATGCTTTAATTTTTAATTTTTTTATTTATTTTTAAGCCAAATTTCTTAGCAAAGCTTCAAACGAGAAAAATTTGCAAAAATGTGGTTCTTACTAAACCGAATTTTATAACAATTTTCTTCTTACAACCAAATTTCGCGCAAAACTATAGAACTGTAAAAATTTAGTTCTTACGAAACTAAAATTTAAAACAACTAAAATTCCTATTTTTCTCTTAACTAAATGATTTATTATAACATCCTAATTTCTAAAACCATATCGAGTTTTGTTAATATCCTTAAAGTAAATGGGCATTCAAATATATAAATAAATAAATTGATAAATAATTAATATTTGAAGAATAGGTATTTAAGCTTAGATTTATATAACCAAATTTTCTTAGTAGAGAAATGCACTTTTTACAGGTGCCAAATTTTTCAAGGCTTTTAAACACAAATTTTTAAATTCTAGAATAACAACACGAACTAAAATGATGTGTTGAAATTTTATTTTACTTCTTATCGGTAAATGAATGTTCACAATTGATTTTACAAATTATTATCAAAATTACCTAAAGAGTACAATGATACCAGTTAAAGAATTGAATTTTTTTTTAAATCACGAACATCTATGCATATTGCCATTCATGTGTATAATGTACGTTCATCTCAGGTATTGCAAAGTATAATAATTATGTACATTTGTGAATCCTTCATTTCTAAGATATTCACAATATACCGAATTCCGTCTCATATTATTCGCACGAGACATTTTCAAAAACAAAATATTCACCCTAGGGCCATCGAGTAGCAATCAATCGCTTACCCATATTCTCGCAGTAAAAATTTTTCATTACAAAATCCATCGACTATATATTGAAAAACTTTTCCTTTAAGATTTGCATATCCGTACCGAAATGCCTTTAAAAAGTTACGACTAGAACCTATAGCTCAACTTTTTCGCACAATTTTCACATCCGTGAAAGCGCGATTACTCAAGAGCTAAACATAGAGATTTGAAAGAAGTAAGAAAAAAAAACACCTGCGGAAATCTATACAGATTACGATACCTAAATCAATACTCGGACAATTAATCGATCCAGCATCGCGATCTTTGGCGTTCGGCTTTAAGAAAAGGACCCTTTGACGGTAAGCGAGACGGTATTGTGATTCGCCGATATGGGCTTCTTACAAAACATTATTATGCAACGACTTTTATCCTATATGTAGGAAATTTCGGCGAAAATGGCGAGAAAAAACGAAAGGGTGGTACAAGCCTTCGGTCTTTTGTTGAAAAAAGACCGGTTGTCCATTTATAGCGGCAAATACGGTCGCGTCGAATGACACATCTAAACAAATTTGTTTGATTGATTATGGACGGAGCGTTGTGAAACCAAAGGCTATAAAGGTAAATAGCGTTTTTGATATTTCTCGCGGAAAGATTACGAAAAATACGCCGTTTTTGTGAGAAGGGGCGTACGTTCTAACGAATTTTCGGATATGTGTTGAGTAATTTTTGACGCGTCTGGCGCGCGTTATCTTTACCTTTGATATGTCCACTCGGAGGAATCTATTGTTACGAGTCGCCTCCGATAGTCCAGCACCTCGTCAAAAATGGGAATTTATTGTGAATTTGTTCAGATACGATTAATAGCACTGGCAACGTGGTGTCGTCCTGCATAACATATTGAAAGTCTTCATCGATTTCGTTACAGCGCTAACCTCCCTCCAATGGAAACTCAAATGTCTCGAAATTACTTTCTTAAATTTATTTCAAAAATTATGAGCACTACTTTCAAAATATTTCAATAATGAAATGTCCCCTTTTCAATTTCACATAAAAAAGATTTTTAACATTTTGTTGATGGGAATGACTGAAAGGTAGAGTGTATCAAAAAAGGGTATTTTTACTGCACTTTAAATGAAAATGTGAAAATTAACACGATTGGTTTCTTAATTTTAATTTTTCGAAGTAGTTTCAAGCTCAGGATATCCTGAACCCTTTCTTTCATTACCCCCTCCCCCCAATTTCACCACTCCTCACTCGTATTTCCTATATTTGGAGGTAAAATTACGTTATACAAAACTTTTATGCTTTAAAGTTATCTGAGCATATTATTTATTCTTCTTTACCATCTCCTCCGCTTCCCACTCCCACCTTATTTACCCAGTAGATATCACAATTCGCTGCAGAACATTGTTTGATGAAGCTGTTTGAACATTTCTCACCGTGCCTACCACCCGCTTCCACTATTTCCTGCCCATTTCTTGCCAATAGTTCATAATTATAATAATCACTTCTACCAAAGAAATGTTGAATTTTTTTTTTTACGTAAAATAGAAAGGATAATATTTCAATACTAAAGTATTTTGATGTTAGTGGAAATACTTTTCGAAGTACGCGACGAAAAAAAATTGGAAGGCTTTTACTAGATCTGAGTTTTCATTTTTGAATTTTGATATTTGAAAATTTTTTAATGATTTTTTTAATTGTTGACCAGTTTTTATTTTTTGCACTTTTTTAGGTAATTTCCAATTCTTTCTTAAAATTTGAATTCATAATGACCAAATGTTACATTTTTTGGAGGGAAGGGAGGGGGGAAGGAGAAATTTTTATTAATTCGAATATTGTTCTTTTTTTTTAATTTTTAACATTTTTTGTAACTTTTTAATTTTTTAAATTTTTTTCAAAATTTTTCGAATTTTTGCTCAAATTTCATTTTTCTGAACATTTTTACCATTTTAATACAATTTAAAAATTTTTGTGTGTCTTTTCTTTTTCGTAAATATTTTATTTTTTAAATATTAATAGTTTATTGTGTTAATTTTATGTTTTTCATTTTTTATTTCTGGCAAATTCCCATTTTTCTGAACACTGTTCTAATTTTCAACTATCATTAATTTTTCGATTTTATTTTTTTATTTTTTAATACATACACGTACGTCGTACATATTTTTACATTTTTTTGGAAAACTCTGAATTTTTCTTCAACATTCATTTCTGAATATTTTTGCCATTTCAGAACAATTTTCAAATTTTTGAGCCTTTTTTTTTTACAAATTTTATTTTTCGAACATTTTTCTTTTTGATTATCTTTTATTTTTTGAACTTGAGAAGGTAGTTTTTTGAGCAATCTTCAATTTTTTTTATTAAATTTGAATTTTCAGCGATAATTTGTTTTATATTTAAAAATATATGCATGCATATTTTTTTCATTTTCATTTTTTTTTTTTTATAATCGTTTTTCTGAACATTGTTCTCGTATTTAATTATTTTCATGCTTGCGGGAGGAAAGCGCTACTTTACCTCCCGCTCGCTAATCGCTCGGGTCTCAAACGAGCGCTTTTCTCCCGCATTTAAGAAAAATTTTGTTCATTTTTTTTGGTAATTTTTTAATTTGAAGTATTTATTTATTTTTTAATTTTAAAATTTTTTGTTCAACTTTCATTTTTTTGAACATTTTTGACATTTCAGAGTTTTCAAATTTCTCTTTACAATCAAAAAATTTTTTTATAAACATTTATTTTTTCATTTTTTGATTAGCTTTTAGTTTTTGAACATGGCGAAAGTAGTTTTTGATGTTGGAAAATAAGAAATCAACGACATCTAATACTTAAAGATAGCATGTTTCCTTGATGTTTTTTGTTAGTTGAAGGGGGGGGGGCAAGATTACTTAAATCCGTATAAAATGTCATTGCTTCGCATTGAATAATAATATTTCAATTTTTACGATTGCAAAATAACAAAATTAAAATTTCATTCCATCGTATTGTAATTAAAAAAAAAAAAACAATCAAAAAAGGGGAGATACTAAATAAAGTTTTGAAATAGACAAAAAATAATGGTAAAAACAGTTACACAATTGAAATTTTAAAGATTGCAAGGGCTCAGTAGTGATTATTTTCACGTCCCCAAATTGTATTTGCGGATGTAATGGATACTGCAGCTTTTGCTGACACTCTCGATGGAGACTTCTAATATGTTATTCTGTGTAATAACTTGAATACATTCCCCCCAAAAAATCTGAATGTGAATATGTTAAAGTTTGGTCTTTCTTATAAGCTTTTCGGGTACAGTTTGCTTAAACTATAAAGGATGATTTTCGAGTGTAGCGCATGCGCTACGCAAGGTGGTGCCGTAGCTTATTAACGTGAAATAATGAAGATTTGTGGAAAGACAAAATTCTTCCAGTCTGACCTTTGACAGTCATTGGTCCTTGAGTTAGCATCTGCTTCCTCTCTTATTTATGTGAAGATAAGAATAAAGAGTTAGTTTTTGCTCATTTCCCTTCTTATCCTTCAGAATGAAAAGATTTATTGCGGTCGCGGCGTATCTCTGAGCAGTAGCGTAGATACCTCTACAAGAGGGTAAAACGGCTATGTCCAATACGCGTTTTCAAAAACCACATGCTGCTCTTTGACGAATGCTTACGCTTCTGGCCGACTACACGTATGCGCGAGATAACCCATTAACCCGGCGACGAAGATTTTTCTATTCATTAACAAAAAAAAAAAGGTAACCGAAGATTTTTTACAAGAATGTATAAATTTGTTGGAACGTGTATCGTGGTTTTTTATTTCAACGGTGGAGGGCGAATCGTGTATATGAAGCGTGGAATTCCGAACACGATAATTTTTTATGTCAACTCTGCATACGGGGTCTTAATTACGCAAACATTCGAGTAATATCATTCTCCATTTCTTGGGATTTTTCAGAAAATAATTTTTATTGATGAATCCTACACCAGACATAATGTCGATCGGATGAAAAATGAATGCGAAAGAAAACACTCTCCATTAAACAGCGAAAAGAAAAATCAACATATTCGACAAATACCACGCATCATTCTTTATTCTCCGCGTATATATGAAAGAGAACATCAACTTTTCGAACATATACGTGTATTTTTCCGGTACAAGGAAACTATGAATTTTACTATAAAAGAAAACCCGTATAAGGCTATAAACGTACCGTATAGTAAGGGTTGGTGCGTTGAAAAAAGACAAAAATGTTCACTTGTTGCACCTCTTTTTAGGTTTAACTTGGTACGTGTAAAGAAAACCGAAAATCCAGCTGCTCTAACGTAATTTATTATCATGTGTGAGCTTGACTGGAAGTTAAATTTGTACGGTGCTTCTTATCCAAAATCGTTTTCTTTTTCGTTTCGCAGACAAAAAGGACTTTACATAATTTAAGGGTTGCGCCGAGCGATGAATAAAAACGTCTGTGCGCCAAAATATGGAATTCTTTTTCGCTACGACAATCGTGAAGAGGTTTATGGCCATCCGGATACGAATAAAAGCAGAAGAGAAATGAGAAAATTTCGTAATTTTATAAACAAAGGAATCAACTTTCTGGTGAATCTGTTCTTAGATATCTAATGTTTATTTTTAATTTTCATTTAGAGAAGAAATTTTCATTTTTTGATGAAAAGTTATTTTTATTATTTTTTTTTCTTTTTATTGCAGATCATAGTTGAGTGACTGATGTCTCTTACTTCATGTATGTAACAAGTCAACAACTGCTCAATATTTTACTGCTTTTTTTAGAGAATTTTATAAACATGTGTGAATGAAATTGCTCAACAATTACAGAAATAATGATACAAATCTCTGAAAAATGATGTATGAGACTAAAAGATAAATATAATAAAGATATTGAATAAAAAAAAACTTTTATTCATAGAATTTAACCAAAAGTAACTTTAGAAAAAAAATAGTAAGCAGTCATGCCGCATTAGTGGAGCTGAGTTTTAACAGAGGCTGGTTTAGTTTGGTAATAGCGTTGCTAAACCCTTCATGACAACAAACCACATGACCAAGTTTGAAAATCTCTACCCTATACCACTTAAGCAGTTGAATTTGGAACACACGTCGTATTTCTTGTCATGAAATAATCATATGAACGCATATTTCTCAAATTATAACTATTTGAGGCTACTCAAATTATCTTAAAATCCTTATGATCCGGCATTTTGGATCCATTTTGACTCAAATTAACGAGGTCGTATTCTGGTCATTAAGTAATGATACACAAGAAGTTTGACCTTTCTAGGTCGATTTGGTGAAGAGATTTGGATAATTCATGAAATTTCCTGCGATAATTTCCCTCCAAAAGGCATTTTTTGCTCTAACTTCCGCCCAAATTCACTTGAGAAGCTAAGATCAGAATAAGTTAGTCATTTAGACTCAATTTATCATATGACACCCCAATAAAAAATTTTCGATTTCTCGTGTACCCCCACCACATTTCAAGTTCGAAAACCCCTCTTCCTTCCCTCCACATCATGTATGGAAGTGAATTGAGGATATAGTATACTTTTTATTCCCAATAATCATATGAGTTCATATTAATAACATTTTTACCAAATCAAGGTTCCTCAAGCTCTACTCAAAATTGGATAATCCGCCATTTTGGATTTATTTTGATCGAAATTCAAAAAGTCATATTCTGGTCACCAACTAACTCCACACACAAAATTTGAGCTTTCTAAGTTGATTTGGTGAGGAGATATGGAAGATTTAAGAAATTTCACGACTCAAAACTTCCTTAAAAATCCGTTTTTCCCTTCAACTTCCCTCAAAATACACTTGAGAAGCTCAAATTTAGATATGTTGGTGTCCGTGATTCACTTTTTTATATGACATCAAAAAATAAAAATTTGAGCCATTTGTACCTTCTCCAGCTCCCTTTAAAATTTGAGTGATCCGCCATTTTGAATTTTTCCGAAAAAACAAAAAAATGCCTTGATTAAGATTTCTAAGAGCTGTTTCTAAACAAGTTTTGAGGAGATTTCATGAATACCCGTCAGCGCTACGCGTGGGGGAAAAATATATATGTACCAAAATGTTGGACATTTACCGGATGATTACAGTTGGTTTGAAACACAAACATTTGAAGTCCACCGTCTACGCTGCAATATGTACCTATCGTTATTGAGTTAAAAACTGAGCCAACAAAGTGCTTAACAATAACTATCATATTAATCTGCGAAGCCAACTGATCATGCAGAAGCCAAGATGAAACTGAGATGGCTCTGCATGAGAGCAGACAATTTTACATTAAAATTTGTGAGTGTAGTGAGCTGTATATAAGCTTACACGTGCACTGTCTAGCCCAATTCCAACAAAATAATAAATTCACAATTTTGAAGAACATGATTGTGTCCAGAAATAGGAAAATTTTGCAGCTCATCAAGAAATTGCATTTTTAACGGCCTACTTAGTATTATTCGGCCCGATTTTTTCTCTCGTTTTTCAAATTACGGATTTATGGATTTTTTTTTTTTTATCAAAGTTTAGAAATTAAATTGGCTTAATTTTTATTTCATCAGCCCAAATACATCGCGGCCCAGCGAGATTTTCTTGGTGACTCGCCTGCTGAATCCGGCCCTGTTGAAGAATATAATTTGACTAACAAATACGACAAGTACATACTTGACAAGTTTTTTAAACGTTTAAACTTTTTATTGTATCGAGTGTTGGGCTAAAAAGTATTCACATTCAGAAAATCAAAGAGTCCGACGACCATAAAATCATTGTAATATCGTTGCGCGATCTTACACATGTGCTCTCGATTTGGTATGAAAAGGTGATTGACTCAGCTTGTTATGTTACACGATGTAGCAATTTTACTTATACCACGAAGTACTGTCTCAGATTATTAATCCCACTCAAATGACGACTCACTCGAACTTCATGGAGGAATAAAGAGGCCTCCGAACCCTTAAAGTTGTCGATCATGTTATTATATGATGAAATGAAACGATCTTCTCGCATTGACACCCCAAGCAAAAAATAGCTTTTGTAGGGGAAATGTGGCAAGAAATTTCATAAATCTCCCAAATTTCCTCACTTAATTGATCTAAAAAGCCAACATTTGTATATAGAGTTACTTGCTGAGAATCAGAAATATGATCCCCATTGAATTCGGGTCAGGTTACAAATAGTGGATGGCCAAATTTTGAAGTAGGCTTGAGAAATTTCAAATAGTCAAATTTTGGAAAATATGAGCTTTAAAAATACTGCATAATTAAAATAAAATTTTTCGACGTTTCTGGGAGGGATAAGGGGAGGGGGAGGGGGTTAGGCTCGATAATGGGTATTGCATGTGAGATTGACAATTAGTTTTGTTGACAATATTATCTGCACATGTAGACAAGCCTCAATTAAAAATTCAGCTCCAGTAATGCGGTATGGCTGCTTATTTCATTTATCATTCTTAACCATAGAAATATAGAATACCTACAGCATTCGAAAATGAAATTAAAAATTAAATATATTGCTGAATGTTTATTTATGGAAAATTTATATTTTCATAAATAAATTAAAATAATTTCATTGAATTTTTTTCTTTCAATAAGAAATATTTCATTTTTTTTCATGAATTTCTTTTTGGAATCTTCTATCATTCGACTATATTTCCAATGGCGAATACAAAAAAATCAGAATTTCAGAATTTCGTATTAAAAAAAATACCAAGTAAATGCAAGTTACAACATTGTTTTGTTCTTAGAAGGAATTAAGCTGCGTCGAATATTCGCAAAACATGGCGCTACTCATCACCATGGTAATGTTTTTCACAATGAAGTTCAGTAGAATAACGCGGAAGTGAAGATGTATTTAAGAGAAAAAAAGGGGAGAAAACAAACCTACCGTATTATCTTAACAAATTTTCCGTTTTATCTTTATACTTCAGTTAGGACTTGGTTCATTAATATATTTTTTGCACTTTGGAATTTCGCTTTCTTCTTTTCGTTTTGTTTTGTTGTAGCAAAATAATAGTTTTGCACTTCTCCGGCGGTATATCCGAGCACTGAGTGTAGGAGTGTAGTGAAATAGTGTATACTCTTTATGCTTTCTACCAACCTACCGCTTCGCTGACCTATAGGATGGTAATATTGATTCTAATCTGCCACCATCCAACTGGTTATACAACCAGGTAAAATCAGTTGACCGCGAATGATATCCCAGTTAAAAATAAATCATTTTTAGAACGCCTACCGGTCAGTGAATAGTTTCACGAAGAAGTTTCCCGCAACTTAACAGATGCTTGGCGCGTTATAAGGTTATAAATGCATTTTGATAATCTATCCTTTCGCGACTATGCACCCTTTGAAGTAGTGATTTTCGACTATGTAAACTACCGTGTGTCCAGTTATATGAAAAACGCGCCGTTTATATCATTAATTATGCGTCGTACCCTTTTCCATACATCGGTATTCAGGTGGACTGTTGAAAATGTCCAAAATATACATTACGAATTGAAAAATGGATTTCAATACAATCGATTTCGTTCGAGTGATGTACAGACGGGAAGGTTATAACAGCAGTTTTACAACAAACACTTTTATTTGGTAAAAATGCATCCTCTTTGTTGCTGAATCACGTTGGTCGCCACCGTTCTGGCGTGAAGAATCGAGTGTACGGAATTGTCGGTCGATTTTTAATCTTATACGGAATGACCGGCAGAATGGGGTATTTTTTAATGCTATAAAGCTAGAATTCGCCAAATTAAACGAATACTCGTTGGAATGAAATTTCAGACAACAATAAGACCAACGATTAGACAATATGGATTTTGGTTAAAACTCGAAAACCAAACCAAATATACTCGGATGAAATACGAACGGCATGTGTTCTCGGCCAAATGACCATTAGAGAACCTTATGTTAACCTTGTTATGGTGGCGCTAAGGTAACGTATACCTTTGATTTAGGATAAAATTACCGCGCTGGGATCCTTTCAACCATCTATTAAATTAAAAAATTAAAAATATAAAAGAGGCCGCGAAATTTAATTGCGGTCAGTTTGCTGACGAAGAAATAGAATGGAAACACGTTCACGCCAAGGTTGCATTATGTGGTTTCCAATATGGTCGCCGGTATTTACTCGCACCATCTCGAGCAGCCTTGTTCCCCCTTTTTAATTTGTCTCTACGTTATACCAGTTTCCGAGAACTGTCAAAAAATGGTAACATTATCTAATTAACTAGTTGACGCTGGTTGGGCTGTCGATTTCAGACGTGATGCAGCAAAAATACTCATAAAATGGTGCGACGGTGCTGAATTTATATTAAATATACCGATGCGGGTTTGTCGTCTTCCGATGTAAAAAGCAATGACTTCGTGTTTAGAATGTAATTTGAACCTAGCAATGTTTCTGGTGTAATTCAATTTGCTTTTTCATGTATCTACTTTGTACTTACTAATTTCTTGTTATTATCATCTCCGAATGTCTGAACGTCTGAAGTGACGGATAATGAAGACGAAGGAACATCGTAGTCACATATGGATTAATCTTTTTAGGAAGATGATGAATAAATGAGTTTATTACGAATGAAGTTCTGACTTTTGATATGAAAGGATATTCGAGATTCTGATCGGATCTAATCCAATGAACAGTTATGAAATTACTGAAGAATGAAAATTAGAGAGAAATTAGGGTTGACAAATTAGATAAATAAAGATTATATATAAAGAATATCAATTTGAAGATCAAACCAGAAATATCTATCTATTACTACAAACTGCGTGAGTGTGTGAAACAAACCATCAATGATGAATATCTATCAAAAAATTTCATCATTTCATATCCAACTTTAAATCTTGAAAATGAGTAACATCTGACTTCTTTGAAGTAAATCAAGTAATTTTGATACGAATTGTATGTACCTAGTGTAAAGACTTTCAAGTTTTAAATAACAAGCAACGAAAGCAATCTGAAGCACAATATAATTATTCTTATCAGTTGAACCTTGAAAAGAACACTTCAGGCTACACTACAACCAAATTTCACAGGCACTATAATTACGGTATCTATATTACGGAAACCAAAATTGATAACTCTAAAAGTGACATTTTTAAAACTAAAATTCCTCATGAATATCATAAGAAAACTTTTGAAATTTGCAAATAAAGAATGCTAGACGCTTCCTTCAACTTATTCTGAACAAAAAATTTTTTAATTTCTTTTTACAGGATTAAAAAATTTACACCTAAATAATTGTTTCTCCAATGATTTCAATCCATATTTTACAAAATTAAGAATGTTTTTAAACTTTCAACATTTCATTCCAATTAATTTTGCGACACTGATTTTGGAAGAAATGAATTTAATCAATCAAATAACCAGTAAAAATTTATTTAAATCATTGAATTTGAGTTACCAAAGTCTTAGATAATTCATTATATCATAATGAAGTGAAACAAAGTGAAATAGTTTATATTTTTTTACCTGGAAGGAATTTCGCGCTCGGGTGCGTTAAAATCAGTTAAACACAGTGTATAGTCAAAGTATAAAATCAAAGTATCTAATTCTATGTTGTTTTCCGCGCATGCGCAAACAATATAGTCGTCCTTATCGAATACGCAGAATATTTTCATTGCAAGATTAATACTTTGGTCATGCGCGAAAGTGAATTTCGACTGCCACACTGTCTCTAGTGGAATCCAATCTTCACTTTTGACTGGTCAGGTAACAGCAGGGAGTTGGCGTTCCTAAAAGTGTCAAAACAACTCCAACTTGGCTTCAAAACCATATTTTCACCAGTTTTAAGCCAGTCTGCCAGTATTAGAACTGTTAAAATGTAAATTTGAAAAATTTTTCCAAAATCGAATGTTAAAGTAGAGTCAAAGTAAGTTTGAAAATTGCTCCGGAACAACAATACGTTAAGTTCATTTTCTACGTTCTACGTATGATATGATCTTGAACCTGAAGTTCACTTGATTTAAATTCATATGAACTTCGATTTTTTTTTACAACAATTAAAGTGAATTTGAATTTTTTTTTAAATGAAATTGTGAACTGAACTTGCACAACAACTCTAGCGAGAACATCTAAGAATCCAAATGCATTCGGGTTTATCAATTATTGATCAAATAATTAAGCAAATTTAGAATAAAATTCTCGTTTGATTCAAAAAACTTCAAGTTTAGGTAAGTTCAATGAAGAAAAATTTTCAAGTTCAGTTTATTCTATTCAGGAAAGAATTTATACTTCAGTTCAATTCTTCATTTTATTTATAAAGATGCTTCTTCGACTCAAAAAAATCGCACGTTTGTTGACGATTTGAAAGACCAAAAGTTCAGTTCTCAATAAACAATTTGAAGTCATTCGTGCTTATTGAATAATGGTAGATGCGTTGATACTTCAACATGCTATCAATAACGTCGTCTCAAATAGATACCTCAGTTTTTGGTATAATTCCAAGAAATCAAACTGAAACGTATTTCGAACACCCTTTGCTCATTCACGTTTCACGCACAAAATCAATAATCATCGCTGTTAAAACGTCCATCCGTTAATTTAACCAAACAGGATGAAATTTTTTATAACCTAAGGTTGCACGTTGACCGCGTATAATTTATTAGAATGAGTTAACCGCCCGCCAGGAGGGACTTGACGAATTCACGATTCAGCTTCTGTTTCATTTTATGCTTTGCATTGATTTCGTTAGCTTACCAGCGGGTTCTCTTGTATTATTTATGGTAAACGGCTGCTGCACGTACATTAACTGACCATGCACACGATCCTATTCCTTGGAAAAGGGTCATTCGTATCCTTTGATTCTTTTTAAAATAACAAAAACTTGAAACAGATCTGTTCCACAAACGACGCGCTCCTATATAAGTCACCAGCACCGAGAAAAATGCTAAAAGAGAGGATGTAATATTTTACGAGTCTGTGAAACGTTTAACGTGGTTATTTATCTTTGAAACGGATTCCGCGCTACCGAATTTCGCCTTTTTACGCCGAATAATCGGACACGGGCACGAACTCTTTGATAGGTGTTGGATTTTATGTGGAATTCTATACAGCGAAGGTACGTTGGCATTTTAATGATTTTATTTCGAATGAAAATTTTGTTTTAGTTTTTGTGTAAAAGCCAACTACTCAGTTGAGTACCTACTCATAGTACTTACCCATTTCCTTAATGTGGATGAAACGGTTGAAATACCTTTGAAATTAACTTATTGATAATAAAATTCATTGATACGTATTAAAAAATAATTCAATTTACAAAATTGTAGTTTAGATTACATTAAGTTCATTACAAATTATCAGGTAAAGAAATTTCCGATCTAAATGACAACTACTATGAATTAGACTCGCAATATTTCTAAAATCGTTGAGAGCAGATTAAGACAAGGGCAAAAACAATTTTCAGGATCTTTATACTAATTTTTTGTTGCTTCTTTGCTAATCGATTATTTTTAAACAAAATTGTGCCTTAACGTTAATTTATTGTTCATGTAATCTAAATGTTTGAACTGCATATTTAAAAAAAAAGTTATGAACCAAATTATAAGATACTGGTTTCTATAATCACAAAAATGACTTTCTACTATACTTAAGTAAATACTTGTTTTTTTTTTAAATATGCTGTACTTTGAATGAAAATTAATAAAAAAAAAGTTCTTGTTCCATAATGAACTGTAAAATTATTTTATTACTTAAAACATCAGCAAAAGTTGCCGAAACCTTTTAGCCAATATTCATAAACGCGCAACGAACTCCAATATTTTCCTTCGAATTCGCCACTATGCTACTTCACTAATACAACCGTAACGCAAATAGCGTACGTTTCGTTATCAGGAAAAGAATGTAAAATCTAAATTACATACATTTCTTCCATTCAATCTGACTAACGCAAGTCACATATTTTTTCGGCACTTAAATAACATTAAATGAAATTCGAAATGAAAAATTTACCAAACAAGTAACAAAATCCGTGTCGTTGTTTTACAACAGAATTTATCACCAAAATTCACATCCGTAGTTTCAGCTTAGGTATATGGTACAGTTCGTTCACCCTCAAGAATCAGAATCATCGAAGCATTCATTTCTTTTAGCAAAAGGTGAAAGCTTTCCTTTACAGTGGAGCGTGTTTCAAAACAACAAACAAATATTGCAAATATTTTCTTTCAAACAATGAAATTTTATACGGACACTGTTGTAGCGTGAAAAAAAAATCGTCCAACCTTTTGAACCTTGACAGATTGGCTGATTTATAATCAACGATGTTTTGAATGATAGAATGTTTATTGGCATTTAGCGAAAGACAATTTCACAAAGTATCACAGGCAGGAAATTAATTGATGTAGCGTCAAAAGATGCTTACTTAATCTACATTGAGATAGATAGGAAGAACAACGTTTCGAGTTTTTTGCTTACTTTTAATCCAGTACTTTGCCAAAAAAGTGGACGAAGCGACAAATTATAGCGGACATGTACATTTTAAAATATCATGAATAAATCTTCAAATATAATAAAAAGTATAATAACAGAAAAATACCTGGAAATGTTTAAAACACAAAAAAAGGCACAAAAATTAAAAAAGAAACTTACTCTAAAAATAAAAAATTATCTATAAATAGGAAAATGTTCAATAATGAAAAATATTTTTGAAAAAATTTTTTCTTTCGATGAAAAATTACACATGAATTAAAAAAAGTTTCTTAAAATTAAAAATATTCAAAAAAAAATTCAAGTCTGAAAATAAAAAATTATTTGAAAACTGAACATAATGTCCAAGAATGAACGATATTCATGTAAGTAAGCAGTCATACCACAATAATAGAGCCGAACTTCTTCTGAGTTTGTTAACTTTAAGAGGTGTAATTATAATTATATGAGCCTACTAGAACGGTTTTGCCCCCCCCTCCCTATTAGCCTAGTAAGCCAGCTTCTTGACAATATTCGCTTCGTTTATATTGTCTTCTCTCTCTTCTGGGGCTCGTGACTATTGTACTTGAAGAAAATAAATATAAGTGATATTCAGGATACATAATTATAGTATTTTTTACCCATAGGAATCACGTGAACCGAAATTTTTCAATTTTCAACCATCTGAGGCTCCTCAAACCCTACTCAAATTTTCAGGTGCCAGCATTTTGGATCCATTTTAGCCAAATTCAAGAACTTATGTAAGTAAATGTACATTTGACGAGGAAATAAAGATGATTCATAAAACTTCCTGATGTAATTTCCCTCTAAAAGCCGTGTTTTGCTCGAAGCCTTCTCCCAATTCGCTTCAAGAAGTTGAAATTTGAATATATTGTTAATTTGTAGCGCAGTTTATCGTATGAAACAATAATAGAAAATCTTCGGGCTTTCATTTGCCCCCACATTGTGAGTACAACAGCCATTCCTCTCACCCAACAACATTTTCTACGAAGATGGATTAGTATTATAGTATGCTTTTTATTCAGAGTAATTATATGATGCAAATTGCATTAAAAAGCAATATCCAAAAATTTTACTGAAATTGAAAAACGATCACAGTCTGTTTCACTATATTCCACAATTTAAGATATCCAAAATAAAAACGCCTCTAGCCACAGGGCTATACCCGGCATCAAATGACAAAAAAAAAAAAATGGAAAAACATGAAAAAATTCAAAAAAAAAGTATGTTCAAAAACGAGAAAATATCAGTTAAAAAATTAGAATTTGTTTTGAAAATTTAAACAAAATTTTGAAAATTAAAAGGCACGGATCAAAAAATAAAATAAAAAAATTATTTTTTAATTAAAAATTTTTTTTAAATTATATTTTTTTAAATTAATTTTTTTTTTTGAAAATTTAAAAATCCCTAAACATTAAAATATGTTGCGTAGATTATTTACTAATTTTTTGAAGTCCATAGGATTAATAGGTGAAATTTAAGTTGCTTTTGTGCCTCTGGCCATTATTGCTGTACATGGCACGTTAAGAAAAAAATATATTACGAATTAAAAATAAATAAATAAAAATATTTTAATATTAAAATAAGTATGCAGAAATTAAAAAGTACGGTTAACAAAAAAAAATTAAAATTAAAAACAAAATTTTTTATATTTCAAAATATTCAAAAATGAAAAATTTAACAGAATGTTCAAAGCCAAAAAAGAAAAAATTATCATAAAAAACTAGCTCAAAAAATAAATGAATAAAATAAAAAAAAAAAATTGCGGCAAAAAATGATCATTTTTTTATACTTGAAAATATCTAAAATTGACAAATGATAAAATAAACTCAATCTAAGAATCGACAATTATTTTTTTCAAAAATGCCTAAAAATAAATTTGGCAATCAATACAGGAAATTTAAAAAAATGTACAAAGTTGAAACAATATTTAAAAAAATTCTGTTTAAAAATAAAAAAAAAAATTAAAAAACAAACTCAGTGTAAAAATGTGGAAGAAATTTGGTGTTTAAAAAAATATTGTGGAAAAAAATTTAATTATATGATTATGAAAATAAAAATCTGAAAATTGAAAAAAGAGCAAAAAATGGATAAGTTCAAAAAAAAATTTTGAACGTCTTTTAAATTTTTCATTTCAATTGTTTTTTCTTTATGGCGTATTTAACTGCTATTGGGTTATCACGTCATCATTACAATGGGTTTAGATTCGGTGGAACAGGCCTCATATGTAAACATTTTACGAAAGTATAGAAAATTCATTCAGTTCTATACACAGTCATAATTTTTGCCTGTCTTTGCATGTCGGAGAAGTACATACTTAGGTGAGTAGATATTTCGATATCTATCTAATATTTTTACGTAAAATATTCAACTCAGATCAAGATCGGATATTTTTGCCATCTTTCGATGACACAAGAGTAAAGATCTTTATCACACTAGTGGTATCGAAACTAAAGCAACATTTCACCTCTTTGGAAACCAAGTTGTAGCGAAAATTTCAAAACAAACTATTGATAAAATTTGTCATCTGTCGTTTAAATTACGTTTACACGATTTCAAACAACCCTTTTACAATCCATATTGCGAACAGGTTAAAGAGCGAAGCTAACAAAAAGCGACAATTGTATTGAAAACGATCGTCCGGCAGGTCTCAATAACCCGAATTAGCCGGCGACCAGATTATGAAAATAAAACAAGGTGAACGGCCTACGTTGAGCTTTTGTGGTTAAATATGTTGCCAATAACAAGTGCAAAAACTCTTAACAAAAGAATAAAAGCATTCCTGAATCAGACAGTAATTCGTTTCACCCCTTTCCAACCGTAAACATATTACAACCCTAAAACCCTTTTAGCCGCCTTTAATACGAGCCTATCTCTTAGTCCTTTACAGGTCTTATACCCTTTCGATTTTTACCGATATATTTTTGAAGGGTTCAATATTTCTGACACGTTATTACTTTTCACGTTATTACAAAAACGCTGCTCCTACTCGCAACTTCGTCTCGCCGATACATTACTTCGTATTTACCTTTATGAAATTATTTTTTCGAAATTTATTTACAATTTCTTCGTCGAGTCGATGCCCGTATCTTCGGTAAATAGAACGGCGAATTCGTTCGAGTGGGTGGAGTTGCGCAGGGAAAAAGACATGTTGAATGGGTTCAAAACGAGAAGCGTGTCGCGACGCAGGTAACTTAGCGTTCCGCTATTTTCGTTCATTACCTTTGCCTTTTCGAAAAGCTCGATGGCGGCGTAGGGGTAAATTTATTAATCGAATAGCGTTGTTACTTTCATTTTCGTTATTTACGTGGGTTGGATTCACAAAGGCCGTTATCGAAGGGGTGTTGAAACGAGTCTTACTATACACATTGCTTACCTGTAGAATTGAAGGGGCAGCGTATAAGACAAATCATTCGTTTCGCGAGATTTTCTCCGAACTTACTTCAAAATTATCAAGTGTATTTTTAAAACAATAATCTGCGAGGCATCACGAGCGTTATATTTGCAATGTTATATTTAGGAGAATTTTTTTATCGCTGTTTCGCGACGCTATCAACCCCTTTTTTTGGATCTTGGGTGCATTAGTACCTCGCCATTTAGTATGAATAGTTATTATGCAAATTGAAGGGGGGAAAGCGACGATACTGGGAAGGAAAAAAATAGGTGCATGTGCGCATCCATCGCATAGATTATATTATTACTGCTGCGCAAAAAAGTGTCGAGCAAAGGATTACTCGGATGAAGGGAGCGGGAGGAATCCGCCACGGAGCATTTTCAGTTCTTTTAATACCACCGATCGAAATCGAAAGTGAAAATATCCGGTATTCGGAAATCTTCCATAAAATTAGAACAATCATGGAAAATAATACGCTCGGGAATGGAATCGATGTTCAATAATGTCACATTTTATAACCTTATCAGTTGAATCGAATGACTGAAAAACTCATTCGATGGTTTATCACTTTATCACAGTTCTAATTTTATATTCAGAACAATGATATAGAACGGGTCAAATTTCTGTTTATTCTATTCAACGTGTAATATTTATTTTAGCAATCTAACGTTTCTCGATAACTCGTTATACATTCATTAAACATAAACAATGTATAAAAAATTTGATTAATAAAGGAATTCGTCGAATTTTCTTTCATTCAACATTCAGTTCAGCCATTCAACACCGCCTGCGCTTCGTGAATCGCAACAAAAAGAATGAAAAATTAAATTTTACATTTAATTAAAAAAATCTATAAGAAAAAAACTGCGCAACAAAAAAAAAGCACCACCGTAAGAGATAGCGCAGAGGCACAGCATAACCCTTACAGTAGAAATGCGTTACCCACGTGCAGAATGGTAAGGCTTTCGCTCGACCGGTAAGGGATGATGCAAAGCAATTAAAATGAACGTTGGCTATGTTCAACCCTTACTGTCAAGGGGTAAAAATACATGTATAAAAAGTGGAGTTTAGGGTAGCGTCTGGGGTAAGAACTCAAGTATTGATTTTTTCCTTACCCCCAAGACAGTACTGAATATTAGGGTTGAAAAAATAGCCCGTGTAAAAAGAGAGGGTTGAGTTTTTTTTGCCATCTCAAAGGGTGAAGCGAGTTAAAAACTTTTGTCGGATGAATTTGGAAGAAGTTTTGTATTTTCTTAGGTTTCTTTTAATTTAAAGCCGAGAAATAAAAAAAACGCCACCGGTCGCCTCCGCAGTCGACAAATGGAAAAAAGAAAATGAAAAAAATTACGCTCGGGAAAGTGAAAAAGTGTTTCGCATTTATTAGTTTCTAATTAAACGTTTCGAACGGTTGGGCCTTTGTGTTTAATGGGAAAAATTTTCATTTCCTTAGGACGCCTCAAATACACGTTTTCACGGTTCGCCAGTTTTTAACTCGCTACAAATAAAATTATGAAAGAAATTCTTCAAAAAGGAATTATATCGGATGGTATAGAATGGCAGGATTCTTTTACCTTCTTTTTTTCAATTCTCATCTCAATTTTAGTTCTTCAACATTGTAACCTCTTACAGAAAAACAGAGCTTTCATATTATATCTGAGCGTGTATAGATGGGAAAACGTCTTCGACTGTTTATTGCTTTGTGAGGAAAAATTCCAGATAAGAAATTTCCATAGATGGATGATGGTTTGTCCAACTAAATGTAAATTCTACCGCAGCAACGACTAAACCGTAAGATGATATATAATTTTAATTTCAATGAGGTAACGCAGTTTCGTTGATACGAATACATCTTGACAATAACCAGCATCTCTTCATTTCAGTTCTCACAACGACACGGTCCAATTTTTCGATGCAACGAAAATAATCGAAAGTATTTCATATGGAATTAACGGTACCCAACGAGTGCTAAAATTCACACACATTGAGTTCGGTTCTTTGTTCTAATCGTAGCATCGTTTTTAATTCGGTTCGCAGTTGATAAAAGTCACAACCGTTTATCTAGGTTTTCCAACCACTTTGATACGGATTCATTGTGTTCGGTTATGATGATTGAAAAACCTACATGTAACTGTGAATTGTATATCGTTATTGCGCCTGCGTATTTGAATTCCCAATAGGTAGTGCATCTCTTTAATAACACTTTATAACAATAGTAAAAGTTATTATCAATCTGGTGAAATATAAATATACTTTCTAGAGCACTTTACTACACGATGATACATCCTTTGTATGCTCGATAGATAAGGTAATCGGCTGTGTACAATTACAAGTAACTCTTTACGGTTGAGTATCATAATTTGTTGGATTTTTCGACATTTACACGATATGTGATATTTATCTTATACGTTCAATGCTTCGAATTAAGCGTTACTGTGGAAACTGCTGGAACCAGTTTTTGGCCCAGAAGCAGGAACAATTTTTAGAATTCGCACGTAGGTTCTTTGTGAATAAGAGAGAGATAAAGATACATCGTTCTTTATAGAAAACAAATTAATGAGAAAAAATGAATGTCACAAAGCTGAATTCAAATCCTAATCTTTAAGCCAAATTCAATTAAATCCATCGCGAAGCTGAAGGTGAATTATTCTGTATTATCATTAGAAGCCGAATACGAATCCGAAGCCAAAAAAATTCGATCATTTTCAGCTTCGTTCGTTTCATAAATTAAGGTGGTGCTTCGGAAAATAAGTAGGTAAATGTGATAAAATTGATTTTAAAATAAAAAAATGAAAAATTGGAAAAATAAATGCTTAATCGGTTGAAACAAAGTCTCTAAAATAATATATTATAATTTTAAATCATTTAGTTGCGTTACTTTTGAGAAAAATACTGCAAATGAAAATTATATCCTATTTTCATTTGCAGTATTTTTCTCAAAAGTAACGCAACTAAATGATTTAAAATTATAATATATTATTTTAGAGACTTTGTTTCAACCGATTAAGCATTTATTTTTCCAATTTTTTCATTTTTTTATTAAAAAAACAACTTTTTCGCATTTACCAACTTATTTTCCGAAGCACCGCCTTAAAGGAAAAACCGTTGACCTCATTATAAACATGCAATATAGGCCCGTCACACACTTTAGCCAACTTAGCTCGACTAACTTAGCTGAGCTAAGCTAAGTTTCTGGTAGTATACACACTTGAGTTAAGTGCATGTCCGTAGCCCGTATACATATGTACAAACTTGTTGATGTACTTTTGTAGTAATTTATTATTGAAGATGCAAAAATAGATAAAAAAATTGATAAAATCATTGAATTAGTGAGAAATAATCCTTGCTTATATGATTTATCTAATAATGATTACAAGAACGTTAGATTAAGGGACGATTTATTCGGCGAGAGATTTCCATGCAAATAGATTTCAAATTTGGTGAGAACAAACGAAATAATAGTCCAATGCATTTATTTTAGCATGAAAATTAAAAAAATAAATAAAAAACCCATTTTTATAGAGAAAAAAATATCAAGTAAATGCGCAGGTAATTACTTTTAAAATGCTTCAAATGTTCAACAACGCCGAGAAATTAATTAAATAAATTATTATACGCTTCAAATGGTGAGCAATGCCAAGAAATCAATTAAATAAATTAAAATAAACATGTTGTGGCGTTGATAGTACACCTGATAAAAAATAAATAGTCGGGATATTTTTTAAAAACTGTCCCAACTTCACAATGTCGGATAAGTTATCCCACTTAGCTGAAGACTGAGCTATGGATATTTACTTAGCTTAGCCAAAGTGTGTGTACACTGATTTAAAACAACGTATTACAAAACGCTCAGACAAGTTAGTCAAGCTAAGTTGGCTGAAGTGTGTGACGGGCCATAGGATACTTACATAAAATGAATCTATGCAAAAAAGGAGAATATTCGCGCTACAGTACAGAACATGTTATTTGTAACATAGCATAAGCATTTCTATTCCTCATAGGTGTAGCTGACGTCAATCGGAGTATCAAGTGTAGGAAGATCATTCTACTTCAGCTAACACATAATTTATTGTTTTACGTCTTTGAAATTGGATGAGCGAGGTGTGCAATAGATAAATAAAGTGGAAAATCTAACTATGATGAATTTTTAAGCCAAATCAAATCGAAAATTTCGAAACCGGGGCTAAATCAGTGATAAAAAAAGGCACCTAGGTGTCCAAAAGTGGATTTTCGGTTTTTTGTCGTTTCGGGTGGTTGAGCACATGCTTTTTCATAAAAAATCATCAGATCAGAATAAAACAAAAAAAATGCTCCGTGAAGCAAAGATGGAAAGCCGTATGATAAAACTTTTGCTTTCAGCTTTAGCTTCTGACCTTGAAAAATAAAACTTCGGCTTTTGCTTTTCAAATTTTTTCATATTCAGCTTTCGCTTTTGGCTTTTGCTTTTCAACCCAAATATCATTAGCTTTTAGCTTTCCGCTTTGGACTTTCGGCTTTTCCCCTACATTTTGAATATTTTCTTTTTGTACAACATAATAATTTTTTATCATTTCAGTTTTGATGACGAGATAATCAATGAATATAAAAAATAATAATTTAAAATTTATAAGTACTGGAAAAGCTGAAAAAATAAAATTTTTGCTTTTGCTTTCAATTATTTGTGCGTTCTAGGTTTTGCTTTCAGCTTTTGGTTTTTAGGTAAAAAACTCTCCACTTTTAGCTTTTGGCTTTTGGCTTTTAGCTTGCTTTCCATCTCTGCTGTGAAGTCAACACCTTGCTCAAAATGAATGAATCATACTACTTTTTTTGGTATCCTGTAAATTAACGTTTGAACGTTTATTAGGTACCTTTTCTTATCAAGGGTCACAAATAAAGATTTTTCGAAAATTCTCCTTATTTTAAAATTTTTTTGTATCGAGTATTTCTAGCATTTTTAGGCATTATTTCATCATTGTACTTTTTTTTCATTTTTCGCTTTCTTAAAACATTTTACGAATTTTGAATGTTTTTATCACCGAATATTTTGTAATTTCTTAGCTATTGAAACTTTTTTTCACTTTATACCCCTTTCCATTTGTATAATTAAAATTTTCCCACTATTTTTTATCCATTTCATTCATGAACAATTTCTCAATTTCTTTTATAATTTTGAGCTTGTAGAAAAATTTTTGGATAGTTTCATTATCAGTTTAGATTTCTTTGTCTAAGCAAATATCAGGTCGTTGAAGAAGTATTAATTACAATTTACAGACATGCAAGGATAATTAGAATTCTATAGATGAAATCCTCTTTGGCTCTTTACTTTGATTATAAAAATTCCCAAAAGCACGTGACTCTGTACTTAGTATACATGAATAAACACATTTGCCAACTTACTATGTAGATGGTACAAATTTCATTCTCTCATTCAAGCCCGAAGCTCAATATGTACGCTCAAGGTACGACAAATGATAGAAAAAAAAAACAAGTACATATGTGCATTACAACCATGGAAAAGTGTCCGAGATACGAATGGATATTAAATAATGGGAAATTACACTCTCATTCACTTCTAATTCCAGTCTATAAAATAAGCGTACCGTTTCACGATCTTCATCTTCACATGATATACAAAACGTTGTGGAAATAATTTTATTCAGATTTTCCAATTAAAACTGCGTACGATCCCTATTATCATCGAATTTCATATTCCATTATAAAAATGAAGGTCAACCAACTACCAGCTAGCGTCTAATTTTTCAAAACCACTAATGTGGAATGCCTTTACAGTCATCTCTCCAGTATTATTCAATTATTCCGATTCTTCAAGGGAATTATGGTGTGAGTTTGAAGAAGGCATTATGAAGAATAACAGCGTAATTAACGTGGTCAAAACTAAATGATATAACGATCTGGCGCTAACGTTCCTCCTTTATTATTGTGTAATGTGTTATTTTGTCGAAAACAAATCGTTTCCTCTATGCTTCGTAGCCCGTGGCATTTTTACATGATGCAACGACCTACCTTATCGTAAACAATATACATAAAAGTAGCGTCCAGAATTCCAAATTAGGAACACGCCTTTGTAAAATCACCATCACCAGAATTTGCAAATTAATTCGCTAGAATCAACGACCTTGTACGAATTGTCATCTTAATTAACCTATTGACGTATAAAGTAAAAAATTCCCTTGTATTTTGATTATTCGAAGGAAAAAATCCGCGCGTATTACAATAACTCGTTACAAAATTACTGAATTTCGCCTAATGATCGGTTGCATCGGGAACTGATTCAGTATATCAGCAGGAGAGTTACAGGTACAATACGTGAGGTAGATGATCATGATTTTTTGTAGACGGTCGAATGCATTTCATATTGCAGTCTGTGATTAAATCAAATCAGACATTACGTCGAGGTGCACGATTATACACAGCTATGAATTTAATAGAGACCATTCGTTACATCGTTTTCAATGTTTAATCAAAGTGTAAAACAAATGTAGGTAATTAACTAAGTACATCAGTGGATGGAAGGGAAGAAAGAGTTACAAATAATAGGTTTACTTATCGGAGTCATCGCATATAACGTTTAATTTTAACGAAATTTTTGTAAGAATTTTTTACCATTTTCAAGGAACAATATCGACAACCTTGAAGCGGGAAACCACGGTCAGTTTAGACAAAACTCAATAGTGATTGATGAAACCTATATTATTTCAGGTGCCAAGATTTCAACTAAAGGAAAGGAAAGAAGTGCCAAAGGTATCAACTGATGAAACCAAAAACTTAAATTTAATTCAAAAATTTAAAATTAATAAAATAAACTACTTTTAGAAAAATGAAGGAGTCCAAAAGTTTAGAGACATATTTGCGTTTTATTTATAATTATTTATTTTATTCATCTCCGTTCAAATGTTTTTTCTGAATTCCCCCGAGTAGTGAACGAAATTTTTCCTAAATGCGGGAGAAAAGCGCTGGTTTGAGACCCAAGCGATTAGTGAGCGGGAGGTAAAGTAGCGTTTTTCTCCCGCAAGTATGAAAAAATCTTTGTTGTGTATTTTTTCTTTAATTTGTCTTTTTCTTGTCGAAATTTAGGGAACTATAGTTGAATTCAAAGCCAAATTCATTTCATATTTCACCAATTAAAGTTTTAGCCTAATCCAAAATAAAAAGGTGTCTTTTTTCGGTCCACAACTTTATGGCTAATGTTCAAATGCTGAAATATCTGAATAATGCATTAAAAAGACAATCAAATAATTATTCTCACACAATGAAAAGTTGATCACGTTGAGCTTTTAGAAGGCAAATTGAATCAGAAATTTTTTGAAGCTGAAGCCAAATCGAAAATCACTAAATTCAACTTTTTTGGCTAAAATTTGTTTTGATTTTCAATCTCAAATTTGTGTCTGATGTTCAGTGTGTTGAAACGATTGAACATTCTAAAGCTGAAATTAAATCCTTGATTTGAAAACTTTTTTAAAACTTTATTTTCACTTTTTCAGCTCGCAATCCTGCTTGAACTCTAAGAAAAACTAAGCCTGATCACGACCACACTTTTTTTAAATGCTACTCATTGAAGTGAAATCAAAAGTAATTTTCAATGTTTTCTGTTTTCATACCGGGTGACTACTTGATTCGAGCACCCAAGCGAAAAAATTAGCTGAAAGGTGAAAAAATTCAAAACATATATGCATTTTTGACAACGAAAGCGTAAATTAAAATTTTGCATTTCATTGATAAATGCTTTTAAGCATTAAATAAATATTATTTATGCCATTTATTCTTGTTAACATCATTCAAATATATAATTTATTTCTATCAGGGAAAGATTTTTGCGCTTGGGGTGCTCGAATTTAGTAGTCACCCGGTATACTACACTAATAAAAATTAAAAACCAACCTAACCCATCACCCATCAATAAAAGTGAAGATCAGATTTGAAGGTCAATTAATCAACTCACAAACTGAAGCTATTCCATACATGTTGATAATTTGATTACTCGGTCAACATTTTCGCGCATGCGCAACGTCTAACTTAATCAAGCTTCAGTTAAATTAGCACCAAAGTGGAAACTAGCAGATTATAACAAAAGTTTAAAACATGGTCTCCCATCTTTTCTTCAGAAAAAGTTTCAAATCGTTATTAGATTTCAAAAATGAAAACATAAAATAGATAGCGATCCGACTGCAAAGAGACCAAAGAGTATTTTCAGTTCTCACATAGATGGTAGGTAGGTACTACACAAGACAGATGAATGCAAGAAGGGTAAACAAATAGGTGAGCGCTTCTGTTCCGTGGAGACTATTTTTATTACGAACAAGGGCAAACCACTCGTATACAGATTGGCTTTAATATTTAAGGAGGTAAAAAGATAAAATACCTTGTTTTATTCATAGCAAGTTTTTTTTTATATTTACACATATCTGTGTACGAAAGTTACGAAAAAGAACTCGCGAATAAAATGTTTATTTTAAAAGTCCAATACTCTCAACATGTGTATACTTATCGTGCAGTTACCAGTAGTTTTTGGGAAATGAAGTGAAAAAAAGGGTAAATGTAAATGTATGGGCTATTATACAGCGGACTATATCTATTTGATTATTTCAATCAACGAATTAGTATGCACCACATATGACGAGTTGAACAAAATGTTTTCCTCCATATATAGTTGAAATTTCCGGACATTAATTGCACCATGATTCATAGTTCCATAAGTCTAACGTGATTAAATTTAAACATATAGATACCTGCTTTACAGTAATGCACACCGATACAGCCGTTTTGAAAAGAAATCTATAAATTCACTCGTCATGTTTGTGTATAATATACTACGTCATCGATATGAAAGAATTCGCGAAGATACTTGTAATACATACCCGTATTTATAGATATTACCGAACTATTTGGTATTTACATTTCTTTGGCATATTTTTCTTTACGGAGTGTAGCTTCGAGATATTTTCAGAGCGAAAATATTGACATTCGTAAGTACACAGCTACACACACATAAACAATCACAAGCACATGGATTTGAATTCAACTAGGTAAGTAATGCATTCGGTATTTTTCCAAGCAAGTGTTTTGTAACTCGTCCACTGCTAATACAGGATAACATGCTTTTCGTACGAATAATCAGCTCACAATTATCATGAGTGATTCTAATATCAATAAGAGAAAATAATAATTTCGATTTTCCATTTCTGTAGCGATTGGAAATAAAATTAGTTCATCGTAATGTAAATAAAAGCATAGGAATCCTTTAAATGATTGTTTTCAATTTCTTTGAATAGATACTTAAGGTAGGCACATTTCAATAGGTAGAACGATGGGTACTGAGGTAGGTACACAAGTAGGTAATAGAGTAATCAGATTGTAAGGATGAAGTAAACAAACAGGAATGAATGAAAACAAATCATGAAGGGAGGGGGTATATAATTCTTATCACAAAAAATGATTCTCATCAGGTATAGTAGTTATTTGAAAAAAAAATATTCAAGCTATACAACTTCTTGAAGGTATATTTAAATTAAAGTAATTCGTCGAATATTCATTATTGATCATAATTAGCACATTTTCATAGCATCAAAGCAATCTTTCATCATTAATAGCGCATATAATAAAATCTTAATCTCGTTACTTATTAAATGAATGCGGGAAAATTCTGACTCACCTTATCAGCACGTGTTGTTTATTCGGCGATTGAAAATTACAGCGAAAAAACCCCGCTCGAATGTCATGTACGAAACGATTGGCGCATGGGACTACCGCACTACATATCGTTAGAAGTCTCAACATGTGTGTGAATGAAACGAGCAAAAGTGAAAATACTAGAATGTAAACGTTAAAAGGTGGATATGCACAAGAAAAGACGGCTCAACGGCGGAAAACCCGAATACAGAAAATTCAAGTACAAACCGCTAGGAACGTCTTGCTGATAACGTGGTCAGTTATAGTAGCGGTATTTGCGCGCGCTGAACAATGTGCGCTGATAAAGTATAACTTTCAGTTAAATACGCCCCTACTGTTCGGCATAGCAGTTCCTACCGGCTCGCGACTCTTTCATTCTTCTCTCGCCTTTGAATTAATTGTTAGAAATGCCGTTTCAAAATGGTAGATTTGTTAGGGATTGAGATTAATTGGCGCGTTATCGTTGGCGGCGCAGGGATGCAAATTAGCGTCGAAATAATTATATCTCGCGCGGTATTCTCAACTAGGTGGGATCTTTTTGGCACCAGCTTCTATTATTTTCGAGCGAAATGTTGAAAGAAATTTTTCATTCGGAGTATTTTCGAGTGGTGCTTTTTCAAAGATAAATTGTAACCGTAAAATTTATTGATGGATATTTTATTTTAATGTTTGGATTATTAGTAATTGATAGTGAAAGTGGAAAAATTTTTATATGTTTTTTTTTCACTATTATTATGAAACGTTTGCTAACCTTGAACAATGGATAAGTACAGTACTTACAGAAATGAATGTAAAATGAACCACAAATAAAAGAAGCCGCAATAGATGATATAAAACCGGACATTTTTTGCATAAATCGGAAAGTTTAATTGGTTTTGAACTGCTATTTATTAAAGTACTGATAGCCAGAATGCATGAAAAAAAATTCACATTTCACTTCATGCATATCTAACAAGTTTGATTTTTGAAAAATTCCCTACTTGAGCGAGAATTATTATTTTTATACTTTTACGTTTGATTTATAGCATAGAAGAATACAAATTTTTAGCTGAGTTTTCAATTTAAAAACGGCGGCTATTAAAGCCCGCCTGATTTGAGAAGGAAGAGTAGAAACCTTTGCATTTCAGGCTATTTGTAATCATCTGACAAATGTCGTGGAGGGGAAGCAAAAAACTCAACATTTCAATTTTTGATCTCATATGAAGTAGTAAGTCAAGGTCGATAACATATCCAAATGTTAGCCTCCTAAGCGTAGTGTAGTGGAGAGAAATCACTACAGGAAATTTCATGAATTATCTGTGTCTTCTCAATAAATCGACTTGGAGAGGTCAAACTTTGTATGTAGGGTTAGTTAATTACCAGAATATGACCTCTTGAATTTGCGTCAAAATAAATCCAAAATGGTGGATCGTCAAAAGTTGAAGATGAATTAAGGAGCTTCAAATTCTTAAAATTTGAAAACATGGCTTTATATGATTTTTCAGGCTTGGTACTGGGTGTGGTTTGTAGACTTGAAGGGTTAAGCAACGTTATTTGCAAACCTGAACAAGCCCAAATGACTGCTTACGTTTTCATTTTTTGATGTTATCAATAATAGATATACTTTTTCATAAATTCTACTCTATAATATTATCTAGAATTTTCTATATTAGTTCAATTTTTAATCGAATTGACAGATTTTTTGATCAGATTATTGAATTCATCCATAGTTAATCATTAACTGGTCTCCAACAATACTATTTATAGCTAAAATTTGGTACAAAGAATATGGATGTTTCTCGGGAATCATGAGAAACTCTCGATAATTTACTTACACATTATTTCAGAAGCTATGATTCCTCATCCAACTGTACTATGTTTTTGACATACGTAGGTCTAGGTACTTCATTTAAAATGAAAAAGAATACCTCTATCTAGTAATACCGCTAAATAGGTACCTATTTAGTAAAAGAACCCAGATGAAAAATATACATATCTGAATCACTCCTATACTTTGAAAGTCGAAAGGGAAAAACAGTAGCAAAAACTTTGATCACCCTGTGCAAAGATTCGAGTTTGCGTTCTATCATATCTTCAGATCCCTTACAAATAAGCTCCTCCTACAAGTTTTCTGCTTCGTAGTGACTCATGAGGTGAGAGCGGAAAGTTCATTAACGATTACGTCACTCATTAAAGCTGTTGTTTTTCGTTTTTCTCTTCTTACACGAACAGAATGAAGGGGAAACCTCCTGCGTTCAATTCGAATGCTAGCGGTGAACAACCATTGTTATTGTCACCATTTTGCTACTCTGAATAATTATTCTCTTTGTATAACCCTATCCGCGTGTGCGGAGTAGTTTAGAAATTAGTGTATACTGTGTCAAAATATGATGAGAATAAAAATTCGGTATTTTAAGATTAATTTATCAAGATGCATGCAGTATAATATGTAATTCATTTTTTAGATTTTTCAACAACAGGAAATAAAATTATAGAGCAAATATTTTTATTATTAAAAAAATATTCATTTTATTATTTGTTGAGTGATGGAAGTAGGTACCAAGTTGTAAGCTTCTTTGACCTAATTTTTCAGCATTTTAATATTTAAATTGTTTACTTTTGCCATGTTCGACATAATATTAATGTATTTCAATGTATGTATTTTTTTTTAAGAAAGTGAAGTTTGTACATATTACAGAAAAAAGTGAAAAAATATAGATATAAAAATTGAAATTATTGTATTCATTTTTAAACGTTTTCATTATCCCTAAGAAAAAAAATACTCGTGAAAGTAGTTAGTAACACAAGTCACGTTATCTAGCGGATTTTTAAAACACTACCAAATAACGAGTAGTTTTACAGCCATTACCAATATAGATGGCGCTTAAACCATAATCAGAACTGTGTGCCTTCAAGTTAGAAGTATGCAATAGGTAGAACACGATAAAACGAAATCAACTCAAAAAAATTCTCCCTAATTTATGCTTATTAATACTAAAAGAATTCGTAAGACGTTATGCAATGAAAAGTTGAAACATAAATATTGAGATTTTTCCAAAGAACCTAAGGTAATTCGATACCTCTTATCAAACTACGCATCTAGGGCATAGTGATCCAGTACTGCAAGCTGCATGCTCGGTAAAATCAAAATCGTATTTTTATGATATTATAGAACTAGTAGATAAACATTTTTAATGATTGAGAATGTATTCATTATAACAAAGAGAAGATTAAAAAACAATAGTAAACAGTTTATAATGGAAAAATATACGAAATAGAATTTTTTCACATACCTACACTGGAAATAGTTGTAGAGCCCCTGAATATTAAGAAAATAGGTGAATAATTATTTTTCTAAAATTAAAGAGAGGAAATATGGCACTCAGATATAAAACATTTTTCCAATATCTCAAAACAATTTTTTTTGAAATGTCGCATAATTTTCAAAATTTGATCCAATTATGGTTAAGTGTATAAATATTACCTTAGGAGGCTGAAATTTTTGGAGTACACTTGATCATTTTACAACTATCAAGCGTTAAACCAGATAGATTTTCAAAAGAAAAAAACAATTCATTCTACCTTGGGACAGAACCACCTTCAGCTGCATATAAAAATCCATTATTAAAGAACTGAAATGAATAAATATTTTCTTATTTTTTGATATATATTTAAGGACACGATAATAACATTTTTTGAAGGAATATCTCTAAACTTCCAACTGTTTCACGATTCAAACAAAAATAAAATGCTTCTTTCATTTCCCATACAAATCTTGTGATTAAATGGACATAAAGTTCTGATGAAAAATTTAATATGCATACATATTTTTTTCCATAAATTTTGGTAAGTTTTTAGGGCCACGAAATACAATTTTACATCATACAACCTCTTAAAATTCAATAACACAAAAAAATTATTCTCCACGAGTGTATAATTATTTTTCTAAAATTAAAGAGAGGAAATAGGCACTCAGATATAAAACATTTTTCCAATATCTCAAAACAATTTTTTTTGAAATGTCGCATAATTTTCAAAATTTGATCCAATTATGGATAAGTGTATAAATATTACCTTAGGAGGCTGAAATTTTTTGAGTACACTTGATCATTTTACAACTATCAAGCGTTAAACCAGATAGATTTTCAGAAGAAAAAAACAATTCGTTCTACCTTGGGACAGAACCACCTTAAGCTGCATATAAAAATCCATTATTAAAGAACTGAAATGAATAAATATTTTCTCATTTTTTGATATATATTCAAGGACACGATAATAACATTTTTTGAAGGAATATCTCTAAACTTCCAACGTACTGCACCATATTCATGTGTTGACACGAGAAAAAAGTTGAAATATCAAAATAATATGAAGCTTTAAGTGTTTACTAAAAAAACCTCACATTCAGGTCATTCGTAATTGTAACTAGAGCAAACATTTTTCAACAAGGTGAGAGCATATTTTCATATAAATTACGAACCAATAAAAACATAAATATTTCATATAACGTAAAAAAATGAAAATAAATTATCAGTTTCGAACATAAATTCATGATGTATTTAGCATTTTCGTATATTATTTCAACCCGAGTACGTAATTGACTCCTTGCACTAGCATTAAATGATGGGTTGCCAAGCCACTAACCATCGGACCCAGTCTAGTAACTGTCCATATAAAACGTGAGGTTTCTCCCATCTAAAATTGAGTAAAGGAAATATACATTTAGATAGCAAAAATAAAATGCAAGTCATTGAAGTAGAACAAAAAAAAAATGAAAATAATCGGAATTATGATATTTTGTAACCCACTGCGACAAATAATAATATGGTATGTGAATAACATAGTAACCAATTTTTCCCGCACAAAATCGATAGTACAACAATGTTAAACATAAACCATATTTAACTATCTAGATAATTGATATTATTGACAATTGAATATTTATAAAGGATACGGATTTGGGAACATCCTTTTGAGATCAACTTTTTCTTTACAATACGGACACATTTGCTTCTTCCCAACAATACACCATCCACGTATACAAAATTCATGAAATCTATGACGAAGGTTAAGGAATAAAAGAAATAAAAGTTGAAAAAAGACAAAAAAATATGAGATAAAAGGATACGTATGAGAACACGATAATTGGTAAGTATTTTCAATAATGCCTTCTTCGTCAGTTCCTACTAAAAGTTTATTCCCGCAAACGGCGCAAATATTACTCTCTAGATTACGAGTTGGCATACCATCGGCAGTATAATACTGAAACAAATTCGATATAATGAACATTTTACATTTTTGTTCGATTATTGGAACGAAAATACACATACTCCAATATGAGATGCCATTTTTTCTGAACATATGACAGCAAGATCTTGGCCAATAACGCCATAATATAAACCATAAAAAACTAACAACAATGCTCCATCCATCCACGTCTGTGGTTTGGATCCAAAAATCACGTGAAATCCGAAGAAGGTACACATCATAATTACGTAGCCTACGAGTCCTAAGCCGTAGCTAATTTTATAAATTAAATAAAACCATTTATACACCAATCTGTAAAACAAAAATTATTATTTAGTATGGTATTTTCCAAGCGTGATAGTGAAATATTTTCTATGATGAACTTACCGAGGTGTGGTACCTTTAATTGGTCTCTCTGAGGCCCTTTTAATGACTAAAGCGCATACAACAGTGAATAAAAACCATATCGTCACAAATCTCCAAAAATTATTTCTTAAAGCTAAGCCACAAGGTATAATCCATAGAGCTAGTAATGTGGTTATCTATAAAATAAGAGATGAATTTTAAAAACATGATAACGTAAAGTACAATAAAAATGACCGAGTGACCAACCATGTAGGATCTGTAAAACCGTCTTTTCCACTCTATCAAGATTATCTGTACAACAAATAATACGACTAGAAAAATAAGTAACATCTCCGCGTGCATTTGTTCGTGTCCTAGGTGTTCCTGATGGAACTTTCGGTGCTCTTCTAACGTTCTGTAACGTGATAATAATAATTTCAATTGGCACTTACATCGAAGATGAAATCAAAGGAAATAATATTTACTTCATTTTTTCGTCATCAACCACCATGACCGCTGGAACTTCTTCCCCCAGCGACTATAAATGAAAATAAAATTCCAACATTTGAGTGTCATGTAAAAAAGCTTAGTGAAGAAAATTTAAAGAAAAGTGTTTTGCTTACCATACTGAATTATTTTGTTATTAATCTGGTGTTAAAGATATCATCTAAGCTATTTAAACGAGTCGGTAGGAAAAATACTGTGGTGGTTATACCACCATTCAATTAGATTAAAATGTAATCGATTATAGCATGTTTATACTGAGTAATATGGAATTAATAAAGTATGGAGATCACAGAAAAGCGTATCATACGATTAAGTTACCACCAATACCACAATTCGAAGTGAGTATATGTTTCTGAGAACGAAAGCTCTTCAGAAAAACCGTAGACGTTTTAAAAACTTGGAATTTGACCGCCAAGGAGTTATATCAAAAAAACAATAAAATTTTGTGGATAGATTCATTACTAAGGTTGACTTTGCAGCTACGTGATTTGATTCGACCAGCTGTTGGTGACGTCATTCAAATCTATTCAATTTGGCCAATGAAAATGAATTACGTTTTAACTTTAACGCTATTCAAATAATACGAAGAATATTTTTATTTTTTTATCAAAATTTTTATAGCTTTTTATTATTTTTAACTTTTGAACCATGAAATTTCTAGAATCTTCCAGCTCGCCTAATCAAACTAGAAAATTTTAACTTTTTGTGCGGAATTAGTTTGGTACCAGAATACGAACTTTTGAAATTAAGTCCAAATGGATTTACAGCCGTACCTGTTCATAGACAAAATCACTACCTTACTTGAGCAAGTAATGATTTTTGAAGCAATTTTTTGGGGCAATGTAAAGCTATAAAAAATAAATTATTGCATTAGATCGAAAGAGTAGGCTCTAAAGTATTGATTTTAAACCTAAAAATTCTGAAATTAGCATTTAGTTATTGAAAAAATGAAAGAGAAAATTCAATACTTGGCCATGTAATGGATAAGTAACCTTTATGAATACGGCCCTTAAAATGGAGAACTACCGTCAAAATTTGAATAGAGTTTGAGGAGACTCAAATAACTAAAAATGTGATTAATATGCACTCATATATTATGAGTGTTGGGAATAAGTCATAGTATACTACTAATGTACATTCCAAAAATTCCTTTTTACAGTTTTTACACATAATGTTGGAGGGGAGAAAGAGGGTTATCGACCTCAAAATGTGGTATATGATAAAGGTGACCAACCTATTTTGATTTTATTCGTATTTGGATAAAAAATTTCAAAAATCGCTTTGGGCATCTCTAAATGAGCACTAATAGCTTCAAATTTTGTGTAACGAATGTTCAGCTCCTGTGACATTGATGACATGAAAATATATCCGTTCAAATTAGGTAACCACAAACATAAATATGTCATGAGAAACAAGAAAAAAAAACTGAAAAACTGTGATTTATTTAAATAAAATATTTTCACAAACATCATTTTGAAGGAGAAAAACAACATAAATCTGAAATTACACCGAATATTTTAGCAGATGACAGCATAATTCATTAATACACGTGTACACCTCATTTACCCAACTATTATGGGCAACTATACGCAAATAATTTCGGCATACTTATTGATTTATTCACACTGATATGATAAATTGAACACAGAATTAATAATTTTAAATGAATTCATTTTCGAGTAATTATCATACCATAAAAGGCTTTTAAAATATTACTTTACAACAGGTTTCACGAGATCTACCATACCAATCAACAGTTCAATTGTATCATGAATGAAACTGGTTCAACATATTTACAACTTCAGGATCAGGAATCAAGTAAAGATAATATGATTGCATCATTTAGATGGGAAATTAAGTAAAGCACAAACACTTCGATTTTTCATGTTATTGTTCAATAAAATTATTTAAATATAATTATATAAGTTAAGAATTTACAAAATATCACAAATAAGGAACAAACACAAAAATATAAATATCAAAACAATAACATATTAGTCAGAAAAATACGTCGAAAAATTGCGAGTTCTGGGCTTATTCTTCAAAAATCTATTTCACTGTTATAACCGTGCCTGATAAGGGAGTAGTCTAGGATAAACTATGAATAACATTATCAATTTACATGAAAGCTGCCTTTTTAAGTATATACTTCAAATGTAGAATAAACCTGAACGTTCGCAATTCAAATCATTCAATTTAATTACCTATATGACTTGGTCCATAGTCAATTTTCACATATTCACTTCCCACAATCTTAAATGATTATCCAATACATGATGGAACCAATCCCTTTTACGTACGTCTTTAAATGCTGGAGCTAAAGTTTTTAAATCTAGTCTGAGTAAAGCTTCGTTACCGAGAAGTCCATTCAATTCATATAACAACTTAGAATTAGTATGTAATTTTAATAAACTCGGGAAAGATGTCGGGAAAAATGATAACTGGAGTTGCCTATTTGCCCAACGTTCGACAGTTTCATTTCCACTGGCGGATAAAATACGTCCTATATGACGCGCATTCAGAGGAGAAAAATAATCCATTAATTCGGATGCGGGTATTTTTTCAATACCCTTTTTTCTCAATCTCTCTTTAATTATCCTATACCGATCTGATTCATAAACAAACACCTAAACAACAAACCATGAATAAACAAAAAAGAAATTGATAAGAAAACAGAAAATGGAAGAAAATTTACCTGATATAAAGCATTTCCGGTAATATAAGAGGTAATATAATGCGATCCAAAACTCCTAATGAATTCAACGACACTAGATGAATCACCTACTTTAATATCTTCGATTTGTTTTCGAACGGAATCTTCAACGATTATTTCTTCGGGCGTTAATCTATCTATGGCTGGCATTGTTGCGGTTTCTCTATGCCTCGCTACTCTAATCAAAACATAACAATAATCGTGTAGGTTGTTTACATAAGTTGAACTGATTCCTGCGAAGAAAAAAATTTATAAAAATTATAAGTACTCGATTCAACGTCATTTTTTTCGCAAAAATTTACGATTTATATCTCACCTAAATTTCTAGCTATGATGCTTTTTGACCAACTAGCTGTGAATGCTTTCCAAGGTTTTTCCAATCGTTCCACGGAAAAATCTCGAAAATAGGCTTGCAACAGTTGTATAACGTTATCACAAAATTCCATGTGAAAGTCACCACGAAACGCTTCGCCTTTATTTATACTTCTTTTAACGCTAAATCATAAATTTTTACAACGTAATTAATAATTACGAATTACATAAGTTATGAGGCAATTTATAATTAAGTAATAATTTGATTTGTTGCATTTTATGGAATTTCGGCAGTATATACCCGGAAAATGTTGTGCCTTTATGTATTTTTTTTTAATACCTATTTTAAGGTATTAATTTCAGGAAAACGTGAGATTGATTATTAATCAATGATCGAGATATTTGTGCAAAGAGTGCTTATTATTTTTATAACATTACAAAAAATCAAATAGGTTGTTCCGCTTTTAGGTTCCTCTTTCCTTTTACTTCAGATGTCATACTTACGATAACTTATTCAATGAAAATTAACCTAATGAAATTATCTCCAACTTTCATGCTACACATTCCTAAACAGCAGGAAGCCTTTGAGAGTGCTTTAGGACATGAATGATAAGATATAGGTGAATAACAATATGATAAAGTAGAACCTGTGTGCGCACATTTTTACTCTAGCATCAAAGTATATGATCGTTGTTTTTCATTTTTTTTTTATTTTTTTTTTTTATTACTTATCAAGTATTCAGTATAGCGAAGTAAGCGGCCCCGGATATAGGCATCAGAAGCTACCCTACTGTTGCAAATGCATAGATCCAAGCATAATGAAGATGAACGTCCGAGGTCACCTGGATGTTGAAAATTGTTTGAACTTGAAAAATTATACATAAGTCCAGAATGTTCTTCATTTGAAATTAAAATGATTAGTTCTCTTGTTAAATCGAGCCTGTTTCGATATATATATACCTTATATGGGATTTCACACAGATCTACACGCAAAGTACATAAATAACGAGACCATTTAGGTGACGACGATGTGATGATTTTTCACTTGTTGTAACTAAATAAGTAATTAGGTAAAGAGGAAAGATGGACTTACTTATCTGGATTCGATACGTTGGAAAATACTTCGACGGTGGGTTCGCGAAAAATCCATGACCTATCCGAATCATTTCTTGGTACCACCTCATACTAATACTAAGGTATCCGTATCTACTGAATACGTTGATGGCTGTACCAACTTGTACTTGAGCCAAAGCAGTATAGTATTCGCTGACACTAATAAATAACAGTGTTAACCATGTTGATAACATTATCCGTTCGCAGTCTCTGTAACAGCTGCATCAACTGCTCCTAAAAAAAAAATTAATTAAATTTAAATTTAATGATATCAATTTATTTTATTTCAATTTACTTAATTATTTTTTTAAATTAAAAATATGAAGTATTTATTTATTTTTATAATAATTAATGTTATATTAATTATATATTAATTATCGAATGAAAAATTCTTGGATAAATGACAATAAATAAAATAATAATGACGTATCAAATAGATTAAAAGACCATTAGTTTCGTAAAATTAAATTCTTCGTAGTCTATGTCTAGCAAGAATATTTTTTTTAAATATTCGCAGAATTCGATGAATCCTTAGCTCACTGGCTGAAAATTGGCATCATCATAAACAAAGATCCGTCGTATAACAAAAACCCCGACGTTTATAAAAGATATAAAAATTTCATGTCGGCTTCAACCGGTTCTATCTATAATGCCATACGTGCTGAACAAAATTCCCAAAAAGTGGAATTTTTTTCACAGCGTACAACCGGTTCTATGCAATAACTTCTACTGTATTCGTGGTATTCTATTTTCCCACAAAAACTAACTCGATCGATTCGTCACAGGTAATTATCTCGTTTAAATCGAAAATCAAAAAAATATGGGAAAACAAACAAAATAAATGACTCATTGTACTTCCTTATATTTCCAGCAATTCGTTGAGCGAATTTATCGACAAAAATTTTCAAATGGAAAGTAAAAAGTGAATGTGTCGCGTGCCTAAAATACTATTACCAGACTGTAGGGCAGATCGGCCTCCATCAAGTCACCCAAGTGGGTATTTGTTTCTCGTAATTATTCTTAGCACGAATTGAATTACACGTGGTTAACGCGCGATACGTGTGAAACATAATAAAATGTTTTCGATGATAATTCGCGAAACGTCGTTATCATCGAGGTACGTTTATGATTGTTGGTACGAGAAATGAACTGTGAAGAACGATATAAAGATCGATATGATTTCGAGACGAATCAAGTCTGAGAGGTCAGTTGGTTCCATTGCTATTTCGTTATGAAGAACTTTCGATGGCTTGTAATGTGTACAAGACACTTGCATTGGTTTAAAAACTGATGTTGCGGTCAGACGTGTTGGTTTAGAGTTCTGAAGAGGGTTAGATGCATTAAAATTTTGTTTTTTGCAAAAATCTTCATTTCTATGGGCCATATATGAAAAACAGTTCAATACAAAATTAAAAACCGTTAAATTTTCCGTGATAAGGGTTATATTTATTTTTTTGATTGGCTGAATAGTTATTTTGTAAAGTAGAACAACATGCAAAAGTTGACGTGAAACTATGGTGGGCTAAATTTAATTTTTTTTTTAAGTGAAGGGAGCCGGATCACAATAGTTTTTTAATGACCTAAATCGGAAGCCATAAAAATTTCAACTAATTAATTCCATTCTTTACACCTACTACCCCCTACCCCCCCCCCACCCCCGAAAAATAAATACTTGAGTTTTGTAAAAATAATAAATAAAAAAAAAAAAGAATTTTCTGGAACTCATAAATTTTCTTACGCTCAAAGTCATACTTTGCCATTCAAAAACTGAAAAAATGATTATCCGCTAATTTTCTCAACTCAAATTTTTTTCAAAAATCAACAATTTTCCTTATTTTGAAATATGAACAATAAATAGCTAATTTATGATTTTTTGTCTTTGGATTACAAAATAATACGAAATGTAAAAAATTGTTAATCGCCCAAAAATTCGTAGAAAATTTTAATTTCATTTCGGGGGTGGGTCTAAAACTTGAGTTGGAGGGCTGAAATTTTCAAGATCTCGTTTAGAGGTCATTGTACTCCACGATAACTGACTAGTGACTATTTACCTAATAAAGGAAAGAAGACGTTTCAGAAAACACCCTGCATACATCTACCACTGCATGTTTCCTATCTTTAGAGCACGACTATCCTACCAATCAAAAAAAATAATATACCTTTTTTTATAAAGCATTCGTTGCTTTTTAATTTTATATTGATTTATTTTTCATGTATGGCTCATACAACCGAGATATTTTCAAAAAAAAAACGAACTGTTTACCCCCTCCTCCCTCCACTTCTCTTCAAAAAATGTTATACAAGTTACGAGGGAAAAGGAAAAAATTCAAGAGTACTGGAAAAAAATTTTCTTTTCAAAGCCATTTTGAAGTTTCATTTTGAATTTTATAAACATAGGATTCTTTCAATAATCTTCATGAGTATGGGGATATTTAATTCATGAAAAATTTTTTCGGTATTGAAAAAAGAAAAAATGTTTACAATAATTACAATTAAAACTCGAGGAAATTGAAAATAAACGAATAGTTGTTTGAAAAATGATAAAGGACAATCGATTAATAAAATATTTAATAATCGATAATTGTAATTAATCTTATATTAGAACATGACATTCAATTACCCTGGAATTCTCCTAAAATAACGTATAGTATGCAATGATCGATCATAAATAATATCGACGAAAAGTCATCCACCTATTTCCTAAGTATCTACACCTTGCAGGTTAATATCATACCAATGAATCGCGAAATTTTTCAAGGCTACAAAAATTTAAAGTTTATAATATAACTTCCATACACGATCTAAACAATCGAATACGCGGCTGGTTTCTATTCAGGTCACAAGTGTAAAATCAACTACCGAAACTGATCTTTAACGAACGCGAAATTGAATACTAAACGAAGATAAGAATGCGATTTTTATCACCACAACTCGTTACATGTTGTATCGTGTTTAAACGACATGAAGAAATCAACTTCAGGAAGGTATCATTTTATTCGCCAACTAAACCTTAATTCGAAGCGCTGTGTGAAATATTTACTCGAGCGACCTTCAGCATAATAATCCTGTCGAATTACGTTTTAGGATTAACTATGTGTAGATAATTACGGCACGAGATTGAACATGAAATTAGAGATGGCAGAACGTGCATCATCTTATTTCCAAATACAATCGCGAAAATACGCAGAATCGAGAAAATCTCGAGATATTGTTGCAAAATCATTAGTCTAAACTGATTGATCGGACGTTTATCAGTGATTTGTGGTTTGAAACTTGATTCCACGACTGTAACTTGATATGCATGATTTCTTCATAATATGGAATTTGAGTCATCAATGACAATGAAAAGTTTGATGAGTGTTCGACAATTTGATAAAACGATGACGATTTACATATTATGATTGATGTTCAGTTTCCTCCTTTATTTCAAGATAAACGAAGGAAGTAGTGTCGTGATAATGCATAATAAATGTTATTCATAAGAGCATGCTTCTCGAATTAATAATAATTCTTTTTACCAACAATGTCGGAGTTGTCTTGGTTTAATTATCTATTTTGAAGCTTTTCAAGGATTTGAAATTCCGAAATTACAACCGTTTATACATTCAACGTTGTAAATCTTATTTCCATTACACGAATAACACATTTTTAAATGTACTTATTAACGACTAATCTAACTTCATTAATTTCGATGGAAATTCGTTAATTTCTTTCAATTTTAAGAGATGAAATTTAAAAAAAAATTTTTACCTTCAATAAATAAAATAATGATGCAATGATTTACTACAATACGAAGATGTAAATATTAAAATTAAATGTTAAAAACAAAAAGATAAGTACACTTAAATACATGATGCATGAAACGATTTCCATTTCTTTTTTTGGGAGGGAAGTGAGAGGAGGGAATCAGAAATTAGTGACTGTTGGGTAAAAAAAGATTATCATAGGAGTTGCATCCCAACAACTTAGCCCAAAGATGGTTTCATTCACTATTGTACGAGGATATACACAAAAGATGTTCAAACGATTGACATCTTTTTAAATTCCCCCTCTTCGTTAGAAATAGGCGGAGCTGTGCTACACCAGTTTTGTTTAAGGATGTTTTGCATCAGAAAGGAAGGGAAGTAAGCACAAATGAAACTAATACCTGCAGAAACATGCACAAACGATTGATACTATTTTCAACATCCATCCCATTGGCATAGGCCACTGTAATGGGGCCTGTCAAATGACTTTGTAGTGGGATCAAAAAATATCAGTCATCTATGTCAATTCATTTTTCCCATTTTACTTGACATTTAAAAAATTTTACGATTTTCCAAAAATGCAAAAAACAATTTTTGAATTAATGAATGTTTTACTGTGTCCAGAAGTTGTTAAAAAAAAATTAAATTAAAGATAAAGTGGAAAAAATAGCAGGGAAAAACATAATGATAAAATGCGATAACTAATAAGTACCTGATGAAAAAAAAATTCCCAGATGATTCGTAGATATCTTCTAAACGAAGCTTAATATATGATACATAATTAAAGATGCAAGCATAATGCAGACTATATATGGAGCTAATTCAGCATTTGGAGAAGCTGGAGCCTGTATTTACTCATATAATTGAAAAAAAAGTAATACGCAGCCATCCTGCACTAACAGAGCTGAATTTTTAATAAGAACTTGTTCAAATTTGTAGCCTTCTCCAGTATTAAGACTGAAAATCCCACTTTTCACTTCTAAGGTCGCCTAAGAATAGAATTTAGGATATGTACTACATCTTGCCCAAAGGAATCATATGAGCCTATATTTACCTACTTTCAACTGTTTGAGATTCCTCAAGCCTTCCGCAGCCTTTTTGGATTCGTCATTTAGGAATTCATGACAACTGACAAAGCCTTATCATACATAAGTTTTAAATTAAACTTATATTCAAGCTTTCAGCTTTATGAGTACATTAGGTGAGGAAATAAGGAGGACTCATGAATTTCCCGATTTTATTAATGATTTTTGGAAAGAATGAAAATATTTTCAAATTCTCTGGATATGAAAAAAACTAATGATTCGATTTTTTTTTCATCATTAAGTAATAGAATGTAACAACTTCTGGATGAATAAAAATATTAATTAATTCAAAAATTGTTTTTTGAATTTTCAAGGAAATCAAAAAATTCCAACTTTGACTTGATACGAGAAAAATGACTGACATGGAGGACTAATCTTTTTTGATCCCAATACAAAATCATTTGTCAAGTCCAGTTACAGTGGGGCCAGCTCAATTGGGATGGATGTTGAAGCAGGAGTTGAAAATGTGGTATCAATCATTTGTGCATGCAACAGTTTCATTTGTGCTCATTTTCCTTCGCTTTGATGAGAAATGGAGATTTAAAAGGATATCAATCATTTTTGGATATTTGAACGTGTAGTGTTTTCTCTTATGCACTCTCACTGCTCAACTGGGCCAATGAAATGTAGCCCTGCTCATTAAGGGTGGTGATTGAAAGATGTTCAATAGTTTGCGCTTCTTTTATGCATACCTTAGTCCAGTAGTACGTAAGTGAAGCCATGTTTGGGCAGCCCCACTGTAACGCAATTCCTATGACAATCTTTTTTACCCAACATACGCTAATTTTCAATAATCCTACTACATCAAAAAATAAAAAAAAAATAAAAACAAACAAACAGATGAACCTGGAGGGTGTATCTAAATCCACATCAAACCTATTTAGGAGGTTTAAATTTAAATATGTAAGTCATTCTAACTTACTCTGTTATATGGAAACATAATCAAATATTTCTGATTTTTCGCTTACCACCGCCATGGGTTTAAGATATAGTAAGCATACTTTTCATTGCCAGTCATCATATGAATCCATATTTTTATCCAATTTGAGCAATTTAAGGTTCCACAAGCATTTCTCAAATTTAGATTATCCGCCATTTTGAATATATTTTGACCTAAATGCAAGGTATTATATTTTGTTTTGCAGCCAACTTTACATACAAAGTTTGATCTTCTTATATCAATTTGGTGAAGGAGATTTGCGAGATTCACGAAATTCTTCACCATGATTTCCCATCCAAAAGTCATATCTTGCTTTAACTCCCCTCCATATTCACATAGAAGGCTAAAATAAGAACATCTTAGCTATTTGAGCTCACTTTATCACAGACATTAAAATCAAAAATTTTTACCTTTCGTTCACCCTCACCACAAACAATAACCCCTCCTTCGCCCCTCCAAAATCGCCTGTGAAGGGTGAAATTGGTAAGCAGTACACTTCTCATCACTGGTAAACATAGAGTCCATATGTATCAAATCTGAGCCATTTAAGGCTCTTCAAGCCTTTCTCAAATTTTTGGCATTCGCCATTTTGGATCCATTTTGACTGAAATTTAAGGGATCATATTCTGGTCTCTAACTAAGTCCACATACCAAGTTTGATTTTTCCAGGTGGATTTGCCGAGGAGATGTGGGAAATTCAACAGATGCCATAAGGTCATAACTCGTATAACCTCCTCAAAAAGACGTTTTTTGCCTTAACTCCCCTCCAAATTTAGTTAGAAAGTTGGATTTTTGCATATGTTGGTGTCCCTCACACACTTTCTCATATGAAACCATGAAAGATAATTTTGAGGCATTAGCCTTTTATTCTGCTCCATTTGTAATTTGAGTAAATTGCCATTTTGAGTTCTAAAAACAATTTTGTTGGAGACGTTTTTTAATCGAAAGTTCAACAATTCTCATTCATACTCAAGATATAAACACTCCCTCCCCCTCCTTCTTAAATTAAATAGGTTGTGATAGTTATGGATTTTTTATTGAAAACTCAAATAAAATAATGGTATTTGCTTAAAATCGAATATGATGAAATTTCGAGTATTTTATACCAATTACCTACTCACTTCATTTATACCTACCTATTGAAATACTTGTATAATAAAATACGGAGAATTTTAATCAAAACTGACTTCAACGCGGAAAGCAAGAAAATATTATTGATATCTACGCGTACGTACTTACTATAAGTTGGTGTAAAATATTTCTAGTTTATTTATCACCTACTTTTGTCAACAACCTTCGCGGTATTAAACACACATCGAACGGATGTATTGCGTCAAGTCAAAAGAAAAAAATTCTCGTTTGCGCGAATAAATTTTACACGTGTTGTTTGTGTTTATTTCGAGCTTAGAATCGCTTGATTAACCTCACTAGTACAGACCAGGTAACACTAACATTTTATGATTAGGTATACGAAATGCTGACTTCTTCGGTGTTCCACAGAGAACATTTGCATTTTGAAGATTGCAAAGGTTCCATTAGGAAAATGGAGTTATTCCTTCAATGATGCTTTACCCCTCTACCTTATGCTTAAATGCGTCTTTTCTACATGGTTACATTTATGACACCACGCACAAGCAAAATTAAGCAACGCAATCGAGCAATCGACAATACCAACATCATAGGTTTTTACGCAATCGAAATATTCATCTCGATAAAAGCGTTAACAATACAGTGTAGTAATAATTAAAATCAAATCACATCGTCATTGCTAAATGTCATTCCAATGAACTAATTCTTGGCCGACGAAAATTTGTATAACAACCCGTTCACAATAGAAATTCCGCCGCTGCTTCCTTAAGGGTAAAGTACAACAAAGCCCGTTAATTTGTGCGCGATTGACGAAGATACCAGTTCTACTAGTTCGAGCAGGCGGAATCAGGCTTGCGTAAAATCTGAATGGGTTCGAGCGCCGGGTGAACTGCAGTGGCCGATGTTGATGACCAATACGATAACCGCGCCAGCGATGATTCTGCGGGAAGGTCAGCTGGTAATGGCAAATACACGCTTCTTAATATTCTGGTATCTACCTGTTCCAAGATCAATTTTCAACCGCGTGTTGTTATGACACGTTAGAGTTGAATAATCGCGACCTCTTTACCCTTCGCCATGAACTACATTTGTATTTTTAATCTTCGATTATAGGTGTTGGTGTCCTGTGCTCGTATAGCAAATGTGTTTAAGTGATGGGTTGAAAAAATTTTTGATTATTGGTTAACACGATTTTCTAGGTCATCGACATTTCTACATCAATTTCGTAGAGATAAAATTTTCGTGCATTGTGTGCAGCGACGACGGTTTAACTATGAGCATGAATACGGTATTATTTAAAGCAGAAATATGAGTAGGTATGAAATTAAACGCCTATCTTGATTCTTGATTTTTAGCTGAGTTTTTAATGTAAACTATACCTATTATAACTTATATGATCTTGAAAGGAAAGGTTAAGAAGAAGGATCTTCACATCTCTTCACATATTTGAATTTATGGCAAGAGTCCAACTTACATATAGTACAGGTAAATAAGCATCTAACCAGGAAATAATTGTCAATAAGCTAATTTTTTAATTATTTATAGATTATGATTCGAATAATGACATATTGAAATGTCTGCTTTTCAAATGTAAAGTCATCCTCAGGAGGGGGTCCAACCTCACCAAAAAAGGTTTTTGACTCACACCTCAGTAAGGGGCCTCCAATCGGAAAAAATAGTGCAGTAAAAAAAATTCTGCAGTGGATTTCTTATTAAATGAATTATTCATTCATTTCTGAAAATTCAGTCTACGGTTAGAAAGAGTATAGTTCAAAATTACTTATTATTTCCATTCTATTCAAATAAGTTATAGTGCATCGTGCATTTTTTAAAATATACTAGTGCCTCCTCGCCTCTTCGGGGCTCGCAATAAAAATTAAATGAAGAAAAAAAAGTTATTTATCAGACAAGTACTGCGACATTCCTAACTGCACAACTCAATTTATTCTTATTTGTTACCCTCACCAAGAGTTATTCCTTTCAGGATGGGCTCGCCCCTTTATACCTTTGTATACCTGCCATTTTAAACAATTTTACAACTTTACCCTTACTCTTGCCTATGTATGAAGCTTTCATTGAAATTTATTACCTTTTATCCTTTTGTATAGCTGCTATCCTTTATACTTTTTATACCTGCTACTCAAAACAATTTTATGACTTACCCTTGTGCACGTACAAGGCTTTTATTAAAATTTACAACCTTTTTTTCTTTGTATACCTGCTATCCTTTATATAGCTTTTATACCTGCTATTCAAAACAAGGATGCGCGCGCATCTCAAAACCGATTTTATTTTGATTTTAATATATAGAGAGATTAATATATTTAAAATGAGGAAACGACGTTCATTGGCGATCTTTGACTTTGGAGTTGAGTTCGCAATATTAAGGATGATGGGAGGAGGGGGGTAAAGAATTTTAATTTACGGATATTCAGTATTTTTCCCTGCGCGTAGCGCCGATGAGTAGGCATGACTCTGTAGAATTTCGGGGAAACTCTTTCATTTAGTTTTTTTGATTCACCTCAAAATGGCCTTTCAATTAAATTTTGGGAAGAGGTGAGGAGGAGGAAAACACTGCAAAATTTTTGTTTTTGGTCTCACATGAAAGAGTACGTCACGGATACCAACATAAATGTATTTAGAGGAAAATTGGAATGAAAAATTATTTTTTGAGGAAGTTTTGAGCTATAAAATTTCTTAATACCTCATATACCTTCATCAAATGGATCAAGAAAAATCAAACTTGGTATGTGGAATCAATTGAAAACCAGAATACGATCCCTCAAATTTGGATCAAAATGGATCCAAAATGGCAAATAGCCAAAATCTGAGGAAGGCTTGAGCAGCCTCAAATAACTCTGATTCGATAAATATGGAACACATATGACTGTAGTATGATGAGTATGCTTTGTGTAAATTTCAGCTTCACACATGATCTTGAAGGGGAAGAGAAGTGGTTATTGTCTTCAAAATGTGGTGGGGGTGAAAGAAAAGTCGAAAATTTTTTATTACGATGCCATATGTTAAAGTGAGCCCAAGTGGCTGAGATATTTCAATTTTAGCCTCGAAATTTGTAATGCTTTTTATCCCCAAGAATACTAAAAACTCATATTTTTCGAATTTTAGCTGTTTGAGGCTTTTCAAGCCCACCTCAAATTTTATATCTTCTCCATTTTGGGCTCATGTTTGATAAATTTTGACTCAGCCATATTCTGACGCCAACTATTTCCACATACGAAGTTTGACCTCTATTGGTCAATTTGGTGAGGAAATATCTGAGATTTATGAAATTTCTCATCGTTATATTTTCTTTTCCAAAAGTCATTTTTTTGCTTAACACTCCTCCATATTCACATAGGAATTAACCTTTTAAGTTGTTTTTGGGAGGTATTTGGAAACTACAATAGAGATGAAGTGTGTGCTTGAAAAGTTCACTCGGCATTATTACCTGATAATGTAAATAAACATCAATTAAAAACTCAGCACCAGTAATGCTACAAAGCTGATTATTTTAGTTTTTTTTTTAAGTTTTTTTTTTTTTGAAAAACTGGATCTAGCAACACTGCAATGAACTCAACTCAGCAATACATAGAGTAATTATAGTACCTGGTCCGCTTTCTGGGTGGACATACGTCACGCACATAACGACCAATTATAAGGCTAGAACATGATAAAATCTTCAGTTTTCAGTGAACGACTCAGCTGATTCATGTTTTTATTTTACTAGTAAGTCGAGATAATTTACCACTTTTCGACTTGCTGATTGGTTGTTACATGAATGACATCACTTATAATTACTTTAAAACAATTTTAGCTCCATATATGATGTTCGTGAAAATATTTTATAAATGTAGCCCTAAAAATACTCCTATAATTTTTTTTTTTTATTAATTCAATTGAATTAAACAGTTTGTTTATTCAAATTATTACCTAATTCATCTATACGATTAAAGCTGTCGGGAAATTAGTTGATTAAATTTGGTGAATCATCCATATCTCCTTACCAAAAGTACTCAGAGAGCTCAAATTTCATAATATGAATCCTCAAGTTAAGCTCGAAATGGACCCGAAATAACGAACAAACCTAATTCAAATAATTTTTGAGTAGCCTAGAATAGTTGAAATTAGAAAGATATAGGTTCATAATATGATTCCTTAGGACAAGATTACATTGGCGAGGATAGTTAAGCGTTTTTAGCCTCCATACTCACTGTGTCTGTACAAATGTAGACATTATCTATTAAAAACTCACCTCAAGTAACATAGCGTAGCTGCTTACAGTTTCATTTTGTAACCGAATGCGGGCAGAGTTCAAGTGGTTTAATATTTCGGTCATTGCACTCGAAGAAAAACAGGATTTTAAGCATTAAAATGATTATAGAAAAATGATAAAAAATGTTTTGCTTGTTATTCTCGTATAGGTCTACAGGTGTATCGCGAATTAAATATTTTGCCAACTGAGGAAGTAGATGTTCAGGGTAAAATAAAATATGTCCTCTAAAAACTTAAGTCAATAAATGTTCTTTAAATATGTACTTAATATTGTATATGATAAACTCATATCTTTGAGTGAGAGTAATTTATATGTTCAGTGGTATTGCAGACATAATGATATAAAAATTCAAAGTAAAGATCAAGGCCGCAACTGAACTTATTAAAATGCTTATTCGCTTGGAACATAAACTAGATTTTCCAACCTTGTAAAGTATTTCAGTATAACATACGAATTTGCTTATTTTTAATAGGCACCTATACTAATAATAATCTATTACTTCTACCCAAATGTGTGTTTCCAATAATCTAATAGATATATCTTATCCACGTATGTAGATACCTACGTTAGGAACCATTCACATCGAGTAACTATGTGTAAGTGAATTAACATATACAGTTTATTTTTTATTATTGATATGCTAAAGGTTTGGATGGATTTAGTTCATGTAAATGAGCTAGCTAATATAATATTCATTGAATATACGCGCTTTTCCACCATGTTATACTTTCGTTATATAAAATGTTTGCAAGCGAGCGTACGATTTGGCGGCATCCCATAAAGAGGACAGATCAGGAATATCAGTATTCATCAGCCTTTTAACTTCTTTGAGGTTCAAAATGTTGCAACATGTGTGCAATACTTAGTAGAATATTTTAGATACATTATTTTTTCCAACTTGTACATCTACAGCCAAGAATTGATTTATTTCATGTCTTATTTGGCAAAGAAATTTAAAACAAAATATATAACCAACAATTGTATAAATGTGGGAGTATTCAACCACATTTAAAAATAGATTTAACGGATCTCCAGCGTTGAAGAGAAGTAACTAATGGTTAAAAAAAATGATGATGGTTTAGTAAAACGTGTAGTGTGGAATTCTAGATTTAATCCTCTACCGAAAATAGGTGTAACGTAAGGATAAAATGAATTTACATACAGAGGGATATTCTACTAACATAAATAGATTTTCGAGAAGGGTAATACTGCCATAAAGTTCGTTTATAAGGTTTCTATGAAGTTGGGAAACTTGCGTAGGTAATAGATACCCAAGTATAAATTCTGGCTACCAAAATATTCGGATTAATATGAATAGCAAAGAATGACTATGTCTATAAAACAAGATGAGCTGATGATATGACACCGGGCACAAAAAGACTTCTTACTTTTAAGATTAATATTGAATGTACGGAGTAACCTTGTGACGTGGTCAAGGAAGGTCCTCTATGGTACGAAGATGAGCAGGATGGAGCAGAAGCAGTTGAAGTGGCAGCTGGAGAGCTCGGTAGTAAGGGTTTGGGGCAACCACAGCACAAGACCTCGAGAACGGAATACAAGAGACAGCGATGAACGGATGGGTGATTCACGACCTTGAGGCATGGGGATCTAGACTTCCATCTTAATCAGATCCTCAGCAAGCATGGTGCTTTAATGATTTCCTGTTTGACATTAGGCACCCTACACGCTTTGCCCACACTGTGCTCAGGACAACGGCGAGGCCGAGTACATCCTTCTCTGGTGTCCGGAATGATCCTCCAACACGATACACTGATTGCGTCCCTGGCAGTCGGGCGTGGGGCATTTACGCCACGGAACATTGTTGCCCTCATGCTCCTGTCACTCACTTTGTGGAAAGCTGTTTAGGAATTCCCGAATGATGTGATGCTGAAGGAGGAAGACGTGGAGCGCCTGAAGCAAGGGCAAGGGAGTCAAATCGCCATTGCCGATCATGAAGCAGAAGATGATCAGTCACGCTAGGGATCTTAGGGCCCGAGTATCCTAACACCAGAGATCGGAACTGGCTAGTATTGAGGACCTAGACTAGGAGCCGGGAGGCGGCCATTGGTATTCTCTGGCAAGCAAGTACTCGCTTGTGACTTGATAAGTTTCTAACGTGGTGATTGTAACGCACGACAGATTGAACCGTTAACGCCTTTAGTGGGTAGGTTAGATGGTGACCAGAAGGAATAGGTGGTAGCTGAACTTCCAATTAGAAGAGAATGAGGCACCTTTATCTATTCAGGGAATAGCTTTTGCTCAGAAACTACAGGTTTCCCAATTTAAACCAGAGTTGGGAGCAAGCTTGGAAAATTGTTTTCAAGTCAAATTCGAGTGGGAGTTGACTCAAGAATTGTTCCGAAGTGGAAGAATCAAGATGAAATGGTGTCGAACATGGATATGCTTCATAATTAAGGTTAAGTAGAAATTAAACTTGATAATATTGTTCTTGACTCAATGGGTGGAGTCTTTATGAAGTTTTAACCGTACTCTGGATTCAGATCGGAGTCGGAGCTTCGAGTCGAGTTGTTAGATAACATTAGGTGTTTGATTAGTTCTGTAGGACTTTATATTTGCAACATTGTATAAATACTGTATATTTTTGCATTTGATTATTTTTCTTATTCATCACTTCAAATGATCAAAATAAACCACGAGAATATATTACATTAAATAAATAGGTATATGATATTGAAACTTAAACCAAAAAATTTATTTGAGGATTGGAAAATGACAAAATTTCAAAATGCTTACCCTCGTACAATCATCAACCGGATGGTAAAAGTCCTACGATTCGGATGATTTTGTGAACTGAAACGCATATCCCTTAAGGATTCCTCGTTTAATTTCGCGAGAAAAAAAATCACAAATGCTCAAAACACAACAAAAAATTGCAACCGCGACGGCTAACTGACACCATAAACTAGTTCTACTCTTATCATATTCCCGAATAGTAATCGATTTTCAGCGGCTGATTACGCACATCTTGGTATACACGAAAAAGATGCAATACAGATTATGAAATACTTTCACTGTGTGAATTAAATCGTACGAATAATTTTCAACTTAAACGACGAAACAATTCACTCGCATCATTTCGCGACAACGATGAAATATCAAACGATGAAGGGAACGAGTGCCACCGGTTCCAAGCTGAAGATCGAACGCGCAACTGATTAAGAAAAATTACTCGAGCGAGTGGAACCGACTTCGGCGTTCGGTGCAACCACGATGCGCACGCGTTGTTGGCGTGAAAAAATACGCTCAAATGACGAATTTATCAAACGATAGTCCAGTATTAGCCATAATGTAAATACCTTTTCGGCCACTGATGCGTGTAAGTCTGCAAGTACATACACCAAGTACCAGTGAAGTTTTATTTTGTTGTGGTTTTATGGGGCAGGTGGCGACGTTTTGCGGAGCGTTGATTAGGCGATCAATGTTATATTTGTTATTATGTCATAGCGCGTCTTTGTTAAAAGAGCATTTTACACGGTAGAGTAAAGTCGTTAGGTGTATCTGTGTATAATTTTCTGTATTAAATACTACTTACTGCTTAGCATGGATAATAAAACATCCAAGGGTATACTTGAGTCATTCAAGGCATACGATTAATTTCAACTCATCTGACGACAAAGGGGATGAGAGACCTTGCTAGCAGAGTTTCAAATCTTTACAAAAATCAAGATATTACAAGTGCTGTAATAAATCATTGTGCTTCGAACTCCCTTCCTCTACCACCATTATTTACATTTAATTATTGCTAAGTACGTTCTGTAAACAAACCCATCCTTCACCCCATAAACATTGCCGAACCTTAGAAACTGTCGTGAACAAAAAAACGCTTCTGTGATAAAATAATGCCAAATCATTGGATAAACAAGAAAATAAACAAACAAAAACACCGGAGTACGAAATAAATCGTGATTTATTAAAATAGACTATTATGAAAATCTTGCGTGATTTATTTCGATCTTGAAATAAAATCGCAGATACGACGCTGGTGTACTGATTAAAATAGCATTTAACGCTCCAATTACGCAACTGATATTTTTTTCCTATTCAAAACGCCGAATAATAAAAACGTGTTTTTTACTTCATTTACACGCAGGAAGAATACTAAGTTGAAGAATATTGACCAATAAATGTATCTGGAAATTCTGTAAAGCAATTATCAAGCTAAGAAAGCCTATATGTTGCTTTTAAATTCGATCTTAATGATAAAGATTTCAAGTACGTTTGTTTTACAACATAGAGGAGGTAGAAGGATTCTTGGAATTTTGTTTGAATGTTATCTTTTTAATGTTTTACAATATACCTATGCTTTTATCTATAAATTATACCTATATATTATCTGGATATTTGTTTGAAAACCAACAAAATTGTAACCGTATAGTTCTCTTGCTACCAGTAATTAACATAATCTGGTACTCGCTAAATTAAGCTATCTGAGAACCTGCAAGTATTCTTTAAATCTTGGTTCTTTCTTCATTTTGAATCAGTTTCAACTTAAATTTAAAGAGGAGTACTTTTTGAATTGATCTAAGTTCTAAGATATGATAAATTTCCTCGGAAGGACTGAAGAGATATGAAACGATACAAGAAATTTCATGATGCAGCTATTCCACTTCAAGAGGGCCATTTTACGCTCTACTTTTTCCCATTTCGACCAAGGAGATTTAAATTTTTAAATGTTGATAATTCAAAGTCATTTTCTCATATTATTCAAGAATGATCAAAAAATTTTGGCCCTTCGTTTATTCCCACTACATCTTAGAGAACTTCAATAAATGCTCCTTATCCCAATTATGCTGGTATACTTTTTCATTATAGCTTAGGAGGTCTTTTTGATGCACTTCCCTTAAAATTATTATAAATATCAAAATATTTATGAAACTTTACCATGCGCTAGAAACGTCCTGCTGCATTACAGTTAACTGTAGTCTGTAGCCTTTGCCAGCAAATGCAATCTTTTGCAAAGAATTATTTGATGCATTCTAGTCCATAAAATATTTCTGAAAAATTCATGACCCCCCTAGCCTTCGTAAATTTATGAGACCTCCCTACCAATGGTTTACAAACATGTGCGTATGCATTTATGTATATGTATGTATGTATTGTATGTGTATCCCACTCCAGAAATATCTAATTTTATTTTTACTCAGCATTTCAGCCAAAATAAATAGGTGCATATTAAATTAACAAACATTCTTGAATAATTTCATAAATTTTTTTTGATTAGTATATCATTTCGTAGAATAACGATGACAAACTGCACCAAAAATTCACTATTTTAATGCTTTAATTCAATGTCAAATTTAATATAATTATTATTTCGACTTCGCTAACTAACGTCAGCGCGATCATAGGTATATCAAAGGAGCGAACAAACGAAACCTATGAAATAATCAAATATGTATTTACCCACCTTATAATGGTATCAAGGTATTATAATCTAGCTACATGGGCAAAGTATTTACAATAAATACTTATGGAACCAAAATATACACGCGAACTTCGCGAAATTACTTCGTTGTCGGGGATTAAATACGCGATTAAGCGGCAGACACAAGAAACTAATCAACAAATACTTAAGCGATTCCATTCAACTGGAAAATATTTGCTTACCTTCGACTCATTGAAAAAAAAAAATCCGTCCCTATATACTCGTCGATCCAGTTCGTCATCGGCAAGTAATAAAAATAACAAAAGATTTAAAAGAGGAATAAACAGAAAACGGGTTCTTTTGTTCTAAAGTCCAGTTTTATCATAAACTGAATTAAAAGTAGGAAAGGGCGTGCTATATAAAATCAAGGTTTTATTCGAGGATTTATGATTCCTTTGGAGTAAAATACAAATACGATGATGTTCGTTATACGTGCGTACATAGTACATGTACATAAGAATAAGGTATCTAATCATTAAAAATTTGCATGGATATTGGTATGAGGTTAAGTAGGTAGCTACTAGCTAGGTACTTAACTACCTACTCTCAGTTTTTGATAACTATCAATTTACGCAGTTCAGTCGAATGACAGAATGATGAACTGATGATGATTTATTATTCTCACTTGTTATTTGTGTATTATAATTTTGCTTTTAATGGACATAAAATTTTATAAACCTCTTTATGTCTTCACTGAAAGTAATTTCTGTGAATATACTTGTATACCTATTTATCAAATAATAAAAAAAATGAGAATTTACCGATATAATACCTGACAGAAATCTTCTAATGAGTAACAGAAAACAATATATAACGACTTGAGCTTTTTTTAAAGGAATATCCATACTTTATTTAGTAGGTGCATATAACAATTATGTTCTTTCGTTGTTCAGTCAAAACTAAATGACCTTTACGTACAAAAAAATCAAGGCGTAATGCACTACCATACTGAGTAGATGATCACAAACGCACAAATGACTAAAGTTACTTATTTATCGTTTTATCAGGTGGAAAAATATTTTTTTAATAAGGCTACATCATGAGAAAATTAATACACTTTGATTGGAGATGGTAATTCGTTTGTTTTTTTACGGATTTACGTCGAAGAAAGAAAGAGAATAAGGTTACAATGTTTCTATGATCATTTAACATCAGCATTATTACCATGTTATTAATTGTAATTGTGCACATTGATACGAGTTTATATATTCATCTTGTCATTGTTAGATTAAACAATAACATGATCTAAATTTATTATTGAAACCTCTATGACCCCGTTAATAAGAGAATTATGGTGGTTGATTTATCTTAGGTACCTAGTTAATTAGAGTAATAATAATATTAATGTGAGTAATTACTACTCCATATTATCATATTGTTAATCGAACGTTACTCGTTGTGTTTGTTATTTCTTTTGTAGTCCTATTTATAACTGTATTCATGTACCTAGTGCTTAAAACCTACCATATAAATATACTACACTTCAAAATTTAAATTTCCTTATTCAAGTACATATCTTACCATTACGAGAAAGACTTGCAGATTAAATAGCAATCCTCATGTATAGACATTTCTAATAATGTTGTACCTTCACATTAATTTTTTTCCTGTTTTTAAATTATACTTTTTTTTAAATGAATTTTCACGTATCTGACAACTTATGGAAGAATTTTTTCTAAATAAAATATTTTCGAATTCATTCTGAAATTCAACTACAAGCATTCATCTCATCCGTAATACTGTTCCTAAAGTTTCTATTTGATTCAAATTTAAAAACAGACTTGTTTAGCGCGTGATGACGTGAATCTTGCGGATTCTCCGTTTTGATGTCAATATAAATGATTTTGTAACTTATAATCACGCTCATTGGTTGATGTCAATCAAATCATGACCAACGAAATTGCACGTAGAGCAATGGAGGTTTGAAAATAAAATTTCAAAAAGTCCCCCTACCCCCCAGGGGGACATGACTTGAGCCGAATGGCATTATTCTCACTTGTTATTTGTGTATTATAATTTTGCTTTTAATGGACATAAAATTTTATAACCTCTTTATGTCTTCACTGAAGTAAGTTCTGTGAATATACTGGTATACCTATTTATCAAATAATAAAAAAAAATGAGAATTTACCGATATAATACCTGACAGAAATCTTCTAATGAGTAACAGAAAACAATATATAACGACTTGAGCTTTTTTTAAAGGAATATCCATACTTTATTTGGTAGGTGCATATACAATTATGTTCTTTCGTTGTTCAGTCAAAACTAAATGACCTTTACGTACAAAAAATCAAGGCGTAATGCACTACCATACTGAGTAGATGATCACAAACGCACAAATGACTAAAGTTACTTATTTATCGTTTTATCAGGTGGAAAAATATTTTTTAATAAGGCTACATCATGAGAAATTAATACACTTTGATTGGAGATGGTAATTCGTTTGTTTTTTTACGGATTTACGTCGAAGAAAGAAAGAGAATAAGGTTACAATGTTTCTATGATCATTTAACATCAGCATTATTACCATGTTATTAATTGTAATTGTGCACATTGATACGAGTTTATATATTCATCTTGTCATTGTTAGATTAAACAATAACATGATCATAAATTTATTATTGAAACCTCTATGACCCCGTTAATAAAGAGAATTATGGTGGTATGATTTATCTTAGGTACCTAGTTAATTAGAGTAATAATAATATTAATGTGAGTAATTACTACTCCCATATTATCATATTGTTAATCGAACGTTACTCGTTGTGTTGTTATTTCTTTTGTAGTCCTATTTATAACTGTATTCATGTACCTAGTGCTTAAAACCTACCATATAAATATACCTACACTTCAAAATTTAAAATTTCCTTATTCAAGTACATATCTTACCATTACGAGAAAGACTTGCAGATTAAATAGCAATCCTCATGTATAGACATTTCTAATAATGTTGTACCTTCACATTAATTTTTTTCCTGTTTTTCAAATTATACTTTTTTTTTAAATGAATTTTCACGTATCTGACAACTTATGGAAGAATTTTTTCTAAATAAAATATTTTCGAATTCATTCTGAAATTCAACTACAAGCATTCATCTCATCCGTAATACTGTTCCTAAAGTTTCTATTTGATTCAAATTTAAAAACAGACTTGTTAGCGCGTGATGACGTGAATCTTGCGGATTCTCCGTTTTGATGTCAATATAAATGATTTTGTAACTTATAATCACGCTCATTGGTTGATGTCAATCAAATCATGACCAACGAAATTGCACGTAGAGCAATTGGAGGTTTGAAAATTTTTATTTTCTGCTCATAGCACCTTGTTGCGTCGTCCTTGTTAATATAATAATAATTACCAAAGAAGATACATATTACTCTATGGTGTTGTGTTAACACATCATGGGAGGATACAACATGAATCATGCTGGAATTTCCGAATATTATATCGTTGGCACTTTGGCAGAGTTATTATATGCTTCACGTTATTGCGGTTCGAAAACAGTATGCTAAGTTTAATATTTAAGTAACGTAACCTATATATTTAAAGTTTTCAGCTATGAGTAACTTTCATGAAGATATAACCATCATCAGCAGTGATGAATCTGAAAACGAAGACTTTCTTGGTGGAACTGGCGATAACAGAAGCTCCAATGCTGAGCCATCATGGCGCGATAATCTGCGGAAAAAGAACTTCAAAATCATCAATTATGTAACCAAGGGTAACTATGGATGCATATTTCAAATTCAAGAAAATTTAACAAAATCGATTTACGCTTTGAAATTGGTGAAAAAAAAATCAGAAGATGAGTTCGATGAAGGATTTGTTTTTCAACTCCGAAAAGAGGTGTACATTTTAGAAAAAAATTGGAAAACATCCTTTCATTGTGACATATCATTCTTCGTTTGAAACCAGGAAATATTTTGGAATTATAATGAGCTTTGTTAACGGAATAAACATGCAAGAGGTTATGTATCAGTCGCAAGGTTATGTACTTTCGGAAGATGATGCGAAATTTTATCTCGCTGAAATAAGCCTGGCGTTGCATTTTTTACATAAAAACGGAATCATTCATCGAGATATAAAATTAGGGAATATAATGGTGGACGCAGACGGTCATATCAAATTAATTGATTTCGGTTATTCTGAATACGGAATGGGATTTGGTGTGAAAACTTCCCCACTTCTTGTCAGTGAATACTTTGCTTCTCCTGAAATGATAGAAGAAGGTACATACACTTATACAGCAGACTGGTATGCCTTAGGTATAATGTTTTGTGAAATGTTGACAAATGAACATCCTTTTATTGTAAAATCTCGAATTCGAAACAAAACTAGCTCGGAAAAATACAAAGACATGTTGTTGGCATGTTTGAGAAAAGAATTCAATGATGTAGTAAAGAAGAAATTAAGCAGCAGCGCATTTTCCCTCCTAGAGAGGCTGGTAGAGCCAGATCCGGAATTACGTATAGGAAACAAAGATGATGAAAATCACATGGAAATCTCTACGCATGCGTTTTTCAAGGAAATAGACTGGACACTGTTAGAAGCGAAAGGTATCAAGCCTCCTCCTCCAAGTCCCATAGAACTGAATTCACAATAAATTATTCATTTATTGGTTCTCATTTCTATATTCATCTCTCTTGTAGACCTTTATTGAAATTACTTTGATAACCATAGTCTGCGTATAATAATGTTTAAAATCATGTGATATTTGTATTTGTTTTTTATTGTATTTTTTATACACATGGATTTAAATTTATCAATTATACACGTAGGCCTATCTTTGCGAATTGAAAAAGGGTTTTACCATTATTTAGAATACTCAGAAATACCTACATACATTTGAAAGTTGTTACTAGAAGTACCGGCATAATTTATTGAGAACTGAAAAAATGTGAACAAAAATCATGAAAAATGTTGGATAATATAATGAATTCAATATATAATTATGTTTTTGATGATAACAGCTTTAATAAAATCACTTATAGACACAGTGTATAGTAAGAAATACCTATATCACGATTGAAACAGGTAAATATACTTTAAAAAAATAACACCTTAAAAAACAGGATTTTCTTTTCTTCACGAAGTTTTATCACATATAGAGTAAGAATTTCTCTATTAAACGAAAAAACACTATTCAGCTTTTTAGAAGTCATTCAACAATCCTAATTACGAGCGTAATCAAGCTTAACCGTCAATTAAATTACAATATAATGCGACAAAAATTATTGAAGACTGAAGTATGTTAAGGTTACTCTACATAGCCAACAATCGCAATCACATAATGACCAAGTTTTAAATTATAAAAAAAGTAATCATTAACGGCTGGTGTATTTGTATGTCGACCATTGTATTTTTTATCTTACACTTTTATCCTCGTGCTCTCCTATTGTCAAAATAATCGCAGAGTGAAAGGCTAATAATTTCAGATATACCTATCAATTGGACTATTCCATAGTTTGAATCGATTATCATCCAAATTTTATCTAATACCTACTTGAGAGATCTACCGAAATAGGATGGATGATATGTAAAACAAATAAACAAAACTTGACATTACATTTACTTTAATTATGTCAGTTGATTTGTGGTATGTCGTTTCAATGTTATTGGTACCCAATTGTTTTCAAGTTCAAGGAAACAATAATGTTGATATATCAAGAAATCTAGATGAATACATGATACATTTACACCGTTCACTTACATACATTATATGTCAACTGAAAGAGGAAAATGGTATCAATATAGTTTGTAAAGATATTTCCTTCATTTTTGGAGAATTGAAAAACAAAAAATCCAGAATTTTGTTCGAGTACATTTGAAACAAAACAAATAATATTTAAAATGATTAATTTATTTTCATTTTTAATACGTTAGACATTATGAAATTTTTATTCGTTAAAAAGAAAACATTAAAAATAAAAATAAATCACTGTATAAAAGTAGAAAAAAATACCTTGTATACTTAACATAAATTCGAAATCGATATATAAACTACATTGATATAAAAAAGATCTGCGCGCAAAGGAATGGTGATCATTTAAAAAATAATAAATATGCGTAAATTTACCGATGCGAAATGTGTTAAAACAATTATACAGTATAATAAAATTTCATACAACAGGTGTATTAGGTAAATCAACACTAAAAATTTTTTCTTTGGTAACTAGTTTTAGAATTTCTGTCGTAGTACATGTATAGTGAGAAATGCTAAAGCAATGATTTTAGAAATTATAAATTAAATTTGGAGAAGATTGAGTGTTACATAAACTGAATGATTTTCGTTAGATTTTATTATCAGCTTCACTAAATGTAGACATTTGCATGGAAGACATTTTACTCGATGGAAGGGGTTTACCATTTACTGCCAACAATAATGGATTACTCACTCTTATGCTTTGGAAATTGAATTTCTGAAATAAAATATTCACATAGAACATTTACTGTAACAGGATTTAAAAAAATTATCATCCAATAATATCAAACACCATGCTTACCATGTTGTTAAAAGTAAAATTAACTTCTTTCAAATATGGCATAGCTATGGCGACAATATCTCCAATTATTACCCCTTGACCACTCGCTAGATTATAAACTGTCACTGCCACGCATAAATTGTCTTTATCGACGATACAGAAAGTACTGAAAATTATAATTTAAATTTAGATAATTGAATGCATTCATGAAAGTAGTTTTGATGGAGAGAAATGGCTTACAATGGAACTAAATCTTCATTTAAAACGCTACAAACTACTACACCGAGGATTACTTTGCTTTCGTTTAATCCAGTCTTCAACTGAGACAATGGAACATGATTTAGGGTTGATTCAGCATCTGATTTTTCGGAAGATAATTTTTTGAAATGACCCAAATGCTTTTCTGGAATTATATTCTAATAAAACAATAATTAGTAAGTATTATACTTCAATTACAAGAAGAAAAAAAATTCTAAGATACATACGTTGATAAAAGTTTGAAGCTTTTTAGTTTTTACCCTTCCTTTTTGCTTTATAAGATCTTGAATACTATTTAAATATTTTATTAAACGTTCTTGCAACAGTTTTGGAGTTTCCCACTGAGGATCATACGAATGAGCTTTATCAAAACATTGTAAAGCGCTCTCATATTCCTCTTGAAATTTCAAAGCCTGAAAATCGTTTAATTTCATTGATGGTGACGATATAAAATTCAGATTTAGTAATAAACAAAATTATTAAAACCCACCACTGCCTTGTTGTAATGAAGATCAGGATTACTCTTTGAAAATTTGTCGTCTTCCTATAAAATGAAAATTTTAATAAATTGATACTTAACACGATAGTACAATTCTAAACTCTAATAAATTCACGTAAACACACCGATCTGTTATAGGCGTCCATTGCCTGAGCTAACGTTTTGCGCTTTGTTTAACGGTGAAAAACAACGACATAAATGCATTTCCCATATAGAACCATGAAGTTCCATCGTTCGGATCCAGTTCCAATGCTTCCTGAGCATATTTTAGCCCAGCTTTCACGTTTTCTATAAGTTCTTCTTTAGTTTTCCCCGATTCTTTCCGAGAAACTACGGATAAATTTCTCAGTGATACTTTATTCTTTTCCTATTGATTAAAAATGATAATCAGTGAATCTGGATTTAATTTTAATGCTTATGCGCGTAAGACTCTGCATCGTACCTTATTTAGAGCATTTAAGAAACAATTTTTCGCCTCTAGATAATCTCCTTTTTTGAAATAAGAGTCACCCAAATGATTCCAAGCATCTATTATATTTGGATTTAATTTAACAGCTTTTGAAAGAAATTCTTCAGCTCTAGGGTCATATTCTGTTTCAATATTATAAGCTTTTCCTACAGCGTAGAAATACTGAGCTCTATCTTTTTTCAGAGATTGTTCTGCAATAAAAACAAATTTATTGAAAATTTATTCTGTGATGAATCAATATGTTATTACTGTTACGAAAAATAAACCTTCTAAAGACTCTAATTTCTTTATAGTATCTTGCAATTTTTGCTCTAAATTCGAATGAAAATTCACGGCAGATTCTATAGGATTGTTCTCGAAGTATAAATCACGGTAATCGTATAGGTCGTTGACAATTTTCTGAAATAAAATGAAATAACCCAATAATTCATCGCTGTCAGCGGCAAAAATATTAATTCATTAAATATACTGAGTAAATATTACCTCCAAAGATTCTTCAGTATTATTTTCGCATTTGTCTATCGACATCTTAAATTTTTTATTAAATTAAGTTTGAATTTTCTTTAAAAGAATAAGAAATGAAAACAGCTGAAATGAATTTTTCCGGTCAACGAGTATTTGGTAGCAACGTTATCATCAGAAATAATACAAGTTTGAATTTTAAGCAACAAATATGACAGCGCGTTTGGAAAAAAAGTTTTACTAAAATTCGCCAGGAAATTAATTAATAATGAAACAAAGGTATTTCAGGCACACAGTTTTCATAAAATTACATACTTCGAAAAAATTACAAAAAAATTTTACGATCGAATTATTGAATCGAATGAAAAATAAAATGTAAACAATATTCTAATCTAAAAATTTGATAACAAAAACAAAACAGTGTTACCATTAAAAACATTTCAATTTTTCTTTCCAATTAGATATTCTGATCATTCGCAATTTTTACATAGTGATATGTTAAAGAGAAATCATGTAATTACTAATTATAGATGTTTTTTACAATATTTTCATCTAGTTTTAAGTTGACTTCATAATACAATATGAGCTTTATCCTACAAAAATTTATTTTTATTTTTTCCTACGAGATATAAAAATCATGAATTTATCAAACTGTTTGTGATGTTCTGCCTGTAACGTTTTCTTGAAAAAAAAAAACTGAAAGAAATATTAGGTTATGGTTTCAGTTATCAATTACATAATAAATTCAACTGAAAAATAAAACAAATAAATTTTATATTTTTTCATTCGTCAGTCAATGATATCAATGATAATTAAAATTAAATAATGAAGGCGAAAACGAAAAAATTAATTTGCTTTAACCAACCTTATTACCAGTAAATTAAAATAATAATCCTTTTACAAAAATTTGGTTGGAACTCTCCGGAACTCTCGAAATCCATGTTTTCTTGAAAAAAAAAAAAAGGTTATGGTTTCGGTTTACAATAATTACTTATCTTGTGAACAGTCTTTCTATGTAACTTGTTATAAACAACAAACTAATTATATGTAATTACTTTTTATTCGTCAATCAGTGAGAAAATTAAAAGTGAAAACAAAAAATGCATTTGGTTAGACAGATCAAGCTTCTGGTACCAGTGAATTAAAATAATAATTATTATTCTCTCACTAAAATTTCGTCGAAATTCTCGAAACACGTGCAAAGTTCACTGTCAAAAAATATATTTCTCCGTAGAAATGCGATACATTCTCCAATTTATCAAACCATAACGCTGAGAGATAAATTTTAATAATACTAGGTAATATTTGTTATCACGTTGATTCATACATAACTTATTCTATGGTCAAATTTATTTGTAAACATTGGTGAAAGTATATAAACCTTTAGTAATTTTAATTGTGCTGTTAATTTAAATTATACTGAAACTAACGGAAACACAATTACGTAGTGAGAATATGAACGATAGAGGTCCATTTATGGCGAATCGATGAGTGTTTTTCGATTTCTAAATCTTTCGAATTTATAAATTTGCTTTAGTAATTGAAGAAAAAAATCCAAAATGACCAGCGAAAATGAGTTGGATAAACAATTTCAAGAAGACTTGGAAAAAGCTCGAGCATTAAGCTTAGAAACATTAGCCTTAGAGAAATTTCGACTTCAAAAAATACAAGAAGAAAAGAGAAAAGGTAATTATTCGCATCTTTACCTTTGTTACCAATTCATTGAGGAATAACTCAAAAAATGATTTTTTTAGAAAAAAAAATCGTAACTCCCGATGAAATTCCACGTTCCAGACCGAGACCAGGAGGTTTCAATATTGGTGAGTGAAACCAAGTTTTGAAATATTAATTCTTAGGGAGGTGTTTCGCAACAGTTCACCTTGTTATTCGTTAATCCGTGCTCATTGATATAATTTCACGGTTGATTATGTTTCGATAAATATATAACTTACGAAGGTTCAATTTATCGTATCTTAGGAGAATCTAAAGTACCGTTGATTAAGCCACCACCGACAACATCGAGGCGTAACAGCGTTAGTACTCAGTCATCTACATCATCGGCTTCGTATTCTGTCGACGACTTGGTATCATTCGATTCTCCGCCACCATCTGCTAGTCTTAGTAGCGGCTCACCTGTTGAAGAGATTAGGTAAACATTCATACTTACCGGTCTTTTTTCTACTTAACGTGATGAATTTTATGGACAGATATTTGAACGTGGTTTGAGATCTCTGCTTCGGCATCGAGATCTTGCCATGTAAATATGAAATTTGAAAACATCTGATTTTGTATTTATAATTAATTATTTTTAGAGAATTATTTTTTCACGAAATTTGCTTATTTTTCAAGTACCAATGTTGTCAATTTACCCATCGGATTCAATTTCAATAGTCGACCGAATTTAAAAGTGCAGGCACCGATATCATTTATCACCAATGGTACCACTTATAATTCCTCTATTCAAAGACCAATTGGATTTTTTCCTCCTCCGTACCCCACAGCAGCGTATTCCACTGCAATTCCATATAATCCAGGATGTCGATTTTCCACATCTCAGCAATCATCGGTTACACAAGTTTTTCGAAGTAAGTTGCTAATAAGAATGCATTAAACTAAGGAAATAAATCTTACCCATTTGCCTCTTTATTTCTCTGCAAGTAAACAACGTTTCACTCCATCGACCAGATGTTGTTTCCTATTGAAAAATTATTTATTATTCGATCGTTTCGGAACGAACAACTCGATTTGTATGATCTTTAATTTGTTTATGTTTCCGAGCATTCGTCGAATTAACATTTAAACATTATGCGAAAGCTCTTACAATTAAACAAGTGGCACGCAGTCGTAATATTCGCACCGACACAGATGTCACGTATTTATTTAATGTTATATCTGAAATTTATACGTTTAGTTGACGTGCTCGTAGTATATCGAGCGAAAATTCGTACTAGTCAAGTCGTCGCAATTTACATCCACGTAAAACTAGCTCAACAGTTTTTCGGTCTATTTAAAAAAAATTCAACGATACGTCAGCTACATGTCGGCTGCTAGAGTTTTGTGTACATTCGATTATTTGTTATGTTCGATGAATGCGTAATTCAATTGATTTTCTAAATGAATATGTGGTAACCATTGTTAAGTAATACTTATAATATGAATCATTTAACGTCTTATATTTTTTTCTTTATTTGCATCCAGATCATTCCAACGTGTCGGCTATTTCTGTGTTAAACGCGATCAAAAAGAAAGACGATAATAATTTGATAGATTTAACGTTATTCAATGAAATTGCGATCTTAGATAACTGTGATAATTTAAATAACAACGGTGACTGGAACGCTAATTGTAAAGATAAAGCGCGTAGAAATTTAAATAAATCCTTTAACAAAGAAAACGATGGCGGAAGAGTACGTCACAGTGTATTGGAAGCGTTTGATCCTTTGCTCGAATCAACGAATGCTAAAATTACAGTATCAGAACAGAATATAGAGTCAGGTAAGTTTTCTTATCGTAAATTTCAATTTTGCATAAATTGACGAGAATATTCGTTAGATAAAGATTTTATAAATCTTAGCCGAGTTTTCATTACGCAAGATAGCTATTACAGCCTCCATGATTTGGGTAGAAAGGTCTTCATATGTGTTTTTTTTATAGTCATTTGTTGCTGATTACTTAATTTTTTCATATTAACCATACAGTGAGCTCATATTGTGTACATGTAAAAATGTCAGCCTTCTTCCTAGAGCTGAAGGGGAGTTGAAACGAAAAACGACTTTAAAGAGGGAGATCAAGTGAAGAAGTTTTATGACTTTCTCATCAGGGTGGCATGGTATCTACCGGTACGAGAAGTACGAAAAGGTACGAAATTGAAGTTTCGGTTTCGAAAATACGAAAATAGTGCGAAATTAGTCAAAAAATGCGAAATTTAATATATATATTTTTTTGTTTTGTATGTAAATATTTGCAATGTAGTTCGAAACGCCATCAATCTTCTTTGAGAGTATAGGCGGAAGGAGGGCTAATAAATTTGTTAATTCGAAAAGAAAATTTAGAGGCCGAAAAAGGTACGAAATTTCGATTTTGTTATTTATTGGACACCACAGGTGGGATAAATTTTGGTTTATTACAGAAAAGAAACAAGGGGGGTCATAATATTTGCTGAATAGCCTAAAAAAGGATGTTGTGAAAATTTTAGCTCTCATTTCAATTTTGAAATCACCCCCTTCCCTCTCCAAGAAAAGTTCAACTTTGAAAAAAATTTGAAATTTTCAAAAAAGGAAATTTTCGGGTGATTAAAAATTTGTTCTCGTTTCAAGTCATATTTTATCATCTAAAGCTGAAAAAATTTTAGCCTGCAATTTTTTCTTAATTTAGGAAGTGTAAACTATTTTTAATATTTTTTTTACAAAAGCAACAATTTTAGTAATTTTCAAAAATGAACGACAAATAGTTAGCTTATTAGTCGTATGTACTCTGCCCACTATGAGTTCATTTTATGATTTTTTGAACTTGAGATAAAATATGCTCGATTTTGTTCTTCAAAAGTATCTAAAGTTTCAGCTTTATGCAAAGTAATTTTGAAGAAATTGATACTTTGGAAAACTTCGTGAGATAAAAATTGAGCGCATTTTCCCTCTTGAGTTCGAAATAACCTAAATCAAGTTCATGTTCTGCACACGACCAATAAGTTAGCCATTTGTTGTTGATTTTTCAAAATAACCATAATTATATAATTGTTATTTTTTGAAAAAATTTTAAAACTGTTTAAACCTTTTAAATTAAAAAAAAAATTAATAGGTAAAATTTTTTCAGTCTTACTTACTTACTTACTCCTTGATTTTGATGACAAAAACGGAAATTTTTCAATTGACCAAAATTGTTTTTTTTTTTTTTGAAAATTTGAAAATGCTTAAAACTTTGACTTCACTAAAAAAATAACTTGGGCCAAAATTTTTATAAAGTCCTTTTGAAGTCATTTATATTGTGACCCTACGCCCTTCACGTTCTGAAAAAAAAATCGGCTCACCCTATTGTCCATATTTTTTCTCGAAATTGACCTATAAAGTTTAAGCTTTAAGAATTTGGCGCAGAGCAAAAATAATTTCTGGACGTACTTTCAACTTTTTGAAAATTATAAATGCAACGAAAATTCGAAAAAAAATCATAAAAATTGATAAAAAAATAACAGTTGAAATGGTGAAGGTTTTTTAAAACTTAAAAATTTGGATACCTGGTCCATCTCAGGAATTCAGACGTAGTGCAGTCTTCCCTCTCTGCTTCTTTTTCCCTTCTGCTACAACTTTAATATCACACTGTTGTTCGTGTAATTTGAATAACATTAACCAAAATGGCGAATCAAGGTGTGTAAGAGGTGGTAAAAGTGATTCTAGTAAAGAAAAATTGATGATATATATATGTATATATATATGTATGCCACTATCCTTGTCAGGCCCTAGACCGTAGATACCATACAGACGTTCCAAGACCCGGTCTTATTTAAGGAACTAGAGAGGCCTGCGTGAGTTTTTTGGAAACCACTGTCTTGAACATAGCATATTAAGAACCCTTAGAGGGCTAGGAAAAGTTCAAAATTCATGTATAAAAATGAATACGCTTCAGATTTATTACTATCCTTGTCAGGTCCAGGTGAGTTTCTCCAAGATAGCACTATATCCAGGGTTTCCCAACGTTTGTATAAAACTGAAAGCTATATACTTTCAAATGTAGAATCGGATCTCGAAAGGATAGCAGCATTTCCAAGATCGGGCCTGACTTTACCGTACCATACCTATATATATATTTTTTTTTTTCTTATGTGAAGAAAGTGATGAAAGTAATGATCACAGATCAGAAGTGTGAATTTTTTCTTATTAAATGAAACGTTGTATCACATTCATATTTTTGTACTCTTATACGAGTACATTTACTCTTTTTTTTCTGATGTTGTGACATTACTTGGTGATATTTTACGTTTGAATTTTCTTATGGAAGCAGACCATGGTTACACAATGCCTTCTAAAAACCTTCAGAAAGTTATAGGAAAAGTTTTGCCAAATTGTTAGACATTCTGCGAATGGTGAAAATTTGAAGAGAGCTTGTGAAGCTTTAAGTACCTTCCTCAAAAGATGAACATGGACTTCAATTATTACTTGGAAGAGAGTTGGAGGAAGAAATTAAAACTAATTCAACTTCCCTCCCATGTACTTTTAGAGCGGATAAATAGAGGTTTCTAGCCTATCTCCTGAATATGGGTGTAAAGAGATCAACATTATTCATAAATGTGAAATTGTAATTTTTAAAAACTCAGCCTCAGTAATGTAACATGCCTGCTTACACTTTTTTTCTTATCTTTGTAATTTATATCGTAGAAAAAAATATATAAAAATTTCACCAACTCGAAAAATTCATCATAAATTAATTGACCTTCTCGATGCATTATTCCGGAAAATCTAGAACTGTGCCACTTCAAATGCGAAAGGAATATTTTAAACGCTTCATGTTATTAGTCAATGTTTATTTTCTTATTCTAAGAGATAAGCTTTTTAACCGTCCACACTCATTCGATGAATTACAATGCCCCTGAACAACTAATGATTCTCGGTTATTCTTCACTACCATACGTATCGTACCAATATTCTCATACGCTTAAAAATGAAGTAATCTATATACAAACCATTGTCTCATATGCTGCAGTCGAAGAAGACGAAGAAGAAGAGAATTCAGAATGTTCGAATAGTTTGTATGCTGTATTCGATCCATTCGACTACATGTATTCGCCGTCAGAATGTTCGCAACACTCGGATCCCATTTACGCGGCCGTTATTAAAACTCAGACACCTTTGAATTCCCCGCCGCCCCTGCCACCTCGTAATTACAGCACACCCACCAATGAGCTTTTTGTGAGTATTGTAATTTTTTATTTAACGTTTAAATGGATACCTCATTGTTCGGTATTTATACGTTCATAATTAGCCTTTCTCGGAATCAACGGACTATTTTAAAGGTCTCGTAAATAATGGAGTACTGTACCGTTACAAAAGAACACTAATGGTGTTGAAACGTTCAAGTTTCTCGTTGATTTCATTTTGTGAAAAAAATGGTGCTTTTATTTCGTTACTAGTTGATACTAAATTGTAATTATGAATTGTAATTTTTTTATTACTTTTTTAGTAAGTAAATGGTTTTATTAAACAATGAATCGAATGGATGATTTTATGTACTATGTATTCTTTTTAGGTTCAGAATTCGCCGTTGAAAAAATACCAAAAAGAGAATATTACGGTTAAAAAGAAAGCCAGGGTTATTAAAGATCCTGATTTAGTAGCTTTTCATTCTATGGTGAAAAGAGTTCGAAGTGAGTTTTTTTTTTTTTAAATTGAATTTGTAATAAGAACTGATCAGTCGTTTCACAAAAATTAATTAATTATTGACTTGAAATAGATGAATTCAAGTATTACGACTCCGAGAAAAATATGGGTATCGTTATCAGTCCTAGAATTGATTGCGCCAGAGCTCAGGATATCAGTATTAAATTAATCGTGCACTGCGAAAGTGTACGAGCGAGTCCAGCGATATTTAAATTCGACGGTAAGTCAATAATATTTGAATTAATAAATGAATAAAAATTGAATTTACTATTTCGAATTAATTTATTAAATTTGTATTCTGATGAATTAAAACAAGTGTTGAAGGAAATACTATCATTAATAAACCAAAAGTTTTACTAGGAATAATGTCCACACTAAAAGATTGTGAAAATTTTTTCATATACATTTCCAACGATTTGTTTGTACAGTGGACAGCACAGTGGAACATGTCATTCTTGAAGTCACGCGCAAGCTAGCGATGCATGAGGATGCGAAAAATTATATCTTGAAAGTTCGCGGGTTAGCCGAATATTTTTTACCCGACACGAATCTGAGTAATTATGTACATGTCCTGCAGTGTATTAAATTAGACGAGGATGTGGAGTTAACCCTTATACCACTGAACGCGGTGCCAAGACGATTAGCCAGAACTGTAAGATTTCTAGTAATTAATGGAATTATTATTATCATTATTTTGAGAATTAATTGAAAAGGAATTTTTTTCTAGGCTCAAGATGATACCTGTGACAGTGAAATCAAAATCGAAGATTTAATACCGAATGAATTTTGTCCTCTTATTTCATTTGAGTCGCTTAGCATCGTTTTAGGTGGTTATTATTGTAGTGAATTTTATGTTAATTTTAAATTCGTTTCAATTATACTTTAGTAGGTCATTTAAGTAGGTAAAAAATACCTTTCGTATCTGAGGGATGATGTGACAGATATCCCTTAACTGTTTTATTTTTTAGGTACGTATTTCATCCAAGAAGATTCAGTTAGTCGAAATACGGTGCTCTTTTTTTAAAAGTTTTTAAAAATCTAAAATTAAAAAAAAAAATTTAAAAACCAATTTTTGATTAATTAAAAATTTTTCACGTTTTAATGTCATATTTTGCCATCTAAAGACTATAAAATTTTAGCCTTGATTTTTTTTTCTAATTTAAGAGTTCTAACTCATTTGATTTTTTTTTTTTTTCCAAAAACAACAATTTTGGTTATTTGAAAAAATGAACAACAAATGGATAATTTATGGGTAGTGTGCACAATTTGGATTTACTTGAGGCTTTTTAAGACTCAAGAAATAAAATATGCTTTTATTTTGTTGCACATAGGTGCTTAAAGTCTGAGCTTTTTGATGCCAAAACATCTATAAGAAATCATTTTGAAGCAAGAATTTGATATTTTAGGAAGCTTTGTAAGATAAAAGTTCGGGGCATATCTTGTTTCTTCAGGCTTGGAAAAGCCTCTAGTAAGCCCATACTGCGCACACAACCAATAAATTAGCATTTATCATTAATTTTTGAAAATATCCAAGATTATTGCTTTTTGAAAAAAATAAAAAAGGATTTTGACCTACTGAATTTTTAAAAAAAATGGCGGTTAAAATTTTTTCCCTACTTTTTTTTTTTTTAAATAACTTTATTTTTTGTCGCTCGGCAGCCTGGGCCATTTGCGACGAATAATTACACGACATTACATTTTTATGGTGATAAAAAAGACACAATCTTGATTTTAAATGTTACATGATAACTTAAGATTAAAGAGCGCGGTATAAACGGTGTATTTTTTCCCTACTTATGAAGGACAAAATATGACTTTGAAATTGGTTAATTTTTTAATTTACCATAAATTATTTTTTTTTTTAATTTGAAAATATCGTTGCTTTATTTTGAGGGACTTTAAAAAAATTTAGTCAGGAGCTAAAATTTTTATGACGTTTTTTTGAGGATTGTGACCGTGTCTACTTCACTTTTTGAAAAAACCCTAAATTTGATTGACCCTATTCGGGTCATTCAACATTGGAATGTCGAAGCTCGTATTACTAGCTGAAAGAGGTATAATGGACCTTTTGCAGAGCTTACTAAAATATTAACCTAAGATATGTATTCACTAAAATTAATTTAAACGTATTATTTTTTTTCCATAAAATCAGACTTGAATCAAAAAATTGCATTCATGCCTTATTAAATTTCATGTGAGATTTTTGAAATATTTGCCAACATTCCTCTTTCATTATCAGTTGTTTGTAGCGATCCTCTTGATGCGCGGCCGCGGTACGAATTGTCCATTTCTTTTTTAAAAATTTACTTAGAAAATTCAGACGTTGGAAATTGACATCGAAGTAAAACTATTTTAGGTTCTCTTTTTCAACTTTTTTTTTTTTAATTTTAGATCTAAAGAAAGTTTGAACAAAAATTATGAAAATTAATTGTTGAAAAAATGTAATTAGTATTATGGAAGGTTTAAAAAGTTGAACAATTAATTTAAAATAATTTGTATTTATTATTATCAAAAAAAAAAAAAAAAGAAAACACGAGAAAATTATTTTATTAATTTTATTGTTAAAAAATCATTTCCATAAAAAAATATTATTTTAATAAAAAAAATAATTAAAATGACTCGTGGGTTTATTTTTTGAATAATGCATCAAAATAAATCCAAAATGGAGAATCAAAATACTAACAGATGATGAAAGTGATGGAAGTAACAATAAACTATTGACTTGAGAGCTGAAATTTTCATGACTCGTTTTTGAGCTCGTTTAGCAGCTATTGTGACCCCGCCCATTTCATTTCTGAGAAAATCAATATTCGATCCATCCTAATGTACACTTTTAATGAAACGATATTTGAATTTTTTTATCGGTAATAGATGTAAAAATAGTTCCTCTAGTTTTTTTAATTGAATCCATCTTCCTCGTCACCGAAAATTATTTCATCGGAATACACTAATATTATCGGTACGCACCTCAAAGAACTTCAGCTTTGAATATTTTCGAATTTTTTTTAATAATGTTAGAAATCGAGTTGTAGGTGATTTGGAACGATATTGCGTTCTGGAGTCATAAATGAATTTCCAAGTACGAAGAAATGATGCAGTTGTTAAAAAATTTTTTAATTCATGAAAAATACTAAATTTGCACATAGTGCTGAAAGATATTCCAAATTTTATAATTTATCATAATTTGAAGATTTACAAATTATGAAAATATTTGGGCTCAATTTTCATCTATCAGGGTTTCCAAAGCATCATTTGTGCTGCTTTTATGTCTCAGATACTTGTCATGGTACTGGGTGCATAATGCTTTGGAAGCCCCTGGAAAGTGTAGCAGAGATATTCTTTCACCATTCCAAACATTCAAAAATGAACATTGTTAGCTTGATGACAATTTAAAAAAAATTGACTGCATAATTTTTTTTCAATTTTCCAAAATTTTAATATAAGTTCTGAATGCAAAAAAAATTGGCTAAATTTTGTGTTTTTGAAGCCTTTGAGATAGACTAAGAGTTTTTTACAAACAAGTTCTTGCAGCACATATTAGCTTTATTTTATTAAATAGCATTGTTTTTCAGAAGGTAAGAAAGGGATTTATTTGAAAGCCTAATTAGTGAACCGATTAAAAAGTCTAATGCCATATTATAAGTGGCTTGCTTTTTTTTTTCATTATTATCATTTTTTTTTCAATACTGGATTTATTTACTTTTGATTTTTTTAATTTTTTTTAGAAACACTTGAAAAAGAAATGAATAAAATAGAAGTAGCCGTTTCAAATATCATATCGACTGGTTTCGCTTGTTCTAATATTCAAACTCGCGGAGTGCAGCAAGCCTTGAAAGCGATATGTTCTTTACTTGGTAACATGGAACCACTGGATATTTCGAGAAATTTAATGGAGTTTATGGAATTATGCAACGATATGTCATCATATTCAGCCAAAGTATTTACCGAAAAAAAAAAAAAATGTTAAATATTGAAAAATATTAAGAAATTATTGTTCCAATCTAATTATTCGTAGACCGATAACGGTTGGCTGAAACCTCGTATTATTGACGAAGAAGGCGAATACTCGATCGTAAATGTACCAAAAAGTCCACCAGCTAAAGAAGCTATTATTAAGCAGTGTGAAAAAATCAAAGAATGCGTGTATAAATTCATCGACACGTATTGTCACACATTTGACGTAGATTTCGAGTTGAGCTCTCCAACTTACGAGTTTACAGGTTTGTAGAGCGAGGTTCGATATTTTTTAAATGTTAAATTTGCTCTCTAATGGGACTGGGTCGTTGGTAGGTACGAAGTATTCGTGCGAAGTACTAGATCCAGTGTTGGTTTATATCGACGGACTTCATAGATTAGGAAATAGTTGGAATTACGACGAGTACTTAGTAGCTGCTCAAGTATATCATGGAACGCGTCCCGTGGGCCAACCAGTCTTGTCTAAAAGTATGCAGCCGACTGATTCATTTTATAAGAGATTGATATTCGATTGCTGGTGAGTTGTTGGGAGTTTGGATATGGAATTTGTAGAGAATTTTTTATAAGTGTGTTTTTTTTTTCAGGTTGAATTTCGATAGCATAAATATTTGCTTATTACCACGAGAAAGTCGTCTAGTTTTCGTCGTTTATGGGAGAAGTTTAAATCAAAATTCTGATCAGTCCTCTTCTCAAGATAATATGTTCACTCAAACTGAATTAGGCTGGACTTCTATTCAGTTCTTTAATTACGAAGGGTGATTTTTATTTTATTAGGTTTATTTATTCGTATGTGAGATTGTTAGTAAAGTAATACTAATTAATATTTTCCTCTTCGTAGCATATTATCTCAAGGTAGTTATTTACTTATGTTATCTCCTTCTTCTTCTGATAAACGGCTAGGACCGTCGCCTCCTCTTGGTTATCAATTAGGCAATCAATGTCAACCGATTTTAAGTGGGTATTAATTATTTTGTCGGTTAAATTCGAAAATGTAATTTTTTCAAGTTCATTAAGACGGTGATTTTTTTATAACTGTCAGGTGTCGAATTCCCATGCTATAGCAGTCACGTTAAATTTCCGCACGTTGCGAAAGATGTTCATGAAGTATCGAAAGAAATGTACGATTTTAATAGTTTAGATCAGAATACACAGCAACAATTGTTACAAATCATCGAGCAAGATACTTTCACGAGGTATCTTTTTGATGACTTTTTAATGCTTGAAATATCATCAGTAAAATAGATTTCGATGTAATAATTTTTTTTTTTTCGCAGACCATTAGCTGAAGACAGGGAGGTACTATGGGAAAAAAGGCATTATTTGCTATCGAAGCCTCAAGCATTACCGAAAATTTTTTTAGCAGCTCATAGCTGGGATTCAGCTTGTTTACCAGATTTGCATTCTATGTTGCACTCCTGGTCTCCGTTACAATCGATCGATGCCCTACAATTACTACTTCCATGGTGGGTTCTTTTATTCTGAATTGTGGAATCAAAAAAGTGTTCTGAAAACTGAGCCTTTTGAATTAAACTGGTGAATAGAAAGTTATATATTTAAGATGAACTCGGGGAGTGTATTTTTGAGTTATTCGAATTCCTCAAAATAACACCCGCAGTGTTACCATTTGAAGGTGTATAAATGGTGGTGGTAAATGTTTCGAGATGGGTGCGAGAAACTCAAATTTTTAGAGATACCTATTATAGTCTGGACTGGAGAGTACCAGATAATTTTTTGGGCATGCTTTTAATTTTTTTTTTTTGAAGTAATTTAAATTTTAAAATCCATAAAAATTTAAGCAAAAAAATCTGATAAAAATTGTGCAAAGTTTTAAAACCTAAAATTTACATCTCCTAACCCGAGGGCAGTTTGCCGCTTTCGCTCCTCCCTCTTATCTGCTACATCTTAAATATTGAGTTTCCCAAAATTCTTTTGAGATGTACAAAAGTTATATCAACTCACAAGTCATTATAAACACAGGTGTGGAAATGCGCCATCTTTGGCCCTTTTCACAAGTGTTATAATTTCACTGTACGTGAGAGAGAATTTTTCGAAGTATTTTTTACTGATTTTGATGAAGTAAAGCAAAATTAATGGGGGATTCTATAGGAATTTTTCTTTTAAAATTCTAGTGAAAAAAAAAACGTAAGCAGCTATGCCGCATTGCTAGAGCTTAGTTATTAACTGGAGCTTGTTCAGATTCCCTTCATGACTACGCTCCAACTCCCCTCCAAATGCACTTAGAAAGCTAAAATTTGGATATGTGGTGTCAGTGACTCACTCTTTCATATGAGATCAAAAACGAAAATTTTGAGCCATTTGCCCCTTCTCCAGCCTCCCTCAAAATTTGAGTGATCCGCCATTTTGAGATTTATCGAAAAAACAAAAAAGTTCACCAAGTTTTGAGCGAATTTCATGAATACGCGCCTGCGAAAAAAAATCTGTGTATTTATATATATATATATATATGCCACTATCCTTGTCAGGCCCTGACCGTAGATATCGAACAGACGTTCCCAGACCCGGCCTTATTTAAAGAGTTAGAGATGCCCGCGTGAGCTTTTTGGAAACCACTTGAACATAGCATATTATTAGGAACCTTTAGAGGGGTAAGAAAAATTCAAAATTTATGTGCACAAATGATATGCAACGGTTCTTGTGTTATACACTTTAGATTTACTACTATCCTTGTCAGCCCCCTAGGTCTACCTAAAATAGCATCATATCCATGGCTTCCCAACGTTTGTATAAAACTAAAAGCTATATATGCTCAAATATACACACAAAACGTGACCTAAGGATCGGATCTCGGCAGGATAGTAGCATTTCCAAGATCGGGCCTGACTTCACCGTACCATACCTATACAATTATATATATACCAAAAAGTTGGACTTAGCGGGTGACTACTTGATTCAAGCACCACAGGCGCAAAAGTTTTTCTCTCATTGAAATAAATTATATCTATATTATATGATATTATCAAGAATAAATGGCATAAATAATATTTATTTAATGCTTAAAAGCGTTTAGCAATGAAATGACAAATTTTAATTTATATTTTCGTTGTCAAAAATACGCATATGTTTTGAATTTATTCGCCTTCTAGCTAATTTTTTCGCTTGGGTACTCGAATCAAGTAGTCATCCGGTATACTAGGTGATTACAAATGATCTGAAAAACGCAAAGATTTGAAGACCTCCACTCCGCCCCCAACCTCTTCCTTGATTAGGTAGTCTATAATAGCTATCGTTTTCAAGTCAAAAACGCAGCTGAAAATTTGCTTAAGGTACAACCTGATTAGAAACTGCAATATTTTTCAAAAAAAATTGATAAAAAAAAATTAATCTTGGAATTCAATCGTTCATCCTGATTTCTATTTGCATTAACTATTAAAATTAAAATAAATAGAAATAATTCATGAACTATAAATTAAACATATAAATATCTTTTCTTTTACTGCCCAATCCTGAAGCCAAATGGACTTAATCTCAACATCTTTGAACATACTCCGATAATCCCAGACTAACAGATAAAAATATAGAAAATTCTCCTCCTTATATGTAAATCAACTTCAACTGCGCAGTCTAATATACCTAAACTCCTCATTTCCTCCAATCCTTCCACACTGGTTGTAAAAGTCTTAGCCGTTATACACGCCAATTATAATAAAATAATAATAATAAAAACAAGAAAAATAAATATTATAGAGAAGCTTTCTTAAATTAAGGAGAAATGCTCAACTGACCCAAAATGGTGTTTAAAGACATATTTTTCCGTATTTCCATACCTTTATTTATATTAGCCCCACCAAAACTAATCAGCCCTGAAAGTCAACTTACTCTGAATTTAGAGTCGATTCGTTGAGATTTACTCAGTTACACCACCTTGCGTCCGATAAACTCGCATAATTATTTTTCCTGGGAATGCTGTATTTACTGATATAAATACCCAAAATGCATTTTTGGAAGCATTCTTGCAGTATCATGAATCATAGATGAATGTGACCAACAGGAAACTTTAGTATGTTATTTCACATCATATTCTTGACAGATGTACTGAAAATTGAATTGTTTCATTCATTGTTGGGTAACGAGTTATTATGAGATGAAGGTTTCGAAGAACATAACGTTTCAGTTTGAGAAAGAAATTCGGGGAAGGTTGAATATTTCTGATGTAGTGTACGAGTTTTTTTAAAAACCCGGATTCTTGGCATTCATTTGGAAGATTTACGAGCAACCTTCGACCAATTTCAACTGGAAAAATTGAAGGTAGAATTTTGAGGAACTTGATCGATTAAACCGTACACTTGGATGAGTTCACGTTGCATGTAAAACTTTATATTCACCTCATCGAGATTTACACTCGAATAATATTTGGGTACAGAATGTAAACTTCGTATTTATATGACTTATTTTCTTAGCTTTCCCGATATCGAGGTAAGAAAAACGGCTGTCAGTTGGATGGATTCTTTTAGCCACGACGAAGTAGTGGATTACCTACCGCAGTTAATTCAGGCACTAAAACATGAAACCTACGAGACATCGGCGTTAGCCGAATTTCTCCTCAGGCGTTCGCTTCTTTCGCCCCGAGTAGCTCATTATTTATATTGGTTGTTGATTCAGCTATTACCTACGCAATTGTTTCAGGTTCGTAGGTTTTTTTTTCTTCTCAGTTTATATCAAGTATGAAATTTTTTCACGTGTTTATTTTTTCGTCGTAGAATCCGAACAATTACGATCTCACGAATCTAGACGAAAAAGCCATGGGCAATGCTCGTTATTTCAGACGGATTCTTTTAATGTACAGAGTACTGATATCCATTTGCGGGCAAGCTGTCAGGGATAGTTTTACCGCTCAGCAACTTCTAGTCAAGGTGGGTGTCGGTGTAATCAACGAAATAAATTACCAATGAGAAGCTAACTGACGAGATTTTTTATTCCGTATTGTAGAATTTATACGACGTGGCGGAAAATGTGAAAGCAACTAAAGAATCTCTTAGGTTAAAAACATTACTACAAGATCTGGAAAGCGTACATGACAATTTACAAGAAAACGTTACGTGTTTACCGCTCAAGCCTAGTTTAGAAGTGAACGGTATACAAGTGAAAACGTGTTCGTATTTTCCTTCGAATACGTTGCCCTTGAAAATTAGCTTTCAGACTGACGAAAAGTTCATCATACCGGCTTTGTTTAAGGTGTGAATGGATAATTTATTAGTGATTTATTGTGCGTACGATTTGTAAACTTGATTTTTTACTTAGGCTGGGGACGATTTGCAACAAGACATGCTTACGATACAAATGATTAAAATAATGGATAAATGGTGGCTGAGAGAAGGACTGGATTTGAAAATTGTCACATTCGCGTGTATATCAACCGGTGATAAAAGAGGTGAATTAATTGATAATCGTTGAATAACTTTATCTTTAGCTGAGTTTTTAATTAAAAGCCTACCTGATCGTTGTAGCACCTAGAACCGTTTCCAAAATGTTAATTTGGAGTACGACAATCTACTTTAAAGAACATTTTGGGTGCAATAATGTACCAACTATATCTATATATGTTTTAGCCGTACGTAGCGCTGTAAGAATTTGGTGAAAGGCTCTGTAGAGTGGAAAATTCCATCGAATTCGGACACTGAGCGTAAAGGATAGGTTTAGGTACCTATCTTTCCTATCAAATTAAAAAGAAATCAAAGATAAATGTTCGAATGAAATCTAAATAATTACAATGGTGCCTATCCTTCATATCTCAACGAGATGAGCGTTTTTAATTGTGTTCAGATTTGACTAAGACCCTCAGTTGTGGGAGATGAGTGATTTCGGAGTCAATGGGGATTCCTTAGGATCGCCGTTGATCCTGACAGGGCATTGAATGATCTGTACGAAAGGTGGTCGAGTCGATTTTATTTATTTTGTGAGTTATGTTTTTTCTGCCTGAACATGGGCGAGTATTTTTATTGTTTTGAAGCGTTTAATGCGATCGGGCTCGGTGTATTTATTTCCTCGGTTTTTTTCTTTTCGAATTTTAATTGCGTCATACCAGATGCGACGCATCAAAGTGCCACGAACGAAACCCAGGCTGTGTTATCGAGCAACCGTAATTCAAAATTTTTCTAAAATTCCATTTTTTAAAATTTGATTAAAATCATTCATTCAAGTAGGTACCTAGGATGGTAGAAAAAATGCATTAAAAATTGTAGTAAACACTTTTTGCCTATCTTCATTTTTGAAGGGGCTAACAATAATTTCAAATTCCCCATATTTTTTTTTAATGTGACTGAATCAAGGAAAAATTCAAATTCAAATATGTACGTTTTGCTAATCTTCAGAATTGAAGGTTTCAGCAATTCCTATCACATACGGATTCGGTACTAGTTTCATTTTTCATCTTTATATTTTAATTTTGCGAAAAAATTTTATATGTAGGTTTACAATGGTTTTGATTTTGTTATTATTTCTCATTCAATCCCAGCCCTTCTTCGAAATATATAATCATGAGTAATAAAACATCATGGGGAAATTTGAAATTATTGTAGCCCCTTCAAAAATGAAGATAGGCAAAAAAGTGTTTACTACATTTTTAATGCAGTTTTTTCTACCATCCTAGGTACCTACTGAATGAACAATTTTAATCAAGTTTTTAAAGAAATGGAATTTTGGAAAAATTTTCAATCATTTAGCTCCTTCAAAAATGAAGATAGGCAAAAAGTGTATACGACAAATTTTTTTGCATTTCTTTTTTTCTATCATCATATGTACTTAAATCAGTAGTTTCATTTAAATTTTAAAAAATATTATATGTTATGCTTCCATGTACAAATAGTTGCATACGATGAACAAATAAGGGGACTGAGACCAGGCGCAAGTAACTACTCGCGAGCTAAGCTATATGTTGGCACTAGTCTCCAATCCTGGTTCCATACTACCTATGGCGGGATAATAGATTTTTGGCGGACTTTACTTTTCAAGTAATGTCCGCTATTGCGTTCACTCGGGTTTCTTAGTATGTTTATTTTTTTTTTTAATTTTTATTTTTTTTGTTTGTTTCTTGCACCAAATTTTTCTTTGTCGCGCGATATCTGGAGTAAAAGTGATCGGATCGAAACCAAATTTTGAGGAAGGGTGAGGGTAGTCATGTTCTCGAGCTGATTAGTTTTTGGATGTGATCGGACGTGAGGTAGCGTGAGGAGGCGTGAGTCAAGGTTTTCTGGTTGTCGCGCGATAACTTGAGTAAAACTTGACGGATCGAAATGAAAGTTGGATGAAGGGTGGGGTAGTTAAGTTCTCGAGCTGATTAGTTTTTGGAGGTGATCGGACGTGAGTTAGCGTGAGGAGGCGTGAGTCGAGGTTTTCGGTTGTCGCGCGATAACTCGAGTAAAACATGACGGATCGAGTTGAAAGTTTTATGGACGGTGGGGGTAGTTGAGCTCTCAAGCTGATTAGTTTTTGGAGGTGATCGATTGAGTTAGCGTGAGGAGGCGTGAGTCGAGGTTTTTAGTTGTTGCGCGATAACTCGTGTAAAACATGATGAATCGGATTGAAAGTTGGAAGAAGGGTAGGAGTAGTGGAGCTTCAGAACTAATTAGTTTTTGGAGATGATTAAACGTGAGGTGACGTGATGAAGCGTGAGTTGAAGTTTTTTTGGTTCTCGAGTGGTAATTAGGGGGCAATGTGATGGAGAGAATTGAAAATTGGAAGAGTGGTAAATGCAGTGACTTTTGAAGCTGATTAATTTTCTAGCATTATGAGACGTGAATTGGCGTGAGGAGGCGTGAGTAGAGGTTTCTAGTTCTCGCGTGATAGCTCGAGTAGAACTTTATTGATGGAGTTGAAATTTATTAAAAGAGTGGAGCTAGTGAAGTTTCAGAACTGATTATTTTCTGGAGGTGATTGGACGTGAGGTAGCGTGAGGAGGCTTCACGTGAGATTTTTAGACGTGAGACAACGTGAGTTGAGGTTTTTTTTGTTCTCGCGCGATAACTAGAGTAGAACTAAGTGAGTAGTATGTGATTTGAGGGAACGTGAGTTGACGTGACGGGGCGTGAGTGGAGGTTTTTTAGTTCCTGCATGATAAGTGGAATCCGTTTGACATTCTTCGAAATATATAATCATGAGTAATAAAACATCATGGGGAAATTTGAAATTATTGTAGCCCCTTCAAAAATGAAGATAGGCAAAAAGTGTTTACTACAATTTTTAATGCATTTTTTCTACCATCCTAGGTACCTACTTGAATGAACGATTTTAATCAAGTTTTAAAAATGGAATTTTGGAAAAATTTTGAATCATCGTAGCTCCTTCAAAAATGAAGATAGGCAAAAAGTGTATACCACAAATTTTTTTTGCATTTTTTTTTTCTATCATCATAGGTACTTAAATCAGTAGTTTCATTTAAATTAAAAATATTATATGTTATACTTCCATGTACAAATAGTTGCATACGATGAACAAATAAGGGGACTGAGACCAGGCGCAAGGAACTACTCGCGAGCTAAGCTATATGTTGGCACTAGTCTCCAATCCTGGTTCCATACTACCTATGGCGGGATAATAGATTTTTTTTTGAATCGTTCATGTACCTTGTAAATTATTGAGGGCAATGGATTTACGACGCTACAGCTCTCCATAGAAGTTCGCAAAACTACTCACTTCGAGTTTCTTCCTTTCTTCCTTCCTTCCTTTCTTCCTCCCTCCCTTCCTTTCTTCCTTCTTCTTCCTTCCTTTCTTCTTCCTTCCTTCCTTCTTTTCTTTCTTTCTTTCTTTCTTTCTTTATTTTTTTTCTTCGCGTTCTCACGCGATAACTCGAGTAGAAGTGATCGAATCGAAACCAAATTCGGAGGAAGGGTTTGAGTGGTTGAGTTCTCGAACTGATTAGTTTTTGGATATGATCGGACGTAAGTTGGCGTGAGGAGGCGTGTGTCAAGGTTTTTTTGGTTCTCGCGCGATAACTTGAGTAAAAATTGATGGATCGAAATGAAAGATGGAAGAAGGGTAAGGTTAGTGATCATTAAAGCCAATTCATGTTTGAGCATGATGGGACATGAGTTGGCGTGAGAAGGCGTGAGTTGATCTTTTTTGTGTTTTCATGATAAGTCGGGAAAAATTGAACAGAATGATTGAAAGATAAAAGGAGATGGGGGTGGAATAGTTTGAAAGATTATTAGTTTCGTGAAGTGAACGGACGTGAGTTTTGTGTGAGGAGGCATTTGTACTCGAATAATACTTGATGGATCGAGTTCAAAGTTGGTGGAAGGTTAAGGATAGCGATGCTTTAGAGCTCATTAGTTTGTGGGTAGTCAGGCGTGATGTGGCGTGAGGAGGCATGATTTGAAGTTTTTTGGTTCCAGCGTGATAGCTCAGAAGGAATGATTGAGCCTTATAAATGATCAGATATCTAATTTATCAGAACGTGAGATGATTCAATGAAACGTGAGGTCACGGTTTTTCCTTTTGTATCAAAAATTTATCAGAATTTGGTGCGGATGGCTTAATTTGTACGTGAGGTTTGTTTGAGACCAAATATGACTTCTTGAATTTGAATCAAAATTGATCCAAAATGGCGGATTATCAAATTTTGAGTAGAGCTTGAGAAACCTTAAGTTGGTAAAAATGTAATTAATATGAACTCATATGATTATTGGGAATAAGAAGTATTCTATATCCTCAATTCATTTCCATACATGATGTTGGACGGGAGCGTTATCTAAAAAGCTAAAGTAGCTCCAATTAAAAACTCAGCTCTAATAATGCAGCATGGCTGCTTAGGTTTTTTTTTTTTACTTTACTTTATAATTGAATTAAAATATGTACTTGTAACATTTTTGTAAAGGTATTATTGAAATGGTATCCGAAGCGGAGACATTACGTAAAATTCATATAGAATTAGGACTGACAGGATCATTTAAAGAAAAACCTATAGCCGAGTGGTTAATGAAACATAATCCTTCTACTCAGGAATACGAACGAGCTGTTCAAAATTTCACTGGTACTTGAATTTTTTTTAGTTTTGAAAACATCTCCGCGAGTTGTAGAAATATTAACGTCCTTCGATTTCATAATTTCAGCCTCGTGTGCCGGATATAGCGTGGTAACTTATGTTTTGGGTATCTGTGATAGACATAATGATAACATAATGTTGAAAAGATCTGGTCATCTGTTTCACATCGATTTCGGAAAGTTTCTAGGAGACGCTCAAACCTTCGGCAGTTTCAAGAGGTAGTGAATTGAAAAATTTCAAATACCAATTCGTATTATTGTGAATCAATGGTATTGAATATTCGTGTTTTCTACAGAGATAGGACACCGTTTGTATTGACGCCTGATATGGCTTACGTGATAAACGGCGGCGATAAATCGACGCAGAAATTTCACCATTTTGTAGATTTATGCTGTCAAGCTTTCAATGTAGTCAGAAAGCACGGCAATCTTCTCCTTAATTTATTTGGTTTGGTAGGTATTATTTATGTTTTTTATGACAACTGTTTGCTACCCAAAATTTGTGTAAATTAGATGTGAAATCCGAAATTCTTAGAAAATGGATTAAATAAGTGAAATATTGTCCCAGTAAGAGGTCAAGTTAGTTTTAGCTGCAAAGTTCATATCATATACACCAGTTAAAGCACACCCCTCCCCAGCACCAAAATCTCTGTGTGATGTTTAAATTCTGAAATCAATTGACGGTGATTTAGGCAAGTGAAGCATCTTCACATGAAGAGTCTAACTAGTTTAGGCATTGAATTAGATTAATTCTTGGCATTTTTATTGGACCCTCACTAACTTTTTTAAACTTATTATTTATATGATTATCATGATTTTATCGAGTTTTCAAAATTTTGAGCCCCCTTAACACCCCCCCCCCGCCCTCCCCATATTAACTTTGGCAGCTGGTATTTTTGTGGTGAGTTTCTCAGATGATATGTTTTCTGTCAAAGTTGTCCGGTAAAAATTGATCATTCATGGTTCAGAAGATTCCACAGTGTTGCCAGATGTGAATTGAAGATTTATTTTTAAATTTTGGGATTTTAACAATGTGTGGGAATAATTTAGAATTTTTCAAGCGATTGTTTAAAATTTTTGTTCATTTCAAGTTTTGACATTGCATAATGACAATAAGATATTACAAAATACCTATTATTTTCTTAAAATTAAATTTTTTTTTTCAGTCATCAATCTTAATTTTCGAATTGAAATTTGAATTTGTAATTTGAAGAATAACTCAACTCTAGCTCTAAGGTGGCTTCGTTTCATGGCAATTTCAAATGCATGCGAACATGTGCTGAAATTTACGTACCGGTTTAAAAGTGTTTTACCTTCTTTATTTTGAAATTTCAAAAGTTTTCATTAGAAATTCACGAAGAATTATGGTATCGAAAATGTCACTTTTGTAGCGTTATCAATTTTCTTTCACATATAGATAACATATAGAGCCTACGAAGTTAAGTTATACTAAAAAAAGAACCGTGTATGTGAAATAGACCCTTAAGGACTTTGGGAATTTTTTTTCCGAGAGATTTTTAGCTGAGTTTTTAATAGAAACGATAGCCATTACTGCCTACCTGATTTGGGAAGGGTGTCGGGGAAGGAGGGAGAGTCTTTAAATCTTTGTTTTTAAGGCAATTTGTAATCATTTGGCAAATGTCCAACTTTTTGGTGTATATATTTCTTCCCACTTGTAGCGCCGGCGCTTAGTCGTGAAATTTGTTCAAAATTTAGTGAAAGACTCTTCATGAAAATACGAAAAAGGTACTTTTTTGTTTTTTCGATATACCTCAAAATGGCGGATCGCTCAAATTTTAAGGGGGCGTGGAGGAAGCGAAAATAGCGAAAATTTTTCGTTTATGATCTCGTATGAAAGAATGAGTCACGAACACCAACATATCTCAATTTCAGCTTTTTAAGTGCATTTGGAGGGAAGTTAAAGCAAAAAACTGGTTTTGAGGAAGTTTGAGTCATGAAATTTCTTGAATGTTCCATATCTCAGCACGAAATCAACATAGAAAGGACAAAATTTGTATGTGAAGCTAGTTGGTGACCAGAATACAATCTCTTGAATTTGGATGAAAATGAATCCAAAATGGCGGATTATCAAAATTTGAGTAAAGCTTGAGGAGCCTCAAATCCGTAAAAATGTAGTTAATATGAACTCATATGATTATTGGTGACAAGAAGTGTTCTATATTCCAAATTCATCTATACACATGGTATTGGAGGGGAAAGGGAGGGGTAATCGACACCTCCCACATCTGTAAATGTCAAAGAAATTTTATTTCAGTTTTTAAAAATGGTGGGGGGATGTATATAATAAATAGTACCTACCATTCTTGAAATGAAAAAAAAAACACTTTTAATCAAGTACCAAGGGTCAGAAACTTGAAGTAAGATGAGATCAGGCCCGAGGTTTATTTCAGAACCCATTGAGGGTCCGCGACACATCGACGCTAAAAATCTGTCTTTGTTCTTATGTTTTTTCCTCCTGTCGTATGTGCAAACCTGAACAAGCCCCAATTAGAAACTCAGCTCTTGTAATGCGGCGTGACTACTTACGGTTATTTTCATTTTTTTGTAATGTCATGTACAGCCGCTAAGGCTAGAGGTACGTGCTTTATATCGATGATTTAGACCTGTTTTATTTTTAGAGGTTTCATCTATTTTTATCTGGCAACACTGGGTTCCCTCGTTAGTTGGTTTGGAGGGAATTTAAAAAGAAAAATGTTAAGTTTACAGCGTCTGTTCTGGGTTTAATTATGAAGAGTTTAAATCCGTAAATTTGAGCATACCTCCCTCTACCACCTAGTTGAAAAATCAGCTCCAGTAATGTCACATGGCTGCTTATATTTTAATTTTTTTGTTTGTTTTCGTCGAAATAGATGACATCATCTGGAATACCTGGTGTTACGATGGATGCTGTGATTTACGTTCAAAAGGCTCTTCTACTCGAATTATCGGACGCCGAAGCAGCGGCCACGTTTGCTCGTATGATTGAGAGCTCTTTGAAATCGTGGTTTACCCAGTTCAATTTCTTTTTACATAATTTAGCTCAGTTGAGATTCACTGGAGATCATAATGACGCCGAGTTGTTGAGTTTTGTTCCTAAACGATATACGTGAGTTTAAATGAAACATTTTCTATCGCTAAATATCGTCTTTATTATTGTCATTATTATTATCTTTTATTATTCAGAATGAATCAAGAAGGTAGAATCCAAAGTGTAGAAGTATGCGGGTATAAAAAACAATACGATCCGGAAAAATATTACGTTTATATTTTGAAAGTAAAACGCGAAAATCAAAGCGAACCTTCGTACCTTCTTCGTTCCTATAAAGAGTTCTGCGAACTTCATCAAAAAATTTGCGTACTATTTCCTTTGGCCAAATGTCACAGGTAGCAGCCAATAACCATTTAATGGTTGTAACTATGGTGGATTCGTTGTTCGCTTTAATCGCTACCTATTTATTTATTTATTTTATTTGGTCTAGTTTACACAGTTCTAGTGTATTAGTGGGTAGATCGAACATAAAACAGGTAGCGGAAAAACGCAAGTATGAAATAGAAAAATTTCTGAATTTGTTGTTCCAAATGGCAGATGAAATTAGTCATTCTGATGTCGTGTATACTTTCTTTCATCCTTTGTTGCGAGATCAACAGGAAGCTAATATGCATCAAGAGAAGTTGAAAGGTTTGTAATGAGGATGAAATAAATTAAAATTTCATCGATATTACATCTAACGATAATTTTATTTATAGAACGTAAATCGAAATCTTCTCAAGGAAGTACGAAATGTCTAAGGGGAGAATTGAAGTTGAGTTTACATTATCAGAGAGACGCTTTGATTGTAAGTTAATAAGTCTAAAATAGTTGTGATTAATTTACATACGTTGGTATTAATTTTTGAAATGTTTATTCCCGTGTCTATAGGTAATGGTACATCATGCGAAAGAATTACCTCGAGTTGCTAATAATCAAGAACCCTCTACCTACGTGAAAGTTTACTTGTTACCAGATCCGTTGAAGGTGACTAAACGAAAGACGAAAGTCGTGAAACGAAGTTGTCATCCGTCATTTATGGAAATGGTGAATTTCGTTGATTTATTATAATTGCTGAAAAAAAAAAAGATTTGAACAGATGACACTTGTAATAATTTTTTGCTCAATTTTCAGTTGGAATATCGAATGCCTTTGGAAGCACTTCAGTATCGAGTCCTTCAGGCAACAGTTTGGAATCACGATACTCTGCAAGAAAACGAATTTCTTGGCGGTGTATCTTTATCTCTTCAAAATCTCGGCCGCGGAACCGAAACCACTGACTGGTACCCGCTGAGTAATGTTTACAGATGATTTGAAATCATTTTTTTCCCCCTAATATTTAATTATGCAGTAATATTTTTAATCATTCCAGACCATTTTTACTATTTAAATGCGTTATAATGGCTGTAATTTTTTTTTCATTTATATTTGTGTACGTTTTTAGTTTTTATTCTTATTTGTGAAAAGTTGATGGCATTCTTGATAATCATTTCTATTTGTGAATGTTTTACTGTATTTTATCAATTTTTTTCCTTGATTGTTGTTTTTTAATGTACTCGGATTTTTTTTTTTTCATTTATGAGCTTTTGCATTGTGATATTTTGAATTGTAGTTTCGTGTATATAATTTTTTAATCAGTATTCGTTATCGTAGCTTAGCATGCATTTAGTAAAATTTCATCTTCGGTGTAATTTGCAAGTTTCCTTATATTCAACTCGACGTTTATTATCATCAGTTGTTGAATGGATGTTCAACTTTTAAACAATTATTTTATTTGTTTAGTATAATTATTATGTTCTTGTTATTATTTGGATAAATAAAATTCGTTATGTATTTTATGGGAGTAATTATGATTTTTTCCTCGTCATCGAGATCGTATTGGTCTGCTGAACTTGAGGGTGTGAAGAGAGTGAAGATGATTCAGTGGATACTTATCATCTATTTAACTTTTCACTCGTTTTTTCAACCTCAGAAAATTGCGAAATATTCAAAATAAATATTATTAATTTTTTAATAAAATTTAGACCATATCATTCCGAAAATTTTCAAAGTTTTGTTTTCAACTTTCAACATTTTTCATTCTTTTTACAACATTCTTCAAAATCCTGTGGGGTTAAAATTTCTAGCGTAATCTCTTTCAATATTTCGGATTTTCCACTAAAATTTTAAAAATCAATTATTTTTCTCAAAATTTGTTCGTAGTGCATTTTGAATCTATTTTGACTTTCATTCAAGAACTCTTATTTTACTCAGCTACAAAATTATTTGTGTATGTTATAACCTGCGATATCAACTATTACTAATTTTTTAGAGTCGTAGTCAAAGAGTGGAGGTCGCAACTTCGCATATGCTCGGTTTCTTGTACATTTCAATATTGTTAAATTGTATAATTCTTCTATTGTGATACTTGTCGTGTAAATACATAATGTAATAGATTTCTTAAGGCAATGCTCCACCTATGGAATGAAGTAAAAAAAATGAAATCTTGCCTTTTTAGGCAGATATTTCTCCAAAATCATTGATTGAAATGAACTGAATTTTTGTTATTTTTTTAACCTTGTTCAAGGGCGCTTAGAATTATATTTCTTGAGAACCTTATATAACTAAAAATGAGATTAATGTGGACTCATGGGATATTGTAGATTATGAAACATGAAATTTAAAAACTCGTATTTCAAAATTTTTATGCAAAACAGAACAGTAAAACGTGAATAAGAGGCCTTCTATGCCTTATTTTTTGATGGTAGGTCCTCTTTGAGATTGATTTATTCTCAAAAGAAAAAAAAAACAATAAAGAAATAACGAATATCATACCGCAATTGTCTAATATCGATAATTAAGTCTATAATGTAGGTATAAAATGAGTAACTATACAATGTATTATAAGCTTAAAAAAATAATTCACAGCTTCAAATTGGAGATTTTCCAGCGATTACCGTTGTAATACAAATACTTCGGCTAGATTATCAAATTCGTAGTACTGCTGCAATACCGTATCTTTTAGTCTTATACCACTGATTTCCTATAAATGTAAGAAAACTTTGATATTTTTCGAAAAAAATGAAAAAATAATAATCTCAACCAGCAAGCGAATGTCACTGCTTCAGACTCATTCTCGCCAATTCTTGCCTCATTCTGTAGGGTACTAAAGAATGGGGGTAAATGGGATCGCCGCCATATTTGTTCAGTTGTTTAAATTTTTGCGCTTATCAAGTTGACAGTTCTGTTAGTTCTGTTGTTCTGTTTTAGTTTTGTTGGAGATAAATTTTCGAATGCAGTGTAAAAACGTGAAACATAGAATGGATGAATACTGTCGTGGTGCGAGTCTTTGAACGTGACCTATTTTAGGCACGAGCAATACTCGATGGCGCCTGCGATGTGTCCGACGCATTTTTCTTGCTGACCAGCAGAAATTGTCATCAGCACAACGGTAGGTGCCGACCACTACGTGTGGATACAGTTGAGTTCGAAAGTTTCTCTGAGAACGTCCTCGCGAATTATTTTCCTTGTATGCAGACAATTATGGTTTTTTTGTATTCTCACTTTTTACATATATATCATGTCTCACAAATAATTTTTTTCTTTTACCTAATCATTCTCATCTAAATTAAATGTTTTATTCATAACTATCCAAAATCATTTTTTTTTTTCGTTTCTCTTCGACCAAAGTCATATTCATTTATCTTTGACCAAATTCAACGGGGAAGGTGCGAGGCGAACGCTACAATACTATGAATTATCGTATCGAAAAGAACGGGACTTTCTATATCTGAAATTCTTGAGCCTGCAATCATTCTATTCAATAGATTCAATGTATCGCCTGAGAGATGTAAGTATGAGTACAGAAGTTATTCTGTGCTGGGTAGTTTTGTTCACAAATTGATATGATCACATTTTACATATAAAATGTCGTCACTTATTATCACAAATTTCGCAGTAAACCATCCAAATGACACGTTTCAAAGATGTATTATTGCAGTTGTAGCGTTATTGTTGTCACGATTAGTGGGAGTCTGGGTTTTTCCGGATGTGTGGACAACGAGGTTAACGCTTGTCGTTCATGCATCGGAAATCAGTTCCCTGATTGCCGTGTAAAGCGAATGTTAGAATTTTTTTTTCGTTTCGAGATTTGACACAGTGGAGATGTCGGGCTAAGGTAGCGTGAAAGTCCCCTCTGGGGAACGGGGGCACAAGCACCGCAGTCTCCACTCATAAATTTAACTGTTCAGATTGTTTTTTTCTTTTAATGGAACGTTTAATTATGTAAAATTTTTAAACAAACGTAAGCTTTTAAATAAACGTGTTGTGACACGTTTCATCATTTTTTCTAATACGGAGTTAACATACACGCTACACAGTTCTATCCGTGTTCGTTGAAAAACAATTTCGAGTTGTTGCGAATACGCCTGAGTTTGAAGGTAGTCTTTTACAAATACCAACTATACCGAATAATTGGAGAAGCGTTATTGGTACCATGAACATCGCGGGTTGTGAAATGAAAATGTCAAAATACTACACTCAAATCCATCAACAAAGGTTTACCCTGACATTTTCATATAGAAGCAATGATGAGAATGTCTGCGTACAACTGAATGTAAGTTGAAACAATATTTTAAAAAGGGCTTAACTGCATCACATTTCATATCAAACAATAATGATTATCCATGGCTATGAGCAGTATTGAACATACAAATACGATAATTCTGTTATCCTGGGTGCTTTTATTTACAAAATATTATAAGCGGAGCTTGAAATATTTCGTGTAGTGACTAATTAAATCTTATTATCTTTAAATTGAGCACACCATTCCATTCAATTCCATGTGCTGTTCTCTGAGAAAAACATAACTATGGATTCAGCTGTACAAGATGTTATTATCGAGGAAGAAGAGACTGAAAGTGAAAGAAGTGATTGTAAAGCCACCTAAACAAGTTCGTAGGGTAAGCTTGCAAAATTATTCTTCTAAAATAGGTACTTCGCGATTTTCAAATTATTTTTGAAGCTTTCATTTTATTTTCTTTGTATGTATTAGGTATGTCGTTGTAAATATAGTGGCTGTGCTCAGTTGTCCAAAGAAGCTGAAGAAAGTTTAAAAAGAAATACGAATGATCTCATCGATCGTAATACATATCTGATGAGATTACTGAAAGTGCGTTGCACTGCTCGTGCACGCGGCCAAAAGGAAGCGGATAAAAGTCGTAGAAAACAGTCCGTCGTATATACGCTTCCAAATACTGATGCTGAAAACGAACAGTTATTTCTTAAAGTATGTAAAACAACGTTTATACATATATTCAACTTATCCAAAAAGAAACTTCGATTACTGATAAACAAAAGGTCAAAAAGGGAATTGTCATGGAAGGATAAACGCCTTAACAACACTCGTGATAAAAAGTACTCAGTTGAAGATATTGTATCCATCAAAAAACACATTGATAAGTTCCTTAGAGAAGGTAGCCATTATGGTTCTGTTAAATCTAACAAGGAATTTCTCAGTCCTGATCTCAACTTCAGTAGAATGTATAAAAAGTACAAAGAAGAGAATCCTCAAACTAAGGTTAGTCGGAAGTTTTACATTGAAACATTTAAGAAATTTTTCCCAAATTTGAAATTTAAAGGATTAAGAGTAGACACTTGTCACACTTGTGATATATTGCAGATGCAAATTCAAGCAGGCAATAAAAAGAGCCCAAAATCGTAGAAAATATTAGAAGAACATCATGCTGCTGTAAATGCTGCCAGAGCTAATTTTTCTATTGAATATAAAGCAGCTGTTTTGCCGCAAACGTCTTGTTCTGTTGCAACTATAGACCTCCAACAGGTGTACAGCATTCTAACTCTAACTCACAGCGATGTTTTTTACAGCAAATAGTTATCAGTGTATAATTTCGGCATTCATTTGGAAGATTCTAATACAGATTTTATGTACGTATGGAATGAAAGCACCGCCAGCCAAGGAGCTAATAAAATTGCATCTTGTTTATTTTATTTTCTCACTAAACGCGATTTCGTATTTAAAAAAGAAATAAGGTTGTAGGCGGATAATTGCGCGACTCAGAATAAAAATAAAATAATGTTATTTATGCTGCTGTGATCAATATATTGTGGCTCTTTTATAGAAATTTGGCTCAGTTTCTTAGTAAGTGGCCATACGTATTTAAGTTTCAATTGTGATTTTGGTGTTCTTGGAAATAGAAAAAAGAAAACCATGTTGATTACACCAACAGATGTGAGGAGGATGATTAGAGGTACAAAAATACTTCGGCAGTATTTGGGAAGCCGCTGTGAAATCATTCAAGGGCCTACTTCGAAAAACAATTGGAAATGCAACCTTGCGATACGAAGAATTATTAACAATTAGCCAGAAAATCGAAGCAATTTTAAACTCTCAACTATTGTACGCTTGCAGTGACGATCCAAATGATCTCAATCCACTCACTCTAGGTCATTTTCTCATAGGAAAACCATTAACCTCCATTCTAGAATGTGAAATCACAGATCGTCATATAAATTACTTAAAACGATGGGAAATGGTTCAGCGACTTACCCAATCATTTTGGAAAATTTGGAGTCGTGACTATCTGAATCAACTGCAGCAACGAACCAAGTGGAGTATTCCCTCTCGAAATATCCAAGTTAATGACCTAGTGCTTATAAAAACGAAAATGCAATAAATTACAAATGGACCCTCGGACGTATAATCCAGGTACATCCTGGTATTGACAATCACGTTGGCGTTGCTACAGTAAAGACAGCTAATGGAATTTTCAAAAGACCCGTCACAAAATTGGCATACCTGCCAATCCCAAAATGAATTACGTGACTTTTGTGAATCGACAATATTTACGACATTTTTAATTCATTTTTCTTGTTATCACATATATATTCCTATGTTAGTTAAGAATGTTTTGTTTATGTTTGTTCTATTTTATACCTAGAATTTATTGTTCATTTTGCCTGTTCGTGACCTTAGATAGGTCTGGTGACCTATCAAGGGAGCGGCATGTTTGACTCAACGCCGATATATGTATAGAACCATCCGTGAACCTTCGCGTCATCGCATCTTCCTTTCTGTTTGTCAACCTATTGTATCTTTCCCCATTCATACCAATCTTCGCTTTCTCTTTTATTGCCTGCTTAAAAAACTAGTTCCACCCTCGTAATACTACAGAGTCAACTATGGCTATTAATTCGTAGTTTAGATTTTAACTTTAGTTCTGTTCTGACTCCGTTGTAAATAAACGTATAAAAATTACGGAGTTTTTCTTACGAACAACTATACAATGTATTATAAGCTTAAAAAAATAATTCACAGCTTCAAATTGGAGATTTTCCAGCGATTACCGTTGTAATACAAATACTTCGGCTAGATTATCAAATTCGTAGTACTGCTGCAATACCGTATCTTTTAGTCTTATACCACTGATTTCCTATAAATGTAAGAAAACTTTGATATTTTTCGAAAAAAATGAAAAAATAATAATCTCAACCAGCAAGCGAATGTCACTGCTTCAGACTCATTCTCGCCAATTCTTGCCTCATTCTGTAGGGTACTAAAGAATGGGGGTAAATTAGATTGCCGTCATACTTGTTCAGTTGTTTAAATTTTTGCGCTTATCAAGTTGACAGTTCTGTTAGATCTGTTGTTCTGTTTTAGTTTTGTTGGAGATAAATTTTCGAATGCAGTGTAAAAACGTGAAACATAGAATGGATGAATACTGTTGTGGTGCGAGTCTTTGAACGTGACCTATTTTAGGCACGAGCAATACTCGATGGCGCCTGCGATGTGTCTGACGCATTTTTCTTGCTGACCAGCAGAAATTGTCATCGGCACAACGGTAGGTGCCGACCACTACGTGTGGATACAGTTGAGTTTAAAAGTTTCTCTGAGAACGTCCTCGCGAATTATTTTCCTTGTATGCAGACAATTATGGTTTTTTTGTATTCTCACTTTTACATATATATCATGTCTCACAAATAATTTTTTTCTTTTACCTAATCATTCTCATCTAAATTAAATGTTTTATTCATAACTATCCAAAATCATTTTTTTTTTCGTTTCTCTTCGACCAAAGTCATATTCATTTATCTTTGACCAAATTCAACGGGGAAGGTGCGAGGCGAACGCTACAATACTATGAATTATCGTATCGAAAAGAACGGGACTTTCTATATCTGAAATTCTTGAGCCTGCAATCATTCTATTCAATAGATTCAATGTATCGCCTGAGAGATGTAAGTATGAGTACAGAAGTTATTCTGTGCTGGGTAGTTTTGTTCACAAATTGATATGATCACATTTTACATATAAAATGTCGTCACTTATTATCACAAATTTCGCAGTAAACCATCCAAATGACACGTTTCAAAGATGTATTATTGCAGTTGTAGCGTTATTGTTGTCACGATTAGTGGGAGTCTGGGTTTTTCCGGATGTGTGGACAACGAGGTTAACGCTTGTCGTTCATGCATCGGAAATCAGTTCCCTGATTGCCGTGTAAAGCGAATGTTAGAATTTTTTTTTCGTTTCGAGATTTGACACAGTGGAGATGTCGGGCTAAGGTAGCGTGAAAGTCCCCTCTGGGAACGGGGGCACAAGCACCGCAGTCTCCACTCATAAATTTAACTGTTCAGATTGTTTTTTTCTTTTAATGGAACGTTTAATTATGTAAAATTTTAAACAAAACGTAAGATTTTAAATAAACGTGTTGTGACGCGTTTCATCATTTTTTCTAATACGGAGTTAACATACACGCTACACTGTTGTATCCGTGTTCGTTGAAAAACAATTTCGAGTTGTTGGGAATACGCCTGAGTTTGAAGGTAGTCTTT
>CM019754.1:12902454-13114451 GCA_009761765.1 Phenacoccus solenopsis | reverse complement strand
AGCTCAAAGTAGGTCTCGTGAGTCTCATCACTGGAAGAAGGTAAGGCAAATGTAATAATATATTTTGGATTAAATTATCAAAATTATGGTTTCTGATAGAATAACAGATAAGGAATTCAACAAATTACCCTTCAGCGATAGGGGATGTTCAACTTTTTCTTTGATTTCCATTTCAAATTTCTGTATAGAGAAAAACAAAATCAAAGATTTTCATAGGTTAATCATTTTTCTATTGAAGTTGGTATTTTATGATATATTATTTATTGAAATTAAAAAATTTTTGAGCACAATTTTGATAAATTTTCAACAATTTAGGCAAAATTTCTAAAAAGAATCTACTTCATTCTTATTATACTAAAAGAATTCTGTGAAATTTTATTCCTATGGGGACTCGCTGAGATGGGGTTTCTAATGTTATAAAGAAAACTAGGGCAGCATCGACCTTTGGCGTCGCGAGTTTAGCCAGCGTTAGTCTTCCTATCATTATTTTTTTTTACCTACTTACGTTTGAAGCGATTTTTAATTGGTTGATTCTCTACGTATGTCGGTGTGGCGTGCGTACAGCGCGCGTATGTGCGCATCATAGCACGGTTCAGTGACTTTGGCGCGCTTTTTGTTTTTCGTGTTTTATTTTCGTTATTCTGTATTTTTTTTTTCGAAATTAAAATTTTTTGAATTCTTCTAGCCATTAATTTTCTTGATAGAATGATCAATAAAAATCAGGTAATAATATTGGGTCGTGAGCTCGTGACTTCGCGTCCAACGCAAGTTAAATGAAGAGTAAATCTAAAATTTTCGTTTTTTAGCATTAACATTTTAATTTTGGTCAACTACCTATTATTATTCTACGAGATTTTCTAAGGGTTTGCTTTATTTTTCTCACCATTCTACATGATATTTTAGCGAAGGGATTGTTATTTTTAATATACGTTTGACGGATTAGTGAATTTCAAGTTTGATATCCCTGATATTTCTTTCTTTCTGTTCTTTTCTTTTTTTAAGCTTTATCAGCGCTTTAAACTAGAACTCAAGGGGTTAACGCTTTTTCAAATGTTGATTAAATTTTTCTCATCGTATTATTATAGTATACATACATAGCGAAGAGAGGATTCTTTGAAACATTATATTATACCGTGCGTCCAAGTGATTCGTTGATAACATAATGAGAATTAAACTATAATTTTTAAATTAGAAATCATTTTTAAAATTATTTCAGTGAATTTTAAGGCTGATAAATTCATTTCAACAGCATTACAATTTCTTTGCATTTGAAAAAATCAATTTTAAGTAATTGGAAAAAGATTTTTTCGCTGATTGTATACGAATCACTTGGACGCACGGTATGACAGCTTGCGGAATTTAATACTTCATTTTATACTAAATACCTACCTAATTTGTTTTAAAACAAAGCAAGGTTAGATCTTTCAAATGAGTTGAATTCTTAGCCAAGTGTTCTATTTGCTGTTACTTACATTTTTTAAATTTCTTTTTTTTTTTTTGTATAATTATTGTAATTATTTTCCAACGCTGGCAATATTCTAAATAATATCCAATATCAGTTTCCATTTCAGCGATTTTTTTTTTAAACAGATTTCTTAATACCTACACTTTTCAGCAGCATAATCATTTTTTGTTTTTTACTTTTTTTGTGTGATAAAGAAATATGTATTAAAAAAGGTTTCAAAACATATAAAATGTTTTATCAGATTTTCAAAAACTTGATCTTATGTTTCAAACTAAATAAAATTTTTTACATGAATTTTATTAGAGGCTTTTAAGGTGGGATCCTCATTTTGTTGCTTTAAGAGATAGAGCGTTGGTTAGCGTCGGTTTCCAATTTCCGAAAGTAACAAAATTTTGAATCATGAAAACTAATAGGTGTCCATTTCATAATTTTTCCATCTCTTCGCCTTTTATTTTGATGATATTATTTAAAGTTTGCAGAACTAAGAAATATGAATTTTGGGGTTTCCTTTTCATTATGTATGAATTTTGAGTGCGAACAGAGTCCTATATGAGATTCTGAAATTTTGAATTTTTCTATATTTATTTTAGGTTTTCTTCATCAAAATATATGTTGAAAAACTATTTTTCAGAAAAACTCTTTTTTTTTATTGCGGATATTAGAAAAATGGGTTCTACAACGAACAACGGGTAAAGCTCTTTCTATGATCTTCTTAATAGGTACTCATTTCAGCATGATTCAAACTAAATTCTTTTTTGAAAAAAATACTTTTTGAAATAATTTTTTTTTTTGGAAAAAGAGTAAAAAAACACAGAGCTTGGTACCTCGGTGTTCTTTTTGGTCGGTATAGCATCAGTATTATATTTCAATTTCCAAAGGGGTCGGAATGGTACTGATATTGTGTCCTATCAAGTATTGCGGAGGTGGAGGTGCAGGCGGAGGTAGGAGGACGCCTGGACGTATCCATTTTACCGGAGATGGAGGTACTCAGAAGTTGAGTTACATGAAATTTTTTGTAGGTAAGAGGCGGAGGGGGGTCACTTTGACTAAGGTCTTCTGAGGTGCCTCGAGGGTACCTCAAAGGGGTACCTCTATGGTGCCTCCAAGGTACCTCCTGTAGCTAGGAGGTACTTCTGAAAAGCAAAAAGTACCTACAATAATTATAGAAAGTATTGAAACTGAAAGGTAATGTTATTGTATTACCTTTCAATACTTTCTAAGTTTCTATAATAGTATTGAAGGTACTTTTTACTTTCTGGAGGTACCTCTCAACTCCAGAAAGTACCGCAGAGGTATCTCGGAGGTACATCCAGGAGGTACTACATTTTTTGGAGGTAGGAGGCGGAGGTGGAGGTACTTGACCATCTCCCCTTCGCAGTCCCTGGACTATTGGTATTTCTACTTTTAACGCAGTTGGTATGGTACTGGTATTCGGTATCCTACATTAATTGGTACAGTGCTGGTATTGGTATTTCAACTTTCAACGCAATTGGTATGGTATTGATAATTATTTAGTATCCTACCTTCCAAAGCAGTTAGTACAATACTGGTAATACCACATACAGCGTCCGCATTTATCGCTAAATCTGCAATAATTCCAATACCTCAGTATTTGTTCCAGTATGGCATTGGTATTGGTATTTCAACTTTCAATGCTGGTGATACGATTGTTGCGACTACATTGCAACCAAGGCTCAAAATTCGATTGAATTTTGGATACGGTTTCGGATTTGGATACGGATTCAAATTTGAATCGGATTCGAATTTCAATTTTTTTGGATTCAGATTTCCATTTTGGATTCGGATTCAAAATTGGATTAGTATCGGATTTGGATTTTTTTCAATTTTTTAAATTTTAACTGGGACAGAAAATTAAATTTGACAATTTTGTACCATGCAGAGCTAAAAAGTTTCAATTATTATAAAATATTAGCAATATAAGAAAAAAAACGCGAAAATTGGTAACAAATTTGCCCTCTAAAACGTTTTTAAAAAAAGCCTGAAAAGAGCAAACTTCGATCCAAAATGAAACGGATTTTCCATTCGGATACGGATTTGGATTCCGTTTCTGATTTTCAATCATTTCTGATTTAGATTCAGTTTCGGATTTCAATCTTTCAGATTTTCGCATTAAGGATTTTGAGCCCTGGCCGCAACGGGGAAACTTACCCAAAGTTATGCTGTCATTGAGGCAGTGCTTAGGAAAATAAGTAGGTAAATGCGAAAAAGTTGATATAAAAAAAAAAGAAATGAAAAATAAGCGCCCTCAAACAAAGACTTTAAAACATGTTTAATTTCAAATCATTTCGTTGCCTTATTCTTCAGAAAAATGCTACCCAGGGCTGTAATAACGGTAATGGAACGTAACAGAATAACAGAACGTAACGGGCAATTTATTAATTTCAGTAACGGAATGGAATGGAACATAACAAAACGAAATTTTTGAGAACTGAACGTAAGGGAACGTAACGGATCACTTTGTTAGTGGTCCGTTATTTTACACTGTTTTCATTTTTTGAAATTTGAATGTTGGCAAAATTGTTCCTAATACCGTACAAGTCCAGTGCAATGTGAATTTTTTGAAGTGAAATTGAAATTTGATTGTTTGTCTATCATCGATAAAAAAAATAATAATAATAATAAGACGAAACTTAAACTCATAACTTTATCAACTCGAACTGAAAAGGAGGTAAAGAACAGAATAAAATGTAAGGAAACGGAACCTTCAAAGTTGGAACGTAATGGAATGACCCAGGAATGGATACCAGATCGAGAATGGAACGTTAAACGATCCGTTATTACAGACCTGATGCTACCAATATAAATTATATTTTCATTAGTAGTATTTTTCTCAAAATGTTACATGATAATTCCACTTCACTTTTATTGTTTGGACTTTGGACTGGCCTTCATGTGTGAATGCTCGAAGTACTGTAGCGACAATGTCGCAACTGGACCATTTTATTCGCTTTAATTATACATATTTTACTTTTTTACTGAATTTTTTTTATGCTTTACGGATTCTAAATATGAACACTAGGTATTATTTATTGATTTTATACACATAATGGAATTGTAAAAATTGTTGCGCTTTTTACTCAACTTTGCGATATTGAAAAGTCTCAAGCTATATCAGAAAGACAGTATTCTAATATTCACATGAGAACATTGGTTCTTACTTCATTCCTTCATAACTTTACAATATTATTTTGCGACAATGTCGCAACGGGCCTACTAGTCCCCTTGTAATTAAATAAAACACGAAATTTTTTGGATTTTCGTTTATCGGATTATGCTTCGTTTTTCAAACAAAAAAGTATTCAGTGTTATCAAAAATTTTATTGAAAAATTACCTTTGACATTTGAAAAAAAAAAAGTAAATTTGAAATTTTTAAAACTAATGATTAGGTTACGTTAATTTAAAGTCATCAGTTTTAATTAGGTCGTTATTTTTTCCAAAAAAACTATAAAACCAAAGTATTTGTTACAATTCATGAATTCTATAAAATAATGAAAAGAAATTAGAGGCGTGTTATAACTGCAAAAGAAAAATCCGTGGTTAGTTTTCATTGGTTTTTACCGGTTGATATTTCACTGATTACAAATTACAACGAATGAATAAAATGAGTGTAAAATAAATTGTAAAAGAATGATTAATTTTTTAGTTTATATTTTTAACTCGTGGTTAAATTATTTCTCATGAATTTTATTTTTCATTTGTACACGTAATGTATTGTATGTATCGAAGTCATCATCGAATTTTCATTCTCCATAATGCTGGTAAATAATTGGTTACTATTTCATGTTGGATTTCTGATCAGCTTTTTTCAAAGAATTTCTTTTTCAAATGGTAAGATAAAGTTTAATTTAAAATTATTTAAAATGTTAATTTTAAATCTCGTCCGAATGTTATGCTGCGGTCTTACATTTTTCGAAATAACGTTTTTAACCCGTTTACTTTGTCCTACAGCTAAAGGTCCCGATCATGTTACTTGTGGTTCAGTATTAAAATTGTATAACACAGATTACAAAATAAGATTGCACTCGCATGATGTAAAATATGGATCAGGAAGTGGTCAGCAATCCGTAACTGGGATAGCAATCCCTGAGGATATTAATTCTCATTGGGCCATCAAAGCACCAACTGGTCAAAATTGTGTGAGAGGGTAAGCATTGTGCTTGTATTTTTGTTAAACATTTTGTTAATTGAATGAATACTAATTCTGTTAATACTTTCAGCGAGTCAATTAAATGCGGTGACATCATCAGGCTGCAACATGTAACTACAAACAAAAATTTACATTCCCATTATTTTAGCTCACCCTTATCAGGTTACCAAGAAATATCGTGCTATGGTAATAATGGTAAGTGTAGACATCATTTATACCAAATGTATGTCTTACGAAGGCATTTTAATAAAATTATTCATCACCTGCAGGAGAAGGCGATACTGGAGATCACTGGAAAGTCGTCTGTGAAGATGAATATTGGAATAGAAACACGCCTGTAAGATTTCAACATGTAGATACCAAAATGTAAGCATTTTCGATAATTTTTTAACTTGAACATTCATCATTTTTCGAAAACTAATGAACGAGTAAATTCAGGTTTTTAGCCGCTTCACAACAAACTTACGGTAGACCTATCAGTGGTCAACATGAAATTGTTGGCGTGGGTAGGCAAGATATTTTTGGTACAGCTTGGAAGCCGATGGAAGGAGTATTCATTCACAAAAGTGATTTCAATCCCAAAGACTTTCATGATGAATTATAATGTAACTATTTCAGCATTTCAAAGCGGTTGGTGAAATTTTATTGAGTTCAGTGTATCTCATAATTATCAAATTAATGTTTATCCATTTATTTTGTTTCTAGGATTAAAATTTCTATGATGCTGCCAACACTTCTGTTATTACATACGCTTTGGTATACTCAGATATGTAAATACAGTGAACTCGTAGAAGTTGTTGAATAATGTTTATATTTTGTTACTTGAATTTTTTTGTTGTCATTTTATCACCTAAGTTTGTAATAACTTATTTTTTTTTCTCAAAAAATTTTGGGAATAGATCCTATAAATCTTATATAATTTGCATTGAGCCAATACGTGTGAATTTCAATTAAAATGTGTGTTATTTTCCTAATCATTTTGTGTTTTTAATTCTTAGTGAATTTATTTAAGACAGTTTCGAGATATTAGATATATCTTTAATCACAATAAAGGCAGTGTTGCATAAAAGAGAAATTTTTGTAAAAAAAAAAATGTATTTTATTAGTTGGTGTCTTTTAATACGATGATGATTATATTTTCGTTACTGTCCATTTTCCGCTTCTCCTTTTCAGAAATTTCTTGCCAGTTCAATTTCAGTAGTATGCAAAATTCGTTGTTATGAGGAAATGATACTTTTAACGAAAGAAGAATTAATATTGAAAATGATATTGTTAATAAAGCAGAAAGTTTATTAGCATTCTCAGTTGCGTTTTTTGCTTTAACTAATCATTACCATAACTCCAAGTAATAAAATTTAGATAATAAGTAATGTTCGTTAGCTGAGCCGGATTTTTTTTCAAATCGTTGTCCCGAACCTGCCCTTTTGACACCACCATATCCTTTTTCATCTGTAGTTTTTTCTTTTTTTCAATAATAATAAAAGAAGATTTGAAACAATGAATTTTAATAACATTTTAAATATATTGTATTAAATTATGACATTGTGAAAAATCATATGTTGTAAATCAAACGGGCCTCGAACTACAGCCTCCCCACAAATTTTATGACCAGTAGCGCTGTGTCTAAAAAACACGATAATTAATGGAGCCCTGAATAGGGGTAGTAAGAAACTTTTCAAAAATGTCTAAAATTTTATATGAACTACATAATTATATCGATACAGCAAAATATATATATTTGATAAAATTTCAAATTGTCAACAACAAGCGAACACGTAATTACATTTACCACTATTTTCTAAACACATAACTTCATTAAAAAACAACCGGAATAATGTTAAAATAACTTTCGTAATTCTCTAAATTCATTATTTAAAACTTATTCGTCTATTTTCAACGGCAAGTATTGAAAGTACACCTAAGAATAACAGGTAACTACTACTAAGCTGATTACCGCGATGAATTTGAAATCATGAGTAATAATTCTACTACAGAGATATTAACTAATTACTAAACAAGAAAAATGATTACTTAGCGATAATGACTCGAATGAAAAGAAAAACAAAATGAGACCACACGAGTAATTGTTCTGTTAGTAAGTACTTACGTCTTAGTTCGTATGATATGTAAAATAATTTGGTGCTTTTAAAATTGCTATTGGTCCAGTTTGATGTCATGAAAAACAAAAAACAATCAGATAAGCTAAGAGGTCACGAACATTCAAAACACATTATTGTTGAGGAAAAAAAATGAATACATGCAGAACACATCGTCAAAATAAATAAAATAAAAAATTGCGAAGCTTCAGATAATACTGTCGATTACAAATACAGAATACTGATATTAAAAGAATATAAATATTAAAACAAAAATCAGTCTAAAAAAATATGGCAAAACGTATAACTTAATGTTTATGAGTTTGTATAATAATTTTCTTTTTGCTTCTAGTAACCATTGTCCCGGAAGACGGACCTGCAACGCTTTGCAAAGTTTTCAAACTTTTTTCCGGGATGTTGGGTATAACTGAGACAATATTTTGTCCATCTTTGGTGTCTAAATAAAAATTAAAAAAATTGAAAATTATATTACCAGCAATTACGACAACTAAAAAAAAAAGAATTTCTTACTATCTGAGTAAGAGGATTCAGGAACATCGTTTTTCTCGATAATTGAGAGCAATTTTCGTCCTTGAATTCCAGCTATGGACTCCATGGTGGAATCGTTGCTTTCGTCGGTGGTCATTTTACCCATTAGTTGTAATTTCTGTTCAAATTCTTTGTGCAGGGTAAGGCATTGGTTTTCGTACGAACGCTTGTTTTCATTTATCATCATATATAATCGCCAAATTAAGAATTTTTGGTTGGAAATTTCGCTCTGAAAAATATTTAAGTATTGTTATTGCTTTGCGAATGACGTCTTCATTTTGAATATTTTTCAAAATACTTACATCCAGTTTTAGAACTTGTTTATCATATTCAGAACTACATTTTCGCATATCGATTACGTTGTTTAAATAAGTCATTAATAAATAGCGTATTTCACTCAACGATAGGATTCGTAGACAATCAACGATAACGCGATCAACCTAAAAAATATTTTTTACATTTATTAATATTTTACGATAAAAATATAATTTTTGCGTTTGAATGGGAGTAAAAAGCATACTTCATCGTTTAATTTACATAGATCTTGAATATCATATCCCAATTTTAATCTGTTCTTCATTTCTATCGAAGTATCCAATATTTCGAACGCTACATCAACTTTTAAACTGTTAGAATTAAGATCTTCCTATGAATGAATAAAAAAATGAATTATTCATATTCAAGAAATACTTCTGATACATAATTTCTATATCTCACTTTTTTCATTTTAATATTTATGTTTTCTCGGGTACGCAACAACACTTGTCGTACTTCTTGTAAATGTCGTATTTGTTGATCAAAAGCATCTGGATAGTTCTCGTTATTATTAGTTCGGTAAAACGAATCGTATTTCATCTGATTTTTATTCTGAAAATGCGCTTTCCTTTTATTTTGACTAGTTTCAACTGAGAAATAATCGTCTCTCAAATAATTAATGTTCTACGAAACATAATATAGGTAATCGTAATTAGAATGGAGAAAATGGTTAAATTTTAAATTGATATAACAAAAACTCACATTTAGGTAATACTCATTATCAACGTTATCATCGCCTGTACCACTTTTTTTTCTAGCGTTATTATGGATGTTTGTCCATATTCGTTTATATTCTAAAATAAGAGAAGTTGAACGTAGAAATGTACGACAATAAACAAAAATTACAATTAAAAATAATAACAATAAAAATTCACCTTTATTCTCCAACCATCCCAAATATTCTTGAATTTCAGCCGTACTGAACGACAACGTTTTAAACCATTCGCTTACGAAACCGTCGGTGAATAATTTGAATTCAGTCATATACTCCAACAGATCGGCATCAATTTGAGACATTTGAGTATCAGCTTCGGATTGCAATTGATTTTCAGAATTTTTCAAGTTTTCTTTCTTTTCTTCAGAAATCAAGTAATTTTTATTATTATCGCTATTTCCCAACGACGAAACGGAAGCGGATGTTCCGGTATCCGATGAAACAGAGGATAGTTTTTCATTCTCAGAGACTTCATCTAAGTAAATAAAACATCTCATTTGATTCCAACTCTTTGCGAATATTTTGCGAGTAATTCTACACCATACCTATTCGAGGCAACAAAGGACATTCTGGAACATTTTCGTTCACATCTAGCTGCGAATTATTGGAACAAGTTTCATCGTATTCTTGTTTATAACAAAACCATTGATCGATGAATACCTTATTTTCGGCGGACACCAAGTCGTATAGATGTTGCAGAAGGATTTCAGCCGATGAAACCAATTTCAATAATTGATCGTTGTTAAAACGTAAACTGGGAAAAATAAACAGATGAAATTTTTCGTAGATTAAATAATTGAATAATTGGCAAGTACTTACTCGGCATAGTTGCTATCCATTGTTATATGATTTGATGAACGATTCTGTAAGATGAAAAAGAATTATTAAAAGTTACGATAGCTACGTATAGATTCAGGAAAATATAGATTAAACCTTCAAAATTAATTATAGTTCGATTTGTATTAAAGTACTTACTTATCCGCACTTAATTCCTACATGACTCTAGTCAAGCATAAATTTCACGATTTTAATAATAGGTTTACCTTCAATAGGGATAATTGCATTACATAACTTTTACACCGTCAAAGTGTACACTATGCAAGAATAAACAAATAATTACAGGGAAGAACCCAGCATTTCCATTTCGACTAAAAACTTAGATACGACAATAAGGACAAGAAGTATCAATATAACTAAAATAAATAATCGAAAGTTTCGTTCAAATCGACCACCTTTAAACATTTTTTGGTACTTTTATTCAAAATTTTGTTAAATTTAAATACAACTAGGGACTGACTGATGAACAGGATAACGCGATAAAATAAAATTGTTTATAGGAAACGGATTTCTAAATTATAGTAAAAAAATTAAATACAATTTTACAAAAATGTTCTTGAAATAACAGAATACGACTTTCTAAATTTTATTTCAAAAATTTATTTACAAAAAGCGATACTAAATTTTTTTGTGATGATAGTCGCTAATAACGGTTGCAATGTTGCCAATATTCTTACTTCGTTCTTTGAAGAAAAAATAGTGAAATAGGAGGGGAGTGTATAAGTTTGAGTTGTTTTGTTGAGCATTGAGCATGGTTTGAGAACGTTTGAGATTCTTACAATAATGTTCGACCATGTCCAAGTGATTCGGGCACAATCAGAGGAAAAAATCTCTTTTGTAATTATTTAAAATTGTTTTCTTCAAATGCAAAGAAATTTCTAATGCAGTTGAAAATTTGAAATGAATTTATCAGTCTTAGAATTCATTAAAGTAATTTTAAAAATGATTTCTGATTTATAAATTGTTATTTAACTCTTATTATGTTATTTATGTTATCAACAAACTGAGATTTTTGCGCTTATTGTACCTGAATCACTTCGACGCATGGTATGCAGCGGTATGCAGTCATATTGTATTGCTTTTCTTTCTCAGCTTTCTCAATGCTTTATTGCTTTCTGCTAACTCAGTTTAGCTATTAATTACTGAATATTCCTTCTCGATGATATAATAATAATATTAATCTGTAATTCTGTATTATTAATAACTATAAAATTAAATTACACTTGGCCGTTATGGAATTATAGTAGTGTGTCATTTATTTTATTACTTTTCATCGCACGCTTACAAGCTCGCAAGAATTATTCAATCATAAAAATATACAAATTATATGAAATTTTATTCACTACAACTTCAGTTCTTACAAATTTTATGAAGAAATTCGTTCTTTTTGAAAAAAGTGCAAAACCATAAGAAAATCGATGTTTTCACCTCAGTTAAAAGTTAAATTAAAACTTTTCATTCGTGTTACCGCGCGTTTTCATATTCTTCCCGTGGCGTCAGAAGTTAGTGGGGAAAGAGGAATGTTCAATGGGTACTTTTCGTTTCCGTCCTACTTCTAGTAAAAGTGACGTTCTCTCTTATCAGTAAAATTTTTAGTTTACCAAGTTTTCTCGTTCCTGATTGGCTGATTGAGCTTTTCTCGTTTTTGATTGGCTGACTGAGTGCATTTGATAAATTTTCTTTACGATGATAACTGAATTTGTAATAAATAATTGAATATGAATTCCCTCTTAAATTATTGGAATTAATAATTATTTAATTTGTTTTGTATACATTTTCTACATTTTTACCAATAATTGCTTCCTTCAGTGGAAATTGAAGAAGTTTCCTTCATTAATGAATACAGGTTTTTGTTTATCTAATAAATGCTTATCAATTTAATGTATGGAATTGGAAAGTGAACTTGGCGTTTGAATTTTTTGTGAAAATGGGTGGTAAAAAAGTACCCGAGTAGGTAACTTTTTTATAAAATATATCTTCTATATAATGAACGCATAATTAATCAGTTTATCACGTTCGATTTCAGACAAAATCGAAAATACGAGAAAGACCGACGAGATAGATTTAACAATCAGTTTATGGAATTGAGTAAACTTCTACCGGAATTTAATTCGTCCGTAATAAAAGTAACTAAAGCTGAAATCATAGGAAGAGCTATACAATATTTACGAGATACTCAATCAAAAAATAAGAAATTAGAAGATGAATTTGAAAATGAAAGTATGTCGTGGTCCTCATTCTTATGCAGTAATTCCTTGATATAATCAAAGATTTTATTCACTTTTTTTTTATTTAAATAGAAAATAAAATCGACGAATTACAAAAACGTGTGGCTAGTCTACTTCAAATCATTAAAGAACTGATTATGTTGCTTCGTAAATCGGACGTAGATTTTCCAACATCTCTTCCTCTCGACGACTTCATATCATTTAAAGAAGCTTATATGAAATGCAAACGAAAATTAAAAAGTGATGAAAATGAAGGGAGTAAGAAAAGTAAGGAGTTGTGTATCTTAATTTGCATTAAAAAAAAAAAAAGAAATATTCTAACCATTATTTCGTGTAAATTTTAGAAAAATTGGACTCAACCCATAACGAGCCTGATTCATCAGCGGAAAATATTGCTTCGAAAAATGACACATGTGGGACTGAAAATGTTACCGTATCGTCTACCACTACTGCAAACATTGCTTCATCGATTAACATATCAAATACATCGTGTAGCTCTTCAACAATTACTACTTCGAATTCTGATAATCTCATATCGACTGTTCCAGCAGCAGGTACCCTCGCAGACCCCTCTAAAACTAACACCACTGTTATGAATCTAGAAACTTCTAATGTTCTCAGATTAGACTCTAGCTCTTTAATTTTGCCAAGTGCGAATATTTTAACCGTGAATGGATTACAGAATACTGTAATCAATCCTATCAATAATTCGCCAACATTATTAGTGAACAAACAAATAGCCGTACCAACTTTCATTGTAATGCAAAATCATAATTTAATACCCGTATGCTCCGTACCCCAAATAAACGTAGCAAGATCTCAGAAATTAATAGTACCTAAACAGTCGGCAATATCGACTAAAACTACGTTCATTAATAAAAAACCAATACCGGCGGTTTGCCTGTATAAGTCTACTTCCCATAAAGATACCGCTCTAGATAAATCCACTAATTCGTTGAACGTAAAACGAAAAAAAAGCAAACGTTCCAAAGGTATATTGGTTAAATATCCGAAACGTAGACCAGCAAACAAAAATAAAAAATTGTCCGAAAATCAAAAACAAAAATCAAAATCATTTGAATCCTGTACTTCGGATTCACTTAATGAGAAAACCATTCCCTTAGAAAATTGTGACATTAATGAAAAAAATAATACCACTGAGAATAATGCATTTCCAATGGAAAATTGTTATTCGATAAATGAAAACACCTTTAAAGAGAATAACGATATCGACAAAAATTACCCTTGTCCCGATAACATTTTCGATTCGGGTGATAATCAAAATAACACTGAATTCGGAACGAAAAATGTGCAATTTATAGACTTCTTTGAAAACAGCTCGACTAGAAGCGTTGAAAATGCTACGGAGAACTCACATTCTATCGATTCTACGCAATTTGTTACTGATTCTGAAAACGGTTGCGATAAAATGGATAAATCTGCGTCTCAAAATCCGCCCGTAATAAATAACTATAATGATTTAAACGCTTCGTTCGTAGATACTAGTAATTTCTCGAACGCAAATATAAACTGTAACGATATAAACGCCAGTCAATCTAAAGAATCGAATGAATTGAAAAATAACGAAGAAAAAGCAAATACCAATTGCGTCGATGAATCTAGAAATCAAGATAAAAATTCTAATTCTGTTTTTCACCATATACCTACATCTTGCGAAGTTTCAAACGATTCTTTATTAATGAAATTTATACCCAACCCTCCGACCTCAGTTGCCAATCACGAATGTGATAAAAATTATTCACAAATGGAATCTACTTTTGGTACCAGTTTGATAAAAGATCTCAATAAAAATAATTCCAATAATGAAAACGATTTATCGAAATCCAAACAAACAGATAAAGAGATTACACCTTTAACCATTCATTGCAATATGCCGGAAAATAAATCCCTCTCGAAACAGTTAAGTCTTTCGTTGATCGACGAAAGAAAACACTACGATAATGTTTCGTCTTTCGACGAATTTTCTAACGATTTATTCACTTCTTTGCAAGTACCAGCTAGTGGTCAAAATACCGATTCGATATCTCCTACTGCTGCATTTTTGTTAACCTTTCCTTTGGTATCGAGTTGCAAAAATGTAGATTTGTTACCGGATCACGAACACGACGATGATAATGGTAACACAACGCCTACCACTTCAGCTACCATATTACAAATTGGTAATTTAGAATCGCCTTCTACTTTGCTCTTCACTTCGAGTAAATTCTTCGGTCGCGATAATCAGAAAAATGTTCCGGACAAGATAGGGTTTCCGTGTAGTAAAGCCGATGATTCGGTTTATTCGTCGACATTTTGTAATAACGTTTTAATAAGTAACGATATGAGCAATGCTGATAACACGCGGAAGGAAAAAATTAAAGATATTAATAAAGATAATGAAATACGCAAACAGTACATTCCTACGGTACGTACTGATGGATATAACTGTAATAACGATAGTACATTTGGTCAGAAAAATAATTGCCTTAATAAAGATGCTGAGGTTGCGGTTTCTCAAAATTTACCATTTTATACTCCATCTTGTGGTAGCTCAGCGTTTCCTTCGTATAATATATTTACCAAATATAACGATATTCCGCCTGTTACTGCTCCCTATTATAGTCTAGGATCGCAACCTTTTTCAGTAACTAAATCAAATACCGCCGATCCTATAAGTGATTTTAATTCTTGGACTGTTCCGTCGGTTTACAATCAAGAAAATGATCTTACTAAAGATAAGGCTAAAAGAGATAAATGTACCTCCACGCATTCCTTTAGAAATACTAAATTAAACGACGTTTCCACCAATTCAACTTTCGGATTATCGTTAAACGATATTAACGCTGTAGAACGACCCAAAGTTGATAAAATGAAAAAACCTCAGAAACAAAATAACACCCGATTAGTGAATTGGATGACATCTCCGGATCTGAGAAACGGGTCTGATACGTCTCATCAGTCGCACCCTACTAGCGATAATTTTTTGCTACAAAAAGAAGATAATTTCTTGAATAATAGCATTTCGAATGTTCAAAATAACTCGGCCTTCAGTAACATCGCGTATTCTTCTAGCGAGTATTATTTGGAGAATCAAAACTACGCTGATGGGCAAAATCTAAATAACTGCAAAGTTATTTTCTCCACGTCTAATCCGACTAGTTATTCGTGGTCACCGTCTAAGTCCACTTTACCTGCTATATCGCATTTGGATACTCATAATATGATGATTCCATCGACATTACCTACTCTAGTCGGTGATCTCGCTTTAAGCAATTCTAATACGACTGGGCCTATGGATAAAATTTTTAATAATTACGATTTACTCTCTAAAAAATATGTCCCTGAAGTTGAGAAACCTGTTAAACGAAACCTATGCAAAAATTTCTATAAAAACGATCGCATATCTAGCAACGAGTACGCGAAGAGTAATCCTCAAAGCTCGTTTCTTTCGGTAACGCAATTAGTAGACGACAAAGATCGTGTAAGTGGTGATAAATTTTCGTCTAAAAATATCGCCAAGTTGAATACCAAATTAGGTATGATAAGCAGCGTCGACGAAAATTGTCATTTCGATGACATGGCTAGAGATAAATGTAATTATATTCGAGGCAAAGAGAACTACGGAAATGTTCTGAAACCATCGGAAAATTCAGATTATTCATCCAAAAAAGCAACCTATGCGAACAACTCTGCGAATTCTACTTGTACCGGTAATAATTCCAAATCGGATTCTACACTCGATACATCTATGAAAAATAATCAAAACATGAACATAAAGTGTAAAAGTAAAGACTTGAAATATAACGTAAACCGATGCCTAAGCAAAGAAAAAAAAGAATCAAGATCTGTGATAAATCAATCTCATCAACAAAAAACATCCTTCAATGACTACATTACTCCTTTAAACAATACAACTGGCTGTGATAACTTGAACAAAGGCGTTAATCTTTTATCAAATAAGAATAGCAATTATAGTGCAGAATCTTTAATTAGTTCAAGTAACCATCAAAACTCTTGCACTTCGCAGAATTACTTCCCTTATGATAATACTTCGAATTACGCGAATTGTCCGAACAACGATTATACTAGAAGACGAATCGAATCCAATGAAGCGGAATCATCTTTAACGAACGTCGGCTACTACCCTAACGCTAATTACGTTTATCCCAATAATTTTCAAAGTTTCAATAATTACGGATTTTCTAATCAGTGTTACAACAATTATCCCGCCCAAATACAACATGCAAGTTTACCGAAGAAAAATCAAAAAGAAGATTCGTATAAACAAGATACAGATTGGTATAAAGAAGGTTTCCCTCCCCATTATAATTCCTTCGTGAGTAGCAACAACGATTTCGATAATCATCAAAATAAAATGGAGAAATGTAAACAATCTTTTTCAGCTAATAAGTACAATGTGCAGAAAACTCCGGCGAATAATTCGAACGTTAATAATTCGAAATATTATAATTATAATGCGACCATTTTGAGTAGCAATTCGAAAAATAATTGCACCTTGAATACCTCCTATTCGTTTAGCCAGTCTACTCAGCAGAGTTCGGAGAGTACTTGTTTAACGCCTAATTATGATATGAAGTCGAATAGAAATAGCGGAATCGTGAATTCGAATAATGCACATCCTGCTACGAGTCTAACTAATTTTAATCTGAGTGCGATATTTCCAGAAATAAATGATAAGGTGAGTCAGTTGTTGTTGATACGTATTTATATTTTGATAAGCGTTTAAACAGTATTTAGGAAATATGTAATTTGTAACAATTTGAATAGTGGTTTCTGAATATATGATCAGAAAAATGTTTTCTTTTTTCAAATAATTAAATAACGAATAGACCTATAGGTTGAGTAAAAATAGGCCTGCCTAATTATATCAAGGTGAGTAAAACACCTTGCCTATTTATTACTCATACCTATTCATTGCGTACACCTGACTTTTCGTACTAACATTGAATTTTTTTCAGCATTGTAATCAGAATAGTGTCAATACGATTGGAAATGAGAAAAAGGATACAAATTATATCAATAATAAAATGAATAACATGGATGATATGAATTACAGTTATTTAATACAGGTATTGATTATTATTCATTATTCAAGTTTGTATAAACGTATTTATTGAATAAAAAACATCAAATTATTCATATTATATCTATTAGTAAATTATTATTCTATATCATGAAGATTAAATGCTAAAAATTGCATAATGAATACATATAAGTGAAACTTGAGTATTTTAAAATATGAAAGGAATTCATTAATTTGACACTATTATTACTGTGATTTATACAGCCGTCTGCTGAAAATAATCCGGAGGCAGTTTCTGTATACAGCTCATCGAGTTTCCAAATTCAGCATTTCACAGATTTCAGTCCTCGAAAATCTCAAAAATAAGTACACCATTCTAATAGAAGTTACGATATCGAAAAATCATTTAAGTTATTATGCATCTAATAATAATACAAAAGTTCCTAATAATAACTTATTTTTGACCTACCTATGCTTATGATTCCTCCTAATGTCGATTTGTTTTAATTATTTTTCTACCTATGTTTATGTATACTCAGAATTATTTATAACTGTATTATACAAAGGTATAATTATTTATTTTACTGTAAATGAGTTTGGTGTTTTTTTTTTGTTCAATTTTTGTTACCATTTGTTGAAGGATAAATTATGTCTTAATATTCGTGATGCGTTATTTATGTATTGAAAAAATAAGATGTGTATGATTTAGGTACTTAATATTCAGCGATGCATTTTTTAATTATTACAATTGTTATTATGCCATTATGAAAATATATCTTTTTTCATTTCGTTAATTTACTCAAAAAATCTTTGAATGTTATGAATGAGGTATTGTTACGTTATTCTTGTTTCAGACAACTTTCCATTTATTTAGAATCAATCGAACCGCAATTCAATTGATTTAATGTGATATTAATAACAAATTACAAGCCTACTTAAGCGTAAATAATACAATACTCAATGTCCTTGATCGGGCAGGAAGCAATGAAAAAATTCCAAAAATGCAGTTTGAAGACGCCTTTACCTGACAGTATTAGATACATATAAAAAGCCCAATACCGCCGAGTAAGGCGTATACAAGAACTGCTCAAAAAAGCTGTTGGTTACATTTGCATCAACCACTGCGTATACTTAGGTATGGCAACTGCAAAGAAAGATGAATGAATCAAGAAACCTGCATAAAAGACCACTAAAACTAAAAATATACACTTCCTATGTGCACTTGAACAACTCCACTATACTTAATGTAATACGAGAACTAACGAACTGTTGAACTGAACACTGACTACACGAATATCTGCGAAGAGCAACATATAGGTTTCTTATCAACAGAAACCTTACTAAACTTCCGATGAAACAAAGAGATAAAACCTAAATGAATTAGAGTGATGAAATATTTATCACAAATATCATTATTCACCGCTTATCAAAATTCGATAATTTTCAGTACAGTGTGGTCGGAAAATGTTTATCTCTTCATTCGCTAAAAGACTATTCCGTTGGGCTTAACAGCTAGGTAACAAATTCAACAACAATATTGTTAACGGTGTTAATCTGTAGCAAGGTTAAAGATAAGAGGGGATGTACTTTTGGAAAAAGAAAATACATCGTCAAAATTTGTTCATGCTAAAACATAAGTTCCTTTGAAATAAATACCTACCTAATTCATTGGCGAATGCGATGATTCATTACATTATATTACGAGGAAATCATATAGCCGGGGGTATTTGACTTTCTGCAACAATTGTAGGAATATACTTTCACCTTCATTATTATCAATTTAATTCCTGTAAAGATAAAATTCGATAAGAAATTTTCAATAATATGGATACAACATTATGATAAGTACGCCAACCAATCACAGAACAAACCGTTGAAATTTGAAAATTTTTCAACACAATTATTAGAGGTTGTTTCAAAATAATTTCAGGTATTACAAAAAATGTTAAATATTTTTCAACTGAACTTTCAATAAAAAGAATAAATATTATGTCTCCTATCTAATTTAGCAATGAAAGGTCAGGGAAGGGGATTTTCGTATTGTTGCGTTTCATACCATTCGTAATTCCACGTTAGTTTTTATTAGGGCGTGCTTCCATAATAAGTATAGGTAAATACTATAAAGCTTATTTAAAAATAAAGAAATGAAAAATTGATGAAATAAATGTTAAGCAACCTGAAATAAAGTTTTCAAAATAACGTATTAGGATCACTAATTTTTTGTTAAAATATTTTTGAAATATCGATGTTCAAATTTTCACATTCAACTGAATGATTTGAGATTTTAACATTTAATTTCGGAGACTTTGTTTCAGGTAGTTTTGCATTCATTTTTTCCATTTTGTTATTACTTCATTTTAAAATATTATTCATCACATTAATCTGTTCATTATTAAAATCATGCTATGCTTAAATTGTTTTGAAAAGTAAAAATGAGATATCAAATTAACCAGGAAACGTTTTGTTGATGAAAGTTCTTGGTTTACACATTGTTCATTCGTATTCATAATGCAAACACTTGATACACATTGAAAAATACAGGTGTGGGTAAATGAACTCAACAACTGAAAAGTAGAATGATTTTAAATGGGTAGGTACATGAGAAAGTCATTCATTAATTCAAATTTTTTGAGTAAGTATATCAAATGAAAATAATACCGCGATATGAATAAAATATCTATTCCTATTAGAAGTTCTCATTTTTATGGGTCAGATATAGATACCTGTATTAGTGGAACTGAAAGAGAAAAAAAATCAGAAACACAAAATGGCCGAACCTAAAACGAATATTTATGAAATTATTAATTAATTCTAGATATAGGTAACTAAAATATAATTTTCAAAACTAAAAATGTTATAACTCAGATTAAGATTTACCTACTATCTATCGCCGTATTTAACCCAACTTCGTGTATACTGTATTAATAATATCTTAGTGAAGTACCCAACACCTCTTGTGGTCCCTGCTTTCTTTAGTTGCATTTATTCTTTCCCTCCAAGGAAATCACAGATTCTACAAAGAACAATGATCCGATTTGATGAATAGGTAAAGTGAAAAAATGTTTGTACTTCTATGGATATAGGGCGACCATAGGCGTACTAGGTGTAATATTATTATTATGTCCCTACAAATTATCGCCATATTTTACACCTTTTTGCGTTACCTATCCATCAGTAACCGTCTATTTCTCTAAAATTAAAAATATTTTAATGAAACACACCAACAAACATTCAAAATTTTTTTTATTCCCATTCTATACTCTAATTATCTATTCGATAAACGTTTTTCATCCGCACATTTTTTTGAAATTACTTAACGCTCGTGAGATATCTTTTCCACCATCTCATCTGCATTTATCTTAATCCTAGATAGAATTTAAATCAAATACTTTCAAATATTAGCTCTATTTGCCCTCTAACAGTCAATTTAATTATCTGCCAATGAAAGAAATTATAAGGAATAGATAAAACTGATTGAAATACGGATTAATTACATATGTACAGATACAGATAAAATATACTTACAGAATTAAAACTCATCACGTATCAGGTATGAACGAAAATTTCATCAAAAAGTACATATTTAAGATCGAAAATTTAGAAGAAAAAAAATCACCAAATAAACGAGCAACCAATAATTTATTTGTGCTTGGGTACATAGTCTTTGCTTTGTCAATACGATGCTGATTATGGATTCATTAATTACCATTTTAAATACTGTTATACGTTTAGGCATACAGAACTGTTATAAGAAATGGAGAAAAGGTCACTGAATGAACGAAACGTTACTACTTGTTTAATACTTTTAGGTTACATGTAACGAACTTCACGTTTGGGTAATGTGGAAATGATTAAACGCGAGTTATTTTCAACAGCAAATTACGTAGCATTGAGGGGTCGTAGTCCAAACAAAATCTGCAAAAGGTTAAACCGCTTTAACAATCATATATGTAAGTTCCATCCCCATGGAGTTACGAATTATCATGTATCAGTGTCATTTACCAATTTAATATTTACATTCGGTTCAATGATAATTTTAAATTTCTTCTCTGAGAATGTAATTTGGATATAATAAGGAACTTCATTATTTTAACTTCTTTATTCGTGAAAAAATTAACTTCGCTTTTATTCAAAAATTTGTGAGTCCCGCACATTAAATAAATATCAATGAATAATGAACATAATGTAGGAACTAACATTATCATCGTTAAACCAAGATACAATTTAACAACCATTCGACTTTTTTCGTTCAATATTGCTTTCATTTCCAACAAAACGTTTAAAAATTGCATCAGCGTATGAAAATGTTTTAATTAGAATACGAAACATCATTCTTTGCACACAAAACACAGTAAAAAATAATACACACAACACAAATCGAAGAATAAAAATCCTTATTTCACGTAAATATCAAAAAATAGGTACTTGAAAATACCAGCTAGGTAGGTATGAGAATTTTTTCAAATAAAATTGAATAAAAAAGGAATGAGTACCAAAGTTCAAAAAAAAATGAATAAAACAGTAAAAGTCAAGAAATAAAAAAAGACAACGTAATACAATGCAGTACAATCACATGAAATTTCTTTTCAGTTCTTCTTATACCAATTTTATTAAAATTCCAATGAATCCCAAAGAAATATTAAAAATTAAAAAAAAAATGAAAATAATAACAATTATATGAAGAATTTGAGCACAAGTTTTTAGAAAAGAAGAATAACAAAGACATTACTAATATTCCGTCACGACTTTTTAAAAGCGAAAAGAATACCAAAAATTTTTAAATTTACTCCATATAATCCATAATTATAAGCAATTAGATTCCTTAAAAATCATACCAATAAATATCGATGTTGATAACCATAATTCTTAAAATATAGAAAATAATACTCAATTTATTTATTCGCGAAAACAAAAAATGGTAACCATCAAAAAAAAGATTGACTTTAAAATCCTAACGAAATTAGGAGCATTGGAATAAAATACCAAAAATGGAGTTATATGTATTAGGAATTTTTCACAACCTTCTTCCGTAAATATTGTCCTATAATTTTACATTCCATAAATAGGAAGCGAGAAGGTGTTTTCTAGTGAACACCTTGAATACAGTAAAATCCATCATTCAACTTACGCGATTAATCTTTCGATACGCAATACAACAAAGATACAAAGCATGAATGAAAAACAGAAACTTAAAATCAATCAACAAAATAACAATGAAAAATACTACACACGATAGGTATAAATTTTCGCAATATAACGACAAACTTGGAATAGTTGAAAATTATTTTCCACGTACACATAAAAAGCGATAATGTATGAATCAAAGTTCAATCTTCACAATGATTTCATATTCACGACGATAAGATAACGTAACAATGTTACCAATATCATCGTATATTAATAAAAGCGATATGAAGGAATCACAGTGTTCATTTATAAAGCATTTATTCCCACCAGTACTAGCTATCTTCTTGAACCTCTTCTGCGGGCTTTTTATGTTTCACCATCGCAGCAATTTTCTTATAACGAAGTATACAATCTTCCTGTAAAATTTTTAATAACATCAGACGTCAGAAATTGAGAAAAAATTAACATCAAGGTAACCAACGCTTACTTTACTCTTGCCAGGCACGCAGTTGGCGATTTTTTCCCATCGATCGTCTACCGATTTCTTCGCATATTTGTTGAGAGCGGCTTCAAAGGCTTTTTGTTGAGTCTGCGTCCAAGTAGAAGTTTGCTGGTTTTCTTCTTCTTCGGTTACTTTAACGCCTAATTTACCACCACGAGTTTTCACTTTTTTCGGCTCAACATCTACAACTTGCTCTTCTTCACTTTCGGCGGGTAATCGAAAATCATTATCTTTAATTTTATTAGCCATATGAGTTACTTCGGGAACAGTTCTGTTCATTGCTTCGGCAATTTTTATCCACCTTTCTGGCTCACCGGCAGGATGCTTTTTAACTAATTTAATTAAATCTAATATATCATCGTCAGTCCATAAGCCACCGGTAATAACGGGCGTGTTTTCTGTAATTATTTCGTCGGTTTTCTTGTTCGTTGAGTAGTGTTGTACTTCGGGTTCGTAATTTACCACTTCGGGTATGTAAACGACTTTCTTGGGTTTTTCGGGTTTTGGTTGCGTCTCAGACCTGTGGAATTGTTTTTAAAAAATGCTGTAATATTTACGAAACAAAGAGAAAAATCAAAATCGAAAAGTTCACTACCTTTGGCGATTCTGCTCTTTCAAAGGTTTCACAGGAGACTCTTTGTTCCACTCTTTGATTGTGGTAACGATTAATTGAAAAATGAAAATGATGAGTGCTTTAACACCGAAGCATATTTGAAAAGGTAACGTGTTCATCACACTGAAAAAGAACATCGTGGTGAAATAAAACGAAAAATAAAAATCAAGAATAAATTAAAATTGATAAACGAACCTAGGTTTTTTCACAGTTAAATTGATGACTTCATCGGAATAGCTGATTTCAGTTTTACCTTTTCTCATTTTTTTCGCTCTTCTATCTTTGGACTTCAAAATTTCTTTCTGAAAAAAAAAACTTTTTACACAACGATTCAAAATACCCAATCTCTCAATAAATAAGTAATTCATACCAGAGTATATTTTTGCTCAACATAGGATGCCCACGAGACTAGATATTGACCAATGCTAATAATAATGATTAAAATTAAACTCATCTCTTGCAAACCCATTTTGCGAACCCGCCTGTAATAGTACACGGCATCCCTCCAATCTGGAAAGCCTTGTACCAAAAATTTATCATAATATCGACGTTTCTCTGGACTTTTTAGGATTTCGTATACTGTAACGATATTACGAAAATCCTGTTCGGCACTGGGAGATGGATTTTTATCCGGATGTAAAGCTAGAGAAAGCTTGCGAAACGATTTTTTAATAGCAGTCAAATCAGCATCCTAAGGCGAACATAAAACGAATTTTATCACACACCGAGTAAATCTCCTACAAAAACGATAGTTTATTTTTAGTAATATACCTGAGACACGTTTAATAACGTGTAAAAATTTTGTTTTATGTCGTCCACAGCATCAAATACTTCCAACTCATCGTTGCTCCACGAATAGACTGAAGAGAAGAGTGATACTTGAAGCAGCAAAATGAGAAATATTTTTCCTAAAACGATCATATTATCACGTAAATTTTATGTATAAAATTATTCAAAGCTTGGGCTTCGATAATGTATATCATAATAATAAGTAGAGGCAAATGAGTATTTATTTTACAACTCTGTAAGTACCGAAATATTCCATTACCTACTTGACTTACCAATAAAATAGGAGAGTTCCATTTTAAATTTAAGGTAAATTTTATAATTTAATGATATTTTTCCATTTTATTTTAGAAATATACTAATAATTAATAATGAATTTTTTGTAAAAAATTTCGGTTGAATAAGCGAACACTATCGAAATTTTTTTATCAATATGATAAACGTGGATGAAAAACTAGTAACAGCTGTTATGAATTGTGACGTCATCTTTAATCTTAAAAAATGTAGCTAAATTGAAGTGAACATTTTTTTATATCTCATTTTTTACAAATTATAAGGCATAGTATTTCTTTTTTATAAAATGCTGTTTTGATTTTTCTAATTTTAATGGTAAAATAATCACTATAAAACAAGAATTTCAATGAAAATTAATTTTCACATATGATAATAAATATTTACTCTTTTCTTATGGCAACACTGCTAATTTACTTCCTTGTTATCATTTTTTATTTTTATCAAATTCAATTATCAATTAAACTTGAATTAAACCTTCCAAAAAATTAGTATTTCGAGCATTATAAAACACAGAAAACGCGTATTTTAAAGAGGAATAAAAAAATGCGAATTAAAATTCTTGAATCATTTCTTAAAATGTTTGTTTCGTTGCAAGTATTGGTTTATGTCGTTTAACGAGAAGTAAGTGAGTACGAATTTTTTTGTAATTAATTCTCTTTAACCCTTGATTAGAAAATTTTTATGAAAATTTTATTTATAACTGATCATTATTTTTTTTTCAATTTTTGTTCATTATACTTATTATTTCCTGAAGTGCCGTATCGACGTAAAAGCACTCTTCTTAGCCATCCAATTCAAAAATTTAATCGATAAAGTTTATCTTGACTTTGTATATTTACGTCGTTTGTCATTTAATTTCTCAACCTTGGATTAAAGTGAATTTTCTAAATTGAAGTTGAAGTGGTTTTATCGATTTTACAACGTGTTGATTATAAAATAATATGAAATTTAATATTCGTAGGAAGTTTACATGACGTGAAAATTAATGTTGTGGAAATATGTAAATTAATTTGCTTCTTAATTAAATTACATTAGCTTTATTTATTCGATAACAATATGCTTTTAGGAGAATTTTTCGGCTAGCTGTTAAAATAACCTTTTGATTATGAAATATACGTAGATGGTATTTTTCAAATTCAACATTGACCAATTTGGCATAAAATTTACTTGTATTTGATTACTCTTGAAATGATTATGTTCAAGTGAAGTGTTTCAGTGAAGTGATTTTTTTTTAGCTCAGCTTGTGCATCGAATGAATAAAATGAATTGATGCAAATTTTTGTTAATTAATAATACCTTAATTATTTTTATTGTACTTAATTAGGTTTAATATACACTTCAATGCCTGTTTCAACATACGTTCCAATAATGAATAACAGAAGATATGCTTCATCGATTAATGGCCAAGTTAGTATATTTTATTTAAAAATTACATTCATTGTTAGATTAAATTATTTTAAAAATCAACTTAAAATTTAATTTAATAATGGTTAAACTGAAGGCGTTATGTTTTCATTTAGAACTTCCTTAGTGTTACGATCGGATCGTCATTCTCATCCCTCCATTGTCATTTCTCGAGCGTACTCGTAACGTAGCTGAGCTTTTAGTTTAACCATATGTGATATTAGTTTTTAAAATGTTTACCACATCTTTTCGATTATTTTTGTTTAACATACGTCATTGCTTATTAATACCGATGGTGGTGAGACAAACCGAAGCGAAAAAATGTATTTTCAAGATTTCTAATGGAATTATTACAGTAAGAAACATTTTTTGTGGTGAAAAATAAAATGATATAGGTACTTATTTTATAAAATTTTATGAATCATAAAAATTTATTAATTAAAAAAAAAATTATAAAAATTGTGAATAAAAATTAATTATATTTAAATGAAAATATCATTGAAAATTTCAATTAAAAAATTTCATACAAAATAAGAAAAAAATATGCTATTAAAAATAGTAAAAATAATTAGTAATGAACATGTTATTAATTATAGACCTCTAATATCAATATTTATATTATGAGACATGCCGAACGAATAGACAATACGTTTGAAAATTGGATCACCCATTGTGTTTCAAAAGAGGGTAAGTTCAAGATTTCATAATTATACTATAATGTTCTCTTTAAAATTACCATACGAATTATAATTTTTTTCGTCACAGGAAAATATGTTCGTTCAGACTCCAACATGCCGATTAGTTTGCCTAAACGGGAAGGCTCGATAGAATCATTTAGATTCGACTCCCCCCTCACCAACATCGGAGCATTCGAATCAAAACTCATTGGAGAATCTTTTGCATTATCTAATGTAAATATTCGTTATGCCTATAGTTCCCCCGCTTTAAGATGTGTACAGACTTGTCATAATGTTTTCAGAGGTAAAGTCGACAAAGTATTTCATTAACATCCACGTACTGCCGACATACTCGTATATAACGGTTAAAATGTTTCATTATTTTTAACGTCTCTTCCACGGGTCTTTTATCGTGCGAAATTTATTACTCTTGCAGGAATGGAAACTGCCAACGATGTATCCATCAAAATAGAGCCCGGCTTATTCGAATGGGTTAGTTTATACGCCGATATATATCCATCTTTTATGACCAAAGAGGAATTAATTAATAGCGGCTATTATATCGATGAAAATTACAAACCTTTAATTTCCTATAATCAACTGAAAACGTTGTTGAACGAAACTAGCGAAGAATATTACCAAAGAGGTTACAATGTAATGACCAAAATTTTAAACGAAGTTTCACAAAATGGTGAGTACATTTTAACTAAGATGATCGGTTTTTAAGAAAAAAGATAGCTATTGCTGCTTACCTAATTTTATAAGAAATCGAGGAGTAGGTCTGTATATCTTTACGGATCACTTTCTCAGATTTGATGGATGTAAAATTACTCAGATGTTGATGAGAAGATGGTCATGTTAATGTGAGCATTTTTTTGAATTTTTAATTTGACTCAAAATGACTGTTGACTCAAATTTTAAGAGGTTGGAGTGATCCCCAAAGCCAAAATTTTTTTCTTTCATACAAATTTCAACTTCCCAAGTTAATTTGTTGGGGAGTTTGAACCAATAAGTTTTCGAAAATGTTTAAAGAATCTATATATTTTTAGAAAATCTATAAAATTTTGGGTTGCGAACAGGTATGAACGAAAATCACTCAAGATTTGTTAAAATAATATTAACATAAATATCTAGAGACTGTTTACCTAGATTTTTGATTCAACTCAAAATGATGATTCACTCATACTGAGAAGGATGGAAAGAGAACCGTAAATGCTCAAAACTTTTGATCATGGTGTCTCATAATACAGTATATTGAAGACACATGCATATCCAAAATTAAGCTTCTGCAATTAAGATTGAGAGAACTTGGAGTAATGAAACAACTTTTTGAGGAAATTTCTCAAATCTTCCATATGTATTCACTACAGTCATTTACTCAGAAAGTACAAGCATTGTATAAAGAGTTATTTAGAGAACACGACATTACCATTCGAATTTAGGTTTAAATGGATCCAAAATGGTGGATGGTGAAAATTTGAGGAACCTCACATGATTTAAATTTGATAAATATGACCTCATATAAGTATATTATGAAGGAGACTAAAAAATTGTAACATATGCCAAATCTAATGGCTTGAGAGACCTTCAGAGTCTCAAAATTTTTTATCTCGTGGTCACACAATTTCAATTTTCAAAGCAAATTTGGAAAGGAGTTAGAGCAAAACAAGTTTATAAAGGAAGTATTAAGTCATGGAATGTCTTGAATCGTCTGTCTCCTCACCAAATCCTCAAAGAAAGTGTGTAGCATGAGTTGAGAATAAGAATATCGCCCTTTTAATTTGCTCCAAATTGGATTTAAAATGGCGTATGGTCAAAATCTGAGATAACCTTCCGGATCCCTAAAAATAGCTAAAATGGGATGTATGTACTCATATGATTACTCCAGGCAAGAAGTATGTTACATTTCAAATCCAACTTAACAAGCGATGTTGAAAGGGAAAAGGAGAGGTTATCGTTCTCAAAGTATGATGAGATGAGGATGAATAAAAAATCAAATTTTGGGAACTCTGAAAATATTTCCAAAATTGATGCTTTTATTAAAATTTAAAAAAATTTAATTTTGGGAACCCATGAAAATGTTTGAAATTTAAAATTAATGTTACTGCTCCTATCCCCGTCCTTGAAAACCCCTATATTGACGTAAAGGTGGTATTTTCAAAAATCAATTTTTGGGAACCTTTGAAAATTTTAAAATCTATGCATAATGGCCATAATGCTTCCAATGGAACCCCCATCTTTGAAAATTCCAATTAATGTAAAGATAATACTTTCAAATGATGCATTTTGGGAACCCCTGAAAATATTCAAAATTCAAAATTGATTTGAAACTGATGCCTCCATTGAAAGCCTCGGCCCCCATAAACCCCTCAGTTATAAAATTTGAAAATGTTTGAAATTCAAAATTGACGTTTCGGCTAAAATCCGTGTTAACCTTTATTTTAACATAATCCCACCATCCCCGCCCCCAACTGCCTTAATGGCGGTGTGTCGAGCTAAACTTGAAAATATACCGTGCGTCTTACTGAATCCCATGCAAACTAAGCTGCAAATTCCCTTTTATGATACTTCAAAACACTTTCATATTGCATCACTGGCTATTAATACATTGTGATTGGTTGTGAAAATATAAATCAGTGTTACCAACATGTTGAAGGTTGTTGGTTATCAATTGAAAGGTAATTTGGCGCGTTTCCTATATGGCGTTCAATCGAACGCTCGGTATTCGGGTTCTTAATTTCTCAAATATCGTTTGAGATATTTTAAGGAGTATAGATTCAGTGTGGAAATATCGAAAAAGTTTCAGTTCTCGTAATGTAAGAGTTTTCACACAGCATCGCTAAAATTCGGTCATAGAATTTCTTAAATCTTCCATATTTCTTCACCAAATGTACCTAAGATGCTCAAGTTCGTACTATTATTCTTCAAGTTTAAGTCGAAATAAACTCAAAATGGCGGATGAACCAAGATGTAAAGAATAATTGAAGGACCACAAATACCTCAAATATAGTGATTCTAGTTCATATGACTGTACAAGAAGCGAGGAATATAACATATGCCAAATTCAACTTCACATTTGCTTTTTGAGGGGATAAGTAGGGGTTTCTATTCTCAGTATGAGAGCATAGTTGCGAAGATTAACATCGTTATCCGTAAGTCTGAAAATATCACCTATAAAAATTCAGCTCTCATGATGCGGCTGGCTACTTACATTTTTTAAAAATATTCTTACATTACATTACATTACGACGCTAAAATTCACAGGTGGAGGAAACGTATTGGTTGTTGCTCATGGTTCCTCTTTGGACACTTGTTCGCGACAGTTAATTGGTTTGAAACCTCGAAATGGAGAGATTATCGGTAGATTGCTATACGAAGTTCCGTATTGTGGTATGGTCAAATTATCGCAAGAAAATGGCAAATGGGCTATTGTCGATAATGAGGTACTCAGCGTTAGTCATTCTTCTAATAAAGGATTCGATTTTAATGTTTTGCATAATTTTCATTGAATGTAATGATAAACCGAAATCTACATATTATTTTATAGGTGTTCTAATATGATTGTACCCAAAGTTCTTCCATTTTATTGTAATACTCGCCCCTTTGTTTTAGAAATATATCTATGATATGCATTCTCTGCTGTAGTTATCACATATGCTCAAATGTTAACTCTCCTTTTTTACAAAAATAATTATCTAGTCATATTTTTATAAATTTCAAAGTTGGTGCTTACTTTCACCTTTCAATTAGATTAATATTAGAAATAATCGCAAACTCGCCATTCATTTATATGGAATTTTTTTTTTTCACTCAAAAGTAAACTACATATTACCACGTTCCCAAAACTTCGTTGAACACGAGGAAATTTTATGTGATATTTATCTAATAGTGTTTTTACTCTTGTAATGTTTTGATGTATGTAATCATCGTTATTTTGATTTGATTTTTTGATGTACGATGTTATGGTGGCCGATCATTCTAATGGAATTTTCGGTTATTAAGAAATAAATGCGATAAATGTCTTACATTCATTCATTTGTAAAGGTAATTTTTATTTTTATTATCACTTAAGTAGGTGAGTCTCGATTTCATCATTAACGAAAAGCGAATCCAGAACCTAATCGTATCGTTTGTATCTATTATTCCAAAATTGCAGAATTATGAGGTCATTTTCGAATTGAAATTATAAATTAACGTATCGGAATGTTTTATTCGCAAAATAGGTCTTAAGTTTATCTCCGAAAAACGTGTTACAAGACGTTTAAACGAAAATTAATATTTTTTCATTCGTGCTAGTAAATTAGCATCTTTACCGATAGTGAATTAAAGGTAAAACGCAAAAAGCAAAACATTCGTGCTTTCGCTGTATTCTATTCATCCGCAACCAGAGCAGATAAAAACGCGAATATTTTTCTACATCGAAATTCTCGGATGATGATAGCGGAAGATGGAGTTCATGGATGGACACCAAAACCTATTTCGATAGCTTACGTATCCAGTGAAATATGCTGTGGTGTTACGCAAATGCTTTAGTTTACAGACCAACTAGCAAAAAGTGCTTTAGAAGTTGATTTTACCTTTTTTTTTTGCGAAGGGGGCAAAAAATTTGTAGACTTAGTACTGGTTCAGCAATCCAAAAATAGCATGAGAAATATTATAATCCTCAATTCACGTTTATTTTGATGTTATAAAAAAATAAAAAAAAAACGTAAGCAGCCATGCCGCATTACTGGAGCTGAATTTTTAACTGGGGCTTGTTTTGATTTATTAGTAATAACCTTGCTTAACCGTTCATCACTACAGGCCACACCCAATACCAAGTCTGAAAACCCCTACCCTATCCTTTCCAAAAACACTTAAGAAGTTCAATTTGGCACAAATGTAGTATTTCTTGCCATGAAATAATCATGCGAACACATATTTCTCAAATTATAACTATTTGAGGGTCCTCAAATTATCTTGAAATTTTGTAAATCCGCCATTTTGGATCCATTTTGACTCAAATTTAAGTGGTTATATTCTGGTCACAAACTAATCCTACACACAAAGTTTGACCATTCTAGGCCGATTTGGTGATGAGATATGGAAGATTCATGAAATTTCCTGCAGCAATTTCCCCTCCAAAAGCCGTTTTTTGCTCTAACTCCCCTCCAAAATCACTGAGGAAGCTAAAATCAAAATACGTTTGTCACTTGGGCTCATTTTATCATATGACACAGCAATAAAAAATTTTCGACCCCTCCTGTACCCCCACCACTATTTTAGGTTGGTAACCCCGCCTTCCCCCTCCAACATCATGTATGGAAGTGAATTCGGGATATAGTATACAACTTATCCCCAATAACCATATGAATTCATATTAATTACATTTTTACCAACTTGAGGCTCCTCAAGCTCTACTCAAAATTTTGATAATCCGCCATTTTGAATCCATTTTGATCCAAATTCAAGAGGTCATATTGTGGTCACCAACTAACCTCACACACAAAATTTGACCTCTTTAACTTGATTTGGTGGGGAGATATGGAAGATTCAAGAAATTTCATGACTCAAAACTTCCTCAAAAAGCCGTTTTTTGATCTAACTCCTCTCAATATGCACTCAAGAAGCTGAAATTTGGATATGTTAGTATCCGTGACTCACTCTTTCATATGAAATCAAAAACGAAAAATTTGAGCTATTTGCCCCTTCTCCAGCCCCCCTCAAAATTTGAGTGATCCGCCATTTTGAAATTTATCGAAAAAACAAAAAAACTATTTTTGCGCATTTTCAAGAAGAGTCCTTCACCAAATTTTGAGCGATTTTTATGAATACTCGCCGGCGCTACGCGTGGGGGAAAAAATATACCAAAAAGTTGGACATTTGCCAGATGATTACAAATGGTCTGAAACGCAAAGATTTGAAGACCCCACCCTCCCCCGACCTTCCCTTCCCAAATCAGGTAGGCTGTAATAGCTATCGTTTTGTTAAAAACTCAACTAAAAAAACATAAGCAGCCATGATGCATTACTGAAGCTGAGTTTTTAACTGGGACTTGTTTAGGTTTGCAAATAACGTTACTAACTATTAATCATAGACACGAGTCATATTTATCAAATTTGAGTTATAGAAGACTCCTCAGGCCTTCCTTAAATTTAGGCCATCCACCATTTTTAATCTATTTTTGCGCAGATTCGAAGAATCATATTCTGGTCTCCAACTAACTCCACACACGAAGTTCGACCTCTCCATATCGACTTGGATCGGAATTCACTTCAACTTTTTGGTATGGTCATAGGTCAAAAATACTCCTTTTTAATCTGTCCTCATTCTATGTGCATTATGCAAGTTTAGAAAATTTTTTATGCTATTTTGAGAATGTTAAACCCACAGTATCTACATTGGTCTAACATTTTTTTGCCCTCGCTCCCGCAAAAAAAAGGACACTGAATGAACACTTATTGGCACTTGGTCTGTAAACTACTTTCGCTAAGGAGTAAAGACGAATAAAAAATCAACGCCGAATGATCGAGTCACACATTAAATAATTATTGTTTTTTATTAAAATACGTTTGTAATGGCAGTTACAATAATTGAATTTATATGCGAACTTTATTCATATTAGATAAACAATGATAAACATTACAAACAGAAATTCAATAATTTAACTCGGATTTTACTGTTTCGCGTTAACAAACTCTACGTAAAATTACACGACGTACGAATTAAAATTTACAACCTTCGCTAAACGAATAAATATAACGCTGATGATAATTATACAATTACAAATGTTACATCGTCGCTTTTACGTTCCCATAGGTGATGCGTTTCCATCAGACAATGCAAATAAATACTCAGTTTCGATACCGATTAAAATTAATTTTTTTAAATCCACTGTTCCAGTCGAAAGGAATTCGGCGATGTGACGAGATGAAAGTAAACGAGTAAAATAAAAAAATTAATTTTTTGAACACATTGTACATTATATGAGAAGAACATGAAACCTGTTTTTGAGCATAAAAACATTATTTCTCCATTAAATGCAAACACGTCTTGAATAAATTTGGTAAACGCAATTTTGTATCATTTATTAAAATTAATTCAATGATCTCGCAGTAACGTGTTCAGTTCTTAAATGTTTTTTCTTTTTTTAATTATTAAATATGCATTTAAGAGTGGGAGTGGACATTTTTGTATATATATGATTCTACTAGGTACATATTTGTAATAATGTCAATGCAAACATGCTAAATGATTTTGTGTTCGATATTTCAAAAAATTTCATCGTAAATTTTTTCCAATTAGGAAGAACATGATGTTGTATGAATGGTAAGGAAACAAATCATCCATATTATTTAATTATTTCTACGTACGTTAACATCTAGGTATGATTTCTTATAGAGACGTCATCGATATACAGTAATAAATATTATAATAAAGGAAGTTCACAATCTGTTCAAAAAAAAAAACTAATTTTTTTCTCGTAAAAACGAATAGGTATATTAAGGACAACAAAAAACAAAAATTCAAAAAAAAATCACATCACTCAAAAAAATTTTGTTTGTGCGATAAGTACAACCTATTAATATGTAAATACAAATTTCATTAAGGTAAATCTACGTACACTTATATCCTTTAAATCACGGTTCGAGTTGAAAAATAATTAAGTGATTGCGATTCACTAATAAGTACATTTATATTGGACGAATCTCGTGTTCTACGAGTACGTCCTGCATGAATACTCATAACGCAGGGCTGGTGAACAAAACGATTCGTTTGTTTAATTTTGTTCTTTTTTATCGTTCTGTTCGGATTTGTTCTGTTCTGTTTTGTTTTGTTCTAGTTTCGTTCAAGTTAATTTGTTCTGTTTTGTTTTGTTTTGTTCTGTTCTGTTCCATTTTGTTGCGTTCTGTTCTATTCTGTTCCGTTCTGTTTTGTTCTGTTCTATTCTATTCCATTCTGTTCTGTTTGGTTTCGTTCATTGTTGTTGAGAAACATCGAGAGAGAATGAAAACATTTACTTAATAAACAATCAGAAACACGGAAATTTGCGTAATTACGCATTTACGCAGGTCTTCAAAAATCAAAAGTCCAAATTTTGATGATACAATGGTGAGCTATGGAAAAAAAAAGAAAGACACCTTGATATTGCAATATTCATGAAGAGGAAAAAACCCTCTTCTATTCTGTTTAATTGGCTTTCATTTTTTTCTTAATTTTTTTGTTCTGTTCTGTTCTGTTCAGTTCTGTTCCGTTTTGTTCCATTTCATTCTGTTCGGTTCTGTTCTGGTTTCTTTGTTCAAAATATAATTTTGTTATGTTCTATTTATCGTTCATTACGAACTAAAATTTTAATGTTCTGAATCGTTCATAATGCTCTGTTGCGTTAATGTTCACCAGCCCTGCTCGTAAGCACCGGAATCCGGGAGAAATAATTCGAAAATAACATTTTCTAAGTAAAAACAAATATAGGAATATTTTAAATAGAAAAGAGGTTTAGCTTACTAAATAAATTTTTCGCGACTAATGGTACCAAAAATTTTGATAGGTAACAAACATATCATAACAACACTCTTAAACTTGTAGCTTTAATAAAAATAAAAACAAATTACCTATCTATAAAATAAATCAAAAAATTAAAAACCTATGAAAAAACACTCGATTTCGAGGGCAAATAAAATCGAGTTTTTAAAAGCTGCATCATCAAAACTTTTACTAAATAAATTAACAAAAACAACTTGGATATGTAATTTTTTTTTCAATTTGCACTATTTATTTCGAATCGTTGATTATACAATATAGCCTTTAGAAAACTTAAGAACACTTATATATTTGCCAGTGTGTACAAAACAAAAAAATGTATAACGGTTTTACAAGAATTATCAAATTTACCTAAATATTATTCTTACACGACTTGCACGAAAATTCGTATAAATCAAACATATACAGTATACCCAGTTAGCAAAAAATTTATACGTATAAAAAACTATACAAATTATTTATATCGTATGTCATCAGTATTTAGGTAATGAAAGCTCTTTGTTTGCATTAGGAGAAAACAACAATAATATGAATTGCGAAACGATTTGAATTACTTAAGAAAATAAATTGATTTATTTCTCGGTTCGTTTTTTATTGCCTGTACGTATGAATTTTTCGAATATACTTATTTAAATTCCCACTTGGATGAGCATTTTTTAGCGGTTATGTATCATATTGTAAAAATTAACAAAAGTCGAATAAGGTAGAAGGAAACAAATAATAATAAACACACTTTATATTATGAAAAATACACACTGAAAAAGAATCTCTGCGCAATCCATCCTTTTGAAGGTAATGGTATCGGACAGGTGAATAAATTAACTACACATACAAATAACACTTTTAAAATAGGTACTAACAATCGCATAGGTAATTCAATAAAAACAATAACAATTTGATTTTTTTTTCAATCATTTTTCTTTTCTTTTAAAAAATAATAATTTTTGTTTATCAGCGCTTGATTTGTTTTTTTTTTTTTTTTGATAACAAAATTAGGTTAAATGTATCTAATTCATGTTTATTGCGAACTGATGTAATCTCGTTATATTTGGAAGTAGGCAATTTTCAATACGAATAAGTAAATGTATTTGTCTATTTCGTACTTTGAAAAGGAAAATACACAAAAAATCTGGGATGGGTCCTAAAGCATGAAAATCAAGACTGGAAGAATCCTAAACTGGGATTTGGACAAAATCTATATATGGAGTCATAAATATTATAAATACCAAAACTTACATTATGATAAAATTAGTAAATTACAAAATTGATCTTCACTAACGTGATGGTTACATTGAGCCGAATTTCGGTTGTGTTCAAAAAGTGAAGTGTAGGACAGGGTCATGATAGGTACTAAATTACCTCAAACTACGACATAAAAATATCAGCTTTTTAGCACAATTTTTAGACCACGTAAAATGAAGTCAAAGTTTAAAATCTTTGAAATTTTCAAAAAAAAAAAATATTGGGCAATTAAATTTTTTTTACGATTCAAAGTCGTATTTTGTCACTCAAAGACTAGAAAAATTTAAACAGCTATTTTTTTAATTTACTAAATTGAGTTGAAAGAATAACATTTTTATAATGTCCTTTTGAAATCATTATTGTGACTCTTACCTCAAGATTTTGTTTTTTAACAATTTTTCGTCAGGATTCTTCCATTGTGGAGATTTTCCAAATATTGAGCGGTTTTTTAGGATTTTTTGCATGAATTTCAATATTGTATGTTTTTCTTTTATCTACATACCGTCTCTAACAATGGTTGGAATATTGATTTCGTTTAAATTCAAATAAAAGGGGCTTTCGAGTGTATGATTTAATCAAATATTAAAATATCCCAGAAATCAAGATTTTATGTACTTTCATAAGTTTTGATTATGTGAAGATCTAATTTTTAGGAGACTTATTTATTGGAATTCTAATATGACTTCGTTCTTTATTTGCAAAAAATCCAAGCTTAAGGTATTATATTATTTTTGATATATGGGTATCTCATCCTTCAGTAGTGCGCTAATAGGCAAATATTAATTCGTATCATATTTTGCCTATGTCTTGAATAAACGGAGATCACAAGGAGTTGATTTAATTGGTGCAACGCAGTTTCATTTTTAATATTTCTTAAACATTTTTCTCCCACATAACATAAATTTGTCTAAATTACTGTACCAAATACCTGTGTAGTAAAATTTTTCTCCTACCTACTTGAAATGAGAACAAATATTTAGCTATGGAATGAATGAATTTTTTGCTCACCGAAATCCTTTGTGCATCCTGCGTTAACGAAGTTCACGTCATAAACACGCATTGAAGTTGGCGTTTTCGGATATTTTTGCTTAGATACTTTACGTGGGTAGGTACTTATATACATAGTTGGAAAAGCGCTGATAAAGTTAACTATTGATTACATGTTCAACCGCCTTCGTTATATTTCGGAGAGATTTTTCTTTTATGCTAGCTTATTACTAAAAATTCAGAACACGTATGGGTAATTTAAATGATTGTAACGTTTAATAACATTTAAGTTTTCAACGCAAATGAAGAATGATCCTCCTATAACGTTCTCAACCGTATAAGAACTGAGCAAAAGATCAGGCTTCTATATGTATAAATTATAACATTTAACCATTAATCAGTAAACGAGAAAGCGTTTTGGTGCAACGTTTATCGATGATTCATGACTGTTGTAATGTTTCTAATATCATGTTGTGGTGTTACAATTTCTTTCACTGATATTCGAAGATCGACGCAATAAGTTTATGGAAGACTCAATGATAATCCATGAAGTGAGTCACTATACAATAAGTGTAGAAAGCTTTTAAAATCATTATTCAGGTATTCAACCCTACATAGATACTCATAAATATTATGAAAAGAAGGAGCCACTGATAGGGCTGGATGAAAAAGTTTCGGATCTTAGGTTCGGTATTAGTGGAAACTGTCGAGGGCTGCCCCATCAAACGACTTACATAATTCAAAATTACGAACACATTTTCATTTTTCAAAACATAACATTGTGTTGCATCATAATAAATGCAGAAATTAATAAAAAAATTGAAAACCCACTTTCCATGGCCCCTGTTGACAGCGGCAGACAGGGTCGACTCAATGAACAGGCCCAAACAACAAAAGTGAAGTGATGGTAATCTCTTAAAACCTACATAGTACAGTGAGTCCACAAGCTTCTGAAATTGGCCAATCATAAGTTTTTTCGTTTTGTCATGGATTCATGAAAGTGTTTTAACATTCAGATGAATTCCAAATTTCTTGGTCATGGTTGTTTGTTTTACTGTTTTCGAATCAACTTTTGAAAAGATTTGTGTTTGTTTTGGACAAATTAAAAGCAGATTTTGGCTTCAGTTTCACTTAGATTTGTGAAAAATTGAAACTATTTTTCAGGGGATTCTTGATATATGATCATCAAAGTCTAGTTTATTTACATTTCACTGAGGTAGTTTACAGGGAGAAACTGGGTTGTGATAAGGAAAACGAACAGAGAATGAGTTCTGTTTTTCTTCGTTTGTATGCTTTTTGAATGTGCAAAGAATCTAAAGGAATCTGAATCTAAAATCAACATGAACGATGAATTGGAATCAAAAACCTGCGGCAAAATTAACAAAACAATGCTCCTCATATTACATTATTTTGTACCGAAACACACATAAAATAATGTAGGGAACTGCAGAACTAATGATCATGTGGACCTATTATTGGCAGGATTACCAAATGATGTCGTTCGTCCTAGCATATCCATTACCATAGTGCCCCACCACGACCGACTTTTAATACCTACTACGCCTTAAAACATAACTAAGGCTCTATAAATGCTCCATCAAAATAAGTATTAAACGGAAAAATACTTCGAAAGATTCTATCTTGTGTGATGAAATTATGTAAAATTACAACTCTTGTGATATAGATCAAAGATGGCGTATCGACATACTCGTAGTTATAAAGCATCATTTCAACTTGGCAACACCGAATCAGCTGTTCTGTGGTAGACCCACGTGCATCTGCAATGTGCACTTAGCTACGATACAAAATAGTAACACTCATCAAACTTATTTAACAAAGAATTTTAAATAACCTCAACCGAAATACACTCTGTCCAAAGTGATCTGTTAAATTATCTTCTTCAAAAAAGAATCATTAATTATTTATTTCATTTTTTTTTAGTTCATCGTTTAATTTTGCATTTTTAATTAATTGTATATCTCGCTATTGTGGAAGAAAGTAAAGTTCAGAGAATTCCAGATCATAAGGAAGAGTAAGTTGCGAATTTGGTTCTGAATTGTTTTCATATTGAGAAAAATTATTCTGAAAGGAAATTATTGGAAAACAACTAATAATGTTTCAATTTCCTAATCCCATAAAAAAGAAACAAAACAAATGAAATAATTGATAATTGTTTTTGAATGAAAGGAATTCGAAGTTTTATCTAAATATTAAGGTACTTGAATCACTTGGACACATTCTACAAACATACGCGCATGAATAGGACCTACTCTAATGTACAGGCTGAACAGCACAAGTTAGCAACAGCTAGACCTCAAATCCCCAAACGTTTCAATCCAATAATACATACGTACAATAAAACAATATAAACCATGGCTATTCGTGATGTAAACAAGCACACGTGCGACCCTAGATTCAGCTAATACGGTGTTGCCAATAGTTACACTATTTGGCCTGTATTAAAGTAGGCTCTGACATAGGCCCACCATTTTCGTGTCCATGATGTTGCCAATTTAGTTCAATTATAAATCTCAAGCTATTTTTGACAGATAATATACTGAAGTAGGCGTTGGTTGAGCAACATGTTGAGACTGGAGACCATCAGACCGGTGTTGCCAGGTATCGGGAGTTCGACATACTTTAGTCTTGAAGATTTTTTGCCTTTCATTTTTTTAGAAACACTTTGCGGATTTTGGAATTTTTTCATAATAACTAATGATAATTTTTTATCATAGTTCATCTCAAATAAAATGTTTGTCGACGGCCATTTTTAGTGTACACCAGGGTTGTCAGGGAACTATTATGAATCCAACACTGGCCATACCGATATTTAACAGTCTTTTTATTTGTTCGTACCATCGTGATTATAGAAAGTTTTGAAATAAACCAAGAAAGAAATTTATAAATAGAGAATCAGATAATGCAATTTCCATAAGCTATCAGATGATTCCTTTGTTGTTTCATATTATAGATATCTCTCGGTCATTTACTAATTTCAAAAAAGTAACTCAAAACATACCTGAGCTACGTATACTTTGAAAAGTACAAGCAACCATTTACCAGAACATTACTACGAGAATTGAATAGGCCATGAATAAAAGATAAACGCTGTACGCATCGCTCGCTGATAAATAAAGTAACGAAAGAATAAAAGTTATTGGTAACAAGAACAAGTTCTGAAAAATTCAAACTCTCGCCTCTACATTTTGTATTATACCTTTTTCTTCCCTAAAATTACTGGTCGCTTCCTTATACCCAGGATGCTCGGATATCTCGTAATATCTACCAGCGTATATTAATCCTAACTCTTCCAAGCCATCCCCTCTTATGGTAGCCTTAATAGTCCAATTGCGACAGTCATTATTCTCGTTCTCTCTATCCAGTCTTTCAACGTCGATTATTTTCGAACTTAACCTTTCCAAAATCACGCCTATATCTTTGATGGAGAGATGGCGTTTTTGCTCGTCAACCAGCAACAGGAATTTCTCGGTGACACCTTCTTCTTCGGTTAACGTGGTCGTAGTGTCTGTATCGGTTTCCGAGCTGTTCGACTGATTATCGTTTTCTTCTTCAGAGTGTATGGAAACGTGCTCTTCTACATCTAAGAAGCGCACGTTTTTACCGGATTTTTTGGTACTATCGGCAATAGAGGAAGCGCCGCTTTGGTGTATGGGAGACGTAGCTACCGTTCTGGTGACTGCGATTTTCCTCCCTTCTTCGTGCAACACGCAACAATGAAAATCACATTCGCCATTACCGTGCGGACTGCCGGGCCTAATATCGACAACGTTATGTGAGCCTGAGCCACACTCGATGGTGTGTCTGTGCAAATTCGCGTTCTCGAATGAACCCGCTTTTAGAAATCGACTGAACTGCGGTTCTTTGAAAAACGCAGCCGGAGGTCGCATCGTGTCGAAGCTAACGTAAGGCGGGTGATGATGAGGCTCTTGTATTCGTATATCTTGCTCCTTTTTTAATATAGATTCTGGTACTTCAACGCTAGTAGATTTATCTTTTAATATAGATTGAGGCTTTTTACTTTTAGACGTCGAATTATCCGCTTGTATGGCATTGAGTAATTTTTCTACTTTTTGCGATCGTTGATCCCAGTGTAATACGACAGTTATACGACCCTTATTATCCATTATTTTCCACGAAGGCGATTCTTCGTGTAAATCTAAAGCGTGCAGTGTTTCGCAAACTATTCTCGGTATAGTTTGTAAAGCTGGAACATAGTAAAGTCATCATGAGATCGAAAATAATCGTAATTAATGTACATTTTAATTGCATTTCAATTAACTTCTTGCTACATCTAATACGTCTCTCGCTACATAAACGTTCGAACCTTTTAATAAAATCTAATGGAAAATATTTGTCGCTTGTTTCATTTCATCGCTACACCATTCGACCATCGACTCTAATTTACACATAATATGTCACTCTACTATCTCCTATAATTCAAACAATTGAAAATATTATTCTCGTCCAGTCATAAACTCCTAAATGGCTCTCTATTCCCTGAAACGCTTTTCATATTAATGGTTTAGTAATTGATGGAATCTTTAATTTTTGATTTTAACATTCCATCAACGTCCGCTAAGCAGTATTTTTAATCTCTCATTTCATCCAGTATAATGCTTTTTTAATTAGTTCACCTGTTCGTAATGCTTCTATATTTAATGGATACCATCTTTGGTCATTTCGTAAGACCATTATCACGGTATTATATGGCAGTGTTCTGAAGTATTCGCCATCTTCTACTTGCGTGCCGTCGCATTCTAAAACTAATCGTATAGGTTCGTTGCTTGGTATATTCATTTTTTCTTTAGCTGAAAAAAATAATAAGAATTACTGATATAAATCAGTTTGTCTTAAAACATTCAACTTTCCACATGTTTTTCTCTCAGCTACATTAAAAAAAAAATGAAGCAACCAAGCCGCATTATTGGAGCTGAGTTTTTAATTGAGCCTGATTCAGGTTTGAAAATAACATTGCTAACCTCATTCATGTCTATAGGACACACCCACTACCAAGTCTGGAAACCTCTACGCTATCTCTATAATTTGGGAAGCTGTGACAACAAAGGCTGAAACTCGACTAGCATAAGATATTTTTACCAGTGTTATAGGAACAAACCCAAGAACGAGAACGAAGAATAACAAGAACGGAGAATTTCCATTGTTCATAAGGAACAGGACGAAGAACAAGAATATAAAACTGATATATTTGAAGTACGAAAAACAGAACAAGAACAGAATATTTTCAAACTGAAAGATCGAAGAACGAAACGAGAACCAACCAATGTACAAGGTTGAGGAACGAGAACAAGAATAAGAACGATGTAATTTTTGGTTGTTATATTTTGTTCTTTAAAGTTGCGATTTTTTTAACAAACTTATATGATTTGTATTGCATAAAATAAAACGGTTTCCCTCAATTTTTCATGTTTGTGCATTATACGTTACTTGTTCCTGCCCTCGTTCCGTTCTTCGTTCTTTCAATGCTTTACAATCTCGTTCTTGTTCTGTTCTTTGTTCATTCAATCCTTTATAGCCTCGTTATTGTTCGTTCTTCGTTCTGTTCTCGTTCTTTATTTCATTATTATTATTATTATTATTATCATTATTTTTTTTTGTTTTTTATTTATTTATTGATAACATGTTTACTAAATTATGTTGTTGAAATTGAAAATGAATTGATTTAAGTTAATTAATATGAAAAAGTATTTATACAGGTATACTGTATACGTAACACTTACGCACTTTTTTCAGTTTTTCATTTTCTTTTTCCCGTCATGATTTTTATTCATTTTATGATGAGCCATGAACTTTCAGAAGAACGAAGAACAACCCAAAATTACATCGTTCTTGTTCTTGTTCACGTTCTCGTTCCTCAACATTTTACATAGTTGGTTCTCGTTTTGTTCTTTGATCTTTTAGTTTGAAAATATTCTGTTCTTGTTCCGTTTTTGTTCTTCGTATATATCATTTTTATGTTCTCGTTCTTAGTCCTGTTCCTCTGGAACAATGAAAATTCTCCGTTCTTGTAGTTCTTCATTTTCGTTTTTATGTTTGTTCTATTTCACTGAACTTTTCGTTTATCGTAATATCTCAAAAAGTATAAATCGTAATTTATTTATTATTTTATCCTCTGCAAGATATCGTAATATTACTTCATGGTTCATCATAAAATTAATAGAAATCATAAGAAGAAAGAGAAAATAAAAAACATGAAAAATTGCGTAAGTGCTATGTGTACCCGTATAAGTAATTTTTTTCGTTAATTTGCTTCATTTAATTAATTTTCAATTTCATCAACATAAAAAGCAAACATGCTATTAAAAATAAAATTTAAAAAGTATAATTATATATATTAAAGAACGAAAACAGAACGAACAAGAACGAAACCATGAAGGATTGAAAGAACAAAGAACGGAACGAGAACAAGATTGTGAAGAACTGAAAGAGCGAATAATGGACGAAAACAGTCAAGCATTAAGAATAAGAGCGAGTAAGGAATACGAGAACAGGAACAAGAACAGACGTATGTTCGTTCCTACAACACTGATTTTCGTCTTGCACAAATTACTTCCTACATGACATCGTTATTGCCTGTGCCTACTTCGTAACGTTGCTATTCGTCTATTAGAATTATAGCGCTCGCCTCGTAAATGGTAACCTATATCGTAATGAATTAAAATATATGTAGATTTAAGGAGTTTCAAGTAGTTATAATTTGAGAAACATGTGTTCATATGATTATTGCATGACAAGAAATACTACGTTTGTTCTAAGTTCAACTTCTCACGTGGTTTTGGAAGGGATAGGGTAAGGGTTTTTAGACTTGGTATTGGGCGTGGCGCTGGCGGGTAGACATGAAAAGGTTAGCAATGGTTATTTGGAAATCTGAACAAGAGTAGTTAAAAACTCAGCTCCAGTTATGTGGCATGGCTGCTAACTTTTTTTAACAGTTAAGATGTATAAAAAACAATTATTTCAGACAATCCTCATTTAATCGATAAAATCCTTCGAATGTAGGTACCTGAAGCTTTCAAGAATACTAAACTAACATAAACAAAATATGAAGGCCATGCTGATGTACCTAATGACCTTAGTAATTGAAGATGCCAGTGTACATTAATGGAAAATTAAAAAAAAAAAGATAAAAATGATTCTTAGTCTTTTTCACTTCATTTTGTTCATGTATAAATAAATATTCGTTATAGCATTCCTTTCAAAAATTAAGGTTATATCAACATCTCATAGAAAAATGCTTCAATTCTTATAAGAAAAGTAATACATTGGAAATTTCACCTTCAAGCTACTCCGCATTGGAGTCTCCTCTCTTAAATTAAATACTAAATGATCAAACTCTAAGATAAAACATATCAATAAAATAAAATACGTATTAAGAAAAAAAAGAAAGAAAAAAAAACGTTGAACGCTTTACTTTCAATATTTCACATTGAATTATTTTTATACCAGCCGCACACTAATGAAATGAAATGTTACAAACTTATTCACAAAAGGCAAATAATTAGAAGTTTAAATTAGTTTGGTAAACTTTGCAGATTCACCGTATGAAAACGATGAACTTAACAAAACTGTTTGAAAAATGACCAACAACTAGATTATCCTGTGACGGACATGGTAGATTTTGTGTAATAGTTTTTCGTTTAAAAAACAGCGTTGGGAAAATTGTTAGTTATTAATCTTTTCGCTAGCTCTCCACACCATTTTATATTCTGGCAAACATTGAGAAAATTGGAATATACTAGCGCACATGGCCTTTCTGTTTGAAAAAGATTTAACTAGGCCGTATCTACGTGATTGCAAACATTATTAAAGCTCGTGTTTATTTTACTATAAAAACTTATTAAACCTTTATAATTTCACTTCTTTGCTTTTCACTTGGCAAAAAACGAGTAGTATTTAGAATGTGAAAAATCCAATATCGAATGGTATGTAATTTTGACCACAAGTATGCACTGCATTTGCATTATAATCGGTAAGTTGTTGGATATATTTTTCAAAATAAAAGTAATCATTAATATGTAAATGTTTAAATAAAATAATTACCACGTTGTTCTAATTCTCGTAATGATGAAGCTACTAAACTTTTTCGCACTCTTCTTAAAAAATCCCACACTTTAAACGGTTTTGAGCTGCCATATTCCTGAGAACAAATTTTTAAACAATGAATATTAAATTAAAAACGAACTACTATGCTATCATACCTATAAGCTGCACATTAGAGTCATAGAGTGGATGAAAAATTTGGTTTATGTTAGAAAAGTGAAAGGAATGGATCATAATAGCTGCTAAAAGATCTCAAAAACACGTTTTTCAGCATCCAATCTCAACTTTTGAATTCTCCGCAAAATAAGGTCAAAATCAACATTAAAAAAAGATTAATTAAAAAAAACCTTGACCTACTTTTTTTGGTAAAGGGGGTGCTGGTCTAAAAATTGAGTTGGTGAGTTGAAATTTTTGAGTCTTTGTTTTGAGGCCATTTACAATTATTATGACCTTGCCCCTAATGCAATGTAATTCATCTACAAAATGTTGAATAATTTGCCTATGTTGTTTGCCGTAAATATAAAAATATGGCAGTCATATAATTTGCATATTCGAAATGAATGAAGGAAACAAAATATTATATAATATCGAATACTTTTGCTAAAGAAGTTGCCTATATTGTTTGCCGTAAATATGAAATATACGGTTGCCATATAGTTTGCATATTCGAAATAGACAAGAAACGAGCGTCAAACAGTTTTGTCAAACAAGTTGCCTATGTCGTTTGCCTTTAATATGTATTTATTTATTTATTCATTTATTTATTTATTTATATATTTAATTCAAGTGCCCCTTTCACAACCTATATAGGCCAATTACGAAAAGGCACTTTTACATACACAGGAAATAAACTTCGAATAAATTCACAAAAATAACATAACCTAAACTTGAATTATTTCCCAATCTGTCCTGAAGACAGCCCTCTCCACCGCGAAAATATCAATAATTTTATTCGGTAAAAGAAATATTCTCTTAAATGTAAAGGCCAATTTTTTTAATTTTCTAAAATGAAGTGAATCTCGGAGTAATAATTTTTATTTTATTCACTAAACCTGAGTCTGTAATTCTATTGTGAAGCATATCATGAAGAATTATGGCCTCAATGTACCTCCTTCTGTTCCCTAAACTTTCAACCTCGGCGTATTTCTCCAGTTTCCTCTTAAGTCATTCTCAAAATTATAATAAAGGCGATAACCACAAACAAAATAAATGGATGTACAAACAAAGCATAAACGAATCACACAAATTTTTCGAATATGCTAACTATGAAATAACCTCATTTCATTTTTACGGCAAACAACATAGGCAACTTATTCAGCAAAAATATTCGATATTTGTCTCCTTTATTCATTTCGAATATGCAAATTATGCGACCGCCATATTTTTAAATTTACGGCAAACAACATAGGCAACTTATTCAGCAAAAGTATTTGATATTATTTGTTTCATTTATTTATTTCGAATAATTATGCAAATTATACGACTGCTGTATTTTTATATTTACGGCAAACAACATAGGCAACTTATTTAGCAAAAATGTTCGATATTTGTTTCCATAATTCATTTCGAATTATGTAAATTATGATATCATGACTACCCTATTCTATGTTGCATATACATTAATTAGAAGGAACAACAATATTATTCATATTGTTTGGTTTATTTATATCCAATATATTCTTACTAAATTGCATTAGACTTTTTTTCAAAATACCAAACCTTACAATTAACACATTAAGCAGGAATCTATCACTAAGAGTATAAGAAAACAAAACGAAAAAATTTGGCGTTAATTCTCCCTTAACATTTAAAGGTATATCACGCATCCGTTGTTCTTTTTCAGTACACGTATGAGCAAACTTCGCAAGCACTATATGTTATTCTTATGGGAGCAAAAGTTTATAGCATTAAAATAATGGTTTATTTTAAGCACTTTTCCTGAATAACTACCGGATGAAATTTTCTGAAATTTGAAATAAATAAGTTGAGATATTTTTCTTGAATCTGTAATAAGGAATATTATTCTTCAATTTGTAACATACTTAAACAACTCACTAGTTGTGAATTACAGCCTCTTTGTGAGCCATTTTTCATTCATGTATCTCAAGATACATTCATTCTAGTACCTATCAAAATAATCTTTTTAAAGATTTCCGAATGTTTGTGCGAAGAGTATTCGAATTTCAATTATTTTAATCATACTAATTATTATTACTTTCATCATGCGTAAAAATATTTCTGCTATAACAAATAAATTTAATAATAAAATATTAATTGAAAATAACTTGAAATTATTTGAAATTTAGAGTAGAGTTGGAGCAAAAAAAGACTTTTGGAGGGAAAATTTGGTACAGGAAATTTCATGAATTTTCCACATCTCGTCACTAAATGGACCTAGAAAGATCAAACTTTGTATGTAGGATTAGTTGATGATCAGAATATGCCCTTTTAAATTTCAGTCAAAATGGATTCAAAATGATGTATCGTAAAATGAGGATAATTTGAGGAGCCTCAAGTAGCTATGATTTGAAAAATGTATGTTCTTATGGTTATTGCATGGCATGAAATACTACGTTTGCTTTAAATTTAACTTCTTAAGTGGCTTTAGAAAGAATAAGGTAGTGATTTTCAGACTTGGTACTTATTGGGTGCGGCTTGTAGGCATGAATGGTTTCGCAATGTTATTTGTAAACCTGAATAAGCCCCAATTAAAAACTTAGCTCCAATAATGCGGCATGGCTGCTCACTTTTTTTTTAAACTGAAGTCAAATCTTTGAAGGGGCTGGTGCCTCATTGATCAAGGATGGGGTTGGAGACACTGCATAATTTTTATCTTTGAAATACCCTTTATCGATAAAACCAATGTCACCACTCCTACCAGAATTACTCATGTGACCGAATTTTGACTTTTGCAAAAAGTACTTTGCCCTTTATTGATTACACTAATTGGATTTGGAGACATAACTTGAGTGAGTTTATTTTTCATGCGATACTTTTTAGCATCTTATCAAAACTTACGATGAACGGAACTCGGTTTCAGAAAGTAGACAATTATGTTCAATATACCCACAAATTTTTAATTAAGTTACAAATTTTACCTTGTAAAATCAACAGATTGCTATAAAAAGTAAATGAAAACGTTGCGCTTTCCCGAGTAGGTATGTAGCTAGGTACTTTGTATTAGATTATTTTTTCACTTAAAACAAAGTTAAATGTAATTATTTTAACCCGTCGACGTTTCGCTAACAACATAAAGAAGCGGATTAGTTTAAATAATAATTTCTGATCACGTAATTCTCGGTAGAATTGTGTCGAGTGAAACTTGTAGTATAACGTGTTATTGCCAAGGGATATGTTGGCGTGATAAAGAAAGAGAGTGTAAGGAAAATGCCGTGAAAATGTATTATATTTTTAATTCGGTAGATAAATTCAGTAGACTGTAATGCTAATTATCGTTAATTTAATGTATCAACATTTTGTTCAATCTAGGCTATTATAAGTTGAAATCACACGAAGGAGGGATTTTGTAAGAGTGAAATATAACGAAAGGAATAAATAAGGAGAACACAAATCAGTTTTATTTTTCAGCGCCATTTTTTTCTAATCGAATTAACATCGAGTCTTTAGGAAAAATACTTACTTGATATTAATTTCAGATCGTACGTTTTGGTCATTGAATGCGGCTGGCGTTTCCTAAAATAAAATCCGAGCCGCAGGTTTTCTCAATTATCCCTTCGCAATGGATTTCGATACTCGCGGTTGATATAAATTACACCCTTTTCAACTGTCCTGAATTTACAAATGAACAGGCCAAACTACTTAACGACTTCATCTTAAATTGAAATTTCTTATTCTTTCATTTTTATTTGATTTTTACACGGTACCGGGTGCGGTGAGTTTATTTCGAGTTATTTTGTAAATTATAAAGATTCATTATAGTCGAGTTTCTTTTTTTTTTTATCGTATCTATCAGTGGAGATGAAATTTTAACAATCGATATGTAGAGTTGGTAAAAAAATGACTAGATGCAACGTTGCTGTTTTCAGAAACGGAAGTCGAAAAGATTTTATGGTACTTGTACTATATATTTCTTCTACTGCAGTATCGTACTGTAATCGAGGTAAATAAAAAATCGAATCTTCTCGCTACTAGAAGCGGTATAAATTTTATTTGTTGTGCATTCTGGGAAACTTTCCGACGATGTTGAACTAAATGATGTACAGCGTGTATAAACACGAAGCGCGAGCTTGAAATTTATTTTTATTCAAAGGTTCGAATTAAAATTACGTCGTATTTTTCAACAATCAACGAAACTTTAATCAACACTCTTTTCAGAAAAAAAAACAAAACAAAACAAAAAAAACACAGAATTCGTGAAAGTATCGTACATCGTATAAGATTTGATATTTTATAATGAACTTCCATCGCAAGCGAATACTTCATTCTCACTATAAATTGCATTCTCGGTGCATGCATGCACTTGGAGTAGCTCTTAAAGACGAAAAAATCATTTTTATTTATGATTTTCGGGGCTACGTACCCTTACACGAACGCGAACATCGGAAAGTCGAAGTACTTGTATAACCCAACGTTTTCGGGTATTTTCATTTTTTTTATGTTTTGTTTATGGAAACACTGATCTCGTACGACCAACTCATCTTTGCACCCCTCAGCGCCAAATTCCCTAATTGAAAAAAAAAACTCCAAATAATTCAACGTCTCTCGTTGTTTTTTGTTCAATTGAGAAATAAATACTCAATTATTTCGTTTTATAATCATTTTAAATGATATTTATCAAAATTATACACTTTATTCAACTTTTGATTAATTATTTTAGTTTACTTGGCAACACTGATTCTTGATAAAATTGACTGAAATCAATTGATTATAACGAGAAAATAAAATGTTGAATTAATAAATATTACTATCGCATAAAAACCAAAAAGAATAAAGAAATGAAAAAATGTACATTCTGTTGAGAAGTAGGGAATTTCACGCTGAGGGGTACGAAGATCACTTAGTCGCACGGTATAGAGTATTTATAATGACTGGACTATGTTCTAGTTGGTCATACGTCATGCGTGTAACAACCAATCAGCAAGTTGGAATGTGGTAAATTACCTTGACTAACTCGTAAAATAAAAACACAAATCAGCTGATGATTCAAATCACAAACGAATTTCAGTCGTTCACTGAAAACTGAACGATATTATTTAGGAAGGTAGAAATGAAACTACCTACATTTTATCACTTTCTAACCTTATGATTGGTCATTACGCGCGTAACGTATGACCCATTAGAACATAGACCAGTTACTATAACAACTCTATAAGTGATAGTGATACCAACTGTATGCCGTGTGCCGTGTGATCAAGCAATCTTTGCACCCTTACAGTTTGCGGCCAAATCAAAAACTCTTTCTTCTCAATAGTTTACCATGAATGTTGTATATTAAGAAATGGAATCTCGTTAATATTTTAATGCTAAACTAATTTTGTAATATTTTAAATTCAAGAATTTTGCATTAGGTGTTAAGAAAAAGAAATTTTCAATTCGGACCCAAACTGGGGAGATGCAAAAATCAATTAATCACACAGTATAAAGTAATTATAGTTGGTGGTCCGTTGTTTGATTGGTCGCATATCACGCTTGTAACAACAATCAGGAAGTTGTAGTGGTAAATTACCTCGACTTACTTGTAAAATAAAAACATAAATTAGCTGATGATTCAAATTACAAACGAATTTCAATTGTTCATTGAAAACTGAACGACATTACTTAGGAAGGTAGAAATAAAATTACCTAGATTTTATCACATTATAGCCATATGATAGGTCGTTACGGGCGTGACGTATGACCAATCAGAAAATGAACCAATTATTACAACTACTCTATGTACACTGTGTGCAACTAATTTGAAAAGCACCAAGCGCCAAATTCTCTTTGTTCACAAAAAAGTATCGTTATTTCATTTCTTTTCATTTTTTTTTTTTACGGAATTAAGAAATGAGCCCATAAATAATTACTTTTCGACGTTTTAACCATGATTTACAAGATTATGAATGTTTTCTAAACTTTCATCGTTTCATTTCAGTTAATTTTGCAACACTAATTTGGGAAGAAATGAATTTATATCAATCCAATAACCAGTAAAAAATTATTCAAACTATAGAATTTGAGTTATTTGAGTCCTAAATTATTCATTACCCCATAATGAAGTCAAACAAAATGAAATAATTGATATTTTTTTCATGAATAAAAGGAATGTGTTAAAATTAGTTGCACACAGTGTATAATACAACGGTACAGGAAAAATCACAAATAAAATAATGATTAAAAACAAGAAATCTCCAACATATGTGTATAATGCAAACCAGCAAATCTAGATAGTGGATACTAGTGGTATAAGAAGATAATATTATTTGTTATTATTTTTATTATTTCAAAATATCAAACAAATGTTTGTCAAAGGTAATGTATTAAGATTTAAGAATGATTTGAGTTTTGGACTCTCAAATGAATGTGGCCTTCGGGCTTGAAAAGCTTACTGGACTATCTGCAAATGTAAATTAACCCTCATTAAAAAATTCAACTCCAGTAATGTTGCATGGCTGCTTACATTTTTCAATATTTTTTCCCAAATGCAATAAAAAATGTAAATATTTTCTCCAACTGTTATTAAAACCCAAGTATTGAAGTTTATAACCAGAAAAAAAACGGCAACGATGATAAGAGCAGGTTAGATTTATGAAAATAGGTATTCATTAAAATTATAGGTAACCTGTAAATAAACAGGTAGGTGCTGAAATGTTAATATTTGAATAAAAATATAAATATTTCCACTTCCAACTATTTAAATAGGAATACATTATATTTTTGAAACCGGCATCTTATTTTAATACAAAATTGAAGAATTATTAAAATACTTTTAAAAAACTTTCTAGAATATTTTACCCACGATTATACTTCCCTTGTTACCTACTTACACACTTTTCTTTTCAAAATCCGCATTTCAGTAGGCGTTTTATGCATAGTAAATATTTCTACTTCGTCAGAAATTAAATATCAACCATTTCTAATGAATAAATGACTTTAAAATAAAAATTCTCCACTACCTCGAATCTTTTTTTTATAGGCTTAAATCGAAATGGAAAATTTTAATTAGACCCCAGTTAATTTGAATTTTGTATATAATACAATATCAGATGTTGTTTGGTTTTTTCGAAGAAAGAATGAGAGTACTCTTTAACGATCTAAGCAATTTAAATTCATCTCAGATCTTCTACGGTATTAACTTTGTTTCTTCCTTAAAATAACATGTCATCTAATTTCAATCATGAAAACTATATAACTTCGCTAGCAGGTGATAGTTTATAAAATGTAGGTACGAGTTGCAAAAAAAATTCTAATTAAGCGTTTCATTTTTCATATCGTTGAAAAGAAACTTAATCCATTACATAGTGATTTTATATCTCATTTTTAATACACCATATTCTTCGAGTTTTGATTGGCATTGAAACTAATAAAATTCCTTTTCCTTTTATTAAACTTTTTCGGAATTCGGATAATCTTTTTTCCCTGTTCAAACAGATAGATGTTCTAACTCGATGTTATTTTTCATTTCGAGTGGTATTTGTGAAAAGATTCGAACGGTGTGAACGGTAGAGAAACGAAGGATGAGTGGGAATTATTTTTTAACGCTATGAGGTTACGGATTGTATGTGGCTTTTGATGGGAAAAGGGTATATGGAAATTGGATTCATTTGTTCCTGTTAGCATTGGTTTACTCTTATGATTTTTTGTTTTCCCTATTCCAATTTTTGGATTAGTTTTTTGAAAGAATTTGGAACTATGAAAAATTCCGTGTATGCAATTGTATTCATTTGAACAGGAGGTAATAATATTAGGTTTTAATTTAATAAAAATCAACATTCAGAATGACCATCTTACGTTCATTTTTAAACATTCATCGCGTAGAAAAAAAAATAGATCGATTGCAAAAAAGGTCTGAAAAGTTAACATTTGATGTTCTTTTACTCCTTCCTCTTCCCAAATTTGGTTCGCTGTAATACCTTAGTTTTTTTTTTCTTTATTATTATTAAAAACTTATCTAAAATGGAATGAAATCAACCACTTGGAAATTCCAAATTACAATATGAACTTCAATTTTATTATTCATCTTCTGTTGCTAAATGTCAAATACTTTTCTCTTACTCTCCCCTTAAACCTAAGCCAATGAACTTCAACTCAGCTCCGCTTCTGACTCTAGTACAATTCTGAACACCCGACCTCATTTCCACTCCTTAACTTCAGAGCAGTTGCGGTAATCATATACAATTTATTCGGTAAAACTCACACTGATAATGGAGCCTGCAAACCCGGTAGTGATGGTAACTATCGATAGAATCCTATAATAAGACAAGTGGTGACATACGCCATTTTCTATCCTCTCCAAAAATGTAAACATTGGAGTAGATGGAGTTGTATGCAACTTTATAACTCGATTAACTTGATACATTTCAATTTCTAAAATTTTTTAAAATTGTTCTTACGTTATTTTCCTCTGAAAAATTCAAAAATTATCATATAGTTCGTGCAACTCTTAGATTCTACATCTTTAATTATTTTACATAATGTTTGCATTGGTTTGCATACAAAATAGACTGGATAGAAAATGACGTATGTCACCACTCGTACTGGTTATAGGGCTTTACTATCGATAGGTAGTTTCCTTTCGATAGTATCGGAAAATAATACCTATTGATGTTTTGATATGTTGATGCTGATGATGGTATCGAAGTGATCGATAGATTTCGCCGATACTATATCGCCTTTTTTGATAGTTTTATTTATTAATTTATTATTTACCATCTCTACTATGGCAGTACTATCAATTTCACTATACCGTGCGACCAACTGATCTTTGCACCCCTCAGCGCCAAATTCCCTTACTGAAATGAAAAATTCCAAATAATTTAAATTTTCTCGTTATTTTTTGTTGGATTAAAAAATAAATACTCAATTATTTGGTTTTCCAATCATCCTAAACGATATTTATCAAAATTATGTACATACTTTATTCAACTTTTGATTAATTACTCTAGCTTACTTGGTAACACTGATTCTCGATAAAATTGATGGTAACACTGATTCTCGATAAAATTGACTGAAATCAATTGATAATGAAATAATAAAATGTTGACCACGATTTACTCGCCCTCCTCTCATTTTTAAAATTTGAAATGTTTTTTGAAAATTATCTAATGTTAGTTAAGTGGTACGTGGTATCTTACGTAATATTCCAATACTAGGTAATTTTCTCAACACCAAAAAGAGAGCTCTTCCAATCCAAACAAAGCGCTTACCTGCCTTCGAATGCGAACGACATTTTTAGAGGGGAAAAAAACAAAAAAAAACGAAAAACCGATTGATCAAAAATGGCCTTTTTCCTTACCAGTAATTACAGTAATTTTACTTGAAATTTAGTAAGAATTATTAATTATCATAGAGTCGGTTGATAAATTACCACATGAGCGAATCACCGTTCAATTTTTTTTTTAGAACATTTTATTGAAAAAAGAATGTAAAGAAGTAAAATCATTCGAATTTAAATAATATATTTAGTTTTGCCTATCATAAAATATCGTTTCATATTCATCATGACTTCAACATTTCATACCTACATTATAGCGTTCAGTTTGCTTTAACGCTTTTCATATTCAACAAAAATCTACCTCAAAGTATTTTCAAGGTTCAACTGAAAAATTTAAAAAATGTAATGATAAGGTTAGGTAAACGTACATGAGTATGCGTTTTATACGTTGAATGTATCGGTGGATAAAAGGAAGTCGAAAGAAAAGCGCTACGTTCTATATAGATAAAGGGAAGAAAATATGACTTGGCGAGATAAAAAGTGTAAATTTTCCACAGACGAGTATTCTCCCGATACCTAATGCGATAATGTAACGTGCAAATACACCTCATCTGAAAGATTCATAGGCACTCAATACAGTGATCTTTAAGCATCTTGAGTCAATTTTCTGTCGACTCAGAATGGCGTTTCACTCAAATTCCAAGTTAAGATGGAGAATGCGCCTTTGGCTCTGAGTATACTAACATATCAATGTTTCAGTCTTCTGAGTTGACGTTGAGGAGAGCTGAAGCGAGTAATAGAGTGTTTGAGTATGTTTTCGAGTCATGAAATTTAATGAATCGTCCATATCCTTTCATCACATGCAGAGAAAAGTTTAAACAGTATATGATTTTTTAAATTAGGTACAAGAAGTATAGATAAAATAAATATTTTCAAGAATAAGTGACGAATCTATTGAACACGAAGTGCAACCGAAGATAGGAATGTGAATTAGTACTAATTATACCGATTCTGATTTCTTTTGTAAGTACCTACATATTTATGAGGACTCCAGTTCGGTGTATCTATTTTCTCTTTTTTTCTTTCTTTAAGATAATAAATAAATTCTAACTTTCATTGAACTAAATGTTTTAAAAATTCCCGATATTATAGAATATTTTATTTGAACTAGGAGAAGAAAAATTACACATCAAACGTTTCTTCTCAAACTAAAAGATTGATAAATAGAAAAAAATATCCGCCTGAGCAGTGTCTACAGATAATAAATCGCGGCTTTTATTTTTTTAGATTATATATGATACATCATTTAATTTCATAAAATATACCTTAGAGAATATAGGTATTTTTATTTGAAGAAAGTGTAACGTGAACCTTTTCATTGTTATCAATCAAGCGTAAAGGGTGGTTTTATTTCTCGAATAAAATTGATTTGCCCAACAATTTCGTAATTACACTATAACCATATTTCAAATGGAATTCCGACGAACATGAAAATAAAAATGTTAAGAAAAAATTCTCGAATAATACATTTTAGACATTTTTATTCCTGCGAATCTACTATTACGAAATTATCGATTCGAGCAGTATCACAAGTAGTTCACATTTATGGGTCAGTGTAACGCGAAATTCGTGGTATCATATTTCACGCTTGTTTACTTTATTCTGTCGGATAAAATTGCATGTCATAAAATTTTATTGAAATTATCAACACTCTAGATTAATGAAGCGAGATGATCTGAATTTAAACTTCATTCTAGTCCATTTATGTAGTCACGAAAAAGAGAGGAAAATGAGATATTTGTCAAAATTTGTGGGTAAAATTGAAAGAATTTGTTCACTAAGGGAAAACTACGAGTTCGAATGAAAATTGAGTCGATTCACACGATATAAAACAATAAATTACGAACGATAATGTAAATTTCTATTTAGTAAAACGTCGATGGGCGAGAAATCATCCATATTTAAATATTAATAACCGACGTACCTCTCTGTCCATTATCTTCAAATGATGAAATATACGTGTGGGTTATTCATCCGATTGAAAGTCGACTGCACTGATAGATGTTGAAACTTGAATGATGAAAATTGCGAAAAAGTACTCGAAAATTACGAGGACACAAACCTGTCATCTTTAAATAACGCTTGGCATCACAGAAATGTAAAATGGTTAACACGTAAACACATGTAGACGACTATAATAGTAGCAATTACATGGTAAAATCGTTTAAAGGGACGGTAATTGTAAACTAGAATTAGATAATAGGAGAAATATGATAGGACAAAAGGTATAAACGATATAACCCTACACTGGCTGCCGAGTGCTGAGTCGAATCTGAACGGACGTAGCTTACTTTTGGCGTAAGATCGATATTCCTGGTGTGTAATGTTATACCTCGTTCGTACTCGCCCCAAAATGCAGTAGCTGGCGTTCCTCTCTTCGCCCACGTTGCCGCCCTTCAAAATTACTATGTTATGCGTGTATACGTGTCTACCATAACATCGCCCAGTATCGCATCTCCTTTAATCCATTATGTATGTGATAATACATACAGTCATCGTATAGCGAGTAACTTACACAGGTGAACCGATTAGTTATGTAATAACGGAAAAGTCGTCTGCGTTTAAGGAAGGGAAACAGTAAGCCAGAATCTAGGTTAAATATACCGATTAGCTGGAGGAGGAAAAATTCTGCTATTTTTCCAGACGCAATTTTCCAAATGTAGGTTACCAAATTTTAGCCTTCGGTCTGCTAACCAACGATGAACTTTTCGATCTTTTTATTCATCTGTGGAATGGAATGTGTTCTTAATTTATTCTCATAATGGAATTAATCGTTAAGTGCGATATTTTATCCAAAAGAATACCATGTAAAATAAGTTGTCTGTTCAGTCTATGTTAAATACAAAGTAAAGCATGTCACTTGACTTGCCTATACAATTCATCGTGAATTTCTATCATATATTCTTATCTAAGTTAGTATGAAATTGGAGGAAAAAATTGTTAAGTTTTTGTGGATTTTTTTATTGCTATTTATATTTTTATTATGATTATTATTATTATTTTTGTAATATGTAGAGGAGTTTTCATCTCTCTTTTTTTTCAATAAGGTGAAAAACTTTGTTCATATTTTGAATTGTATCTACATAAAATTATGATTTCCATGCACGAAAAAAAAATTAAAGTATTCAATTGCACATGCAGCAATGTGATCTATAGTCTATGCTTCCAAATAGAATGTAAAATCAAACTGAAATAATTAATTGATAAAATACCGTATATTACATACATCAAGTATCAGAACTAGTAAACAAATGAATATTAAAAATTGAAAAACCTTTGCCAAACAATTAGATCTAGGAATAGGAAAATTTCGCCATTAGTCTATCACCTATATTTGTACCTTCTTATAATTACCTCACAAAAATCCAAGGCCAGAAACAATACAGCATAATCATTGAATTTTATAAGATTGTGTTTTTATTTTCATTTTCAACCATTCAGATACTAGATGCTACATGAACTTTACCAAATTCCTAGTAAAATAGGTGATGGAGTCGATGAAGCTCCACAACGATGAAATAACCTACAAAAGAAACATGCCACGATACGCTTGGAAAAGAGATAGGAACTGAATAAAAGCTTTTTATAAGTTTTATGTTTGTTTATAAATGTTTGACCTCTTTTTAAAGTTTCAAATAAAATCGATGATGCATCTGGCCATGTAAAGCAGTCATTACCGTTGCTGCTTAAAATCAAAAATGCTTATCAAAATAAAATCTTCGACTTTAACACAGCAAGTGACATTTTAAAGATTTAATTAAGTTGATAGTAGGTAGCACAATGATAGTGATGATTAGAAAAAAAACGTAGACATACACAATTTAACGCTATTCTATATTTGACAACTTTTATCATGAAACGAAGAAAATACGACGTTTTTTTAATTAAATAAACGGCTATTCATTTCGAACGATAAAAGGAAATGACAAGATTTTTTATGCTGAATGTTGATGTTAGTTACATGATATCTATTTCGAAATTTAACAAAATGAATTTATGACAACTAGAATTTCTATTTAAAATTAGTTGGGTATTTGATTAGTATACCCATCAGTAAGTTGTCAAATTTTTATCAATGAGTTCTATAAAAGGAGAGAAAATCGTACATAGGTATTTGTTTATAATAAACATGATCAAAAATAAAAATTTTAATTCGTAATACAACATTACCTACATAACATCTATAGGTAACTGTCTTCAAAATGATATCACTTGAGAAAAAATTGAGACGTCAGGATAATATTTTTTTTAATTATAAAAAATCATTTTAAAGAATTGAAGATTAATTGAGGATTTTATCGAAAAAATATGTAGGTGTTTTTTCAGGGCGGTCTATTCAATTATTTTTTAGAAATTGGTATGAATTTGTTGATAAACCGAATTATATATTGATCGAAATTTTGATTTTATTTTACAAAAAGAGTGAAGTACCATTGTAAAAACATTTTACGTAAAAAACGTGGGTATAGAAAATGTGTTCTGCATTTTTCGTGATTGTTATAATACTGATATAATTCAACCAATACCTTCGTTTTTTCCTTGACTCGAACAAAAGATGTGTATCGTATAATACTTGACAGCATTATACTTGAAATGTCAAAAAAGTTATCCCTTCTGTGACATAATTTTCTAAAGAAATAGGGTGAAGAACTGCGTACACAAAATGATGCTTCACTAATGCGACACATGTGAAACTGAAACAGATTTCAATGCGTTGAACTCCGTTGCGAATACCTAGTAACGGATTTTGTGACCAACTTGAATTAGAAGAATTATTCAAGCATCAACTATTAGTTAGTATTATTACAAAATAATGGCTCCATTGGTTATATGTAGTGATACTAATTTGGCATTATTTGTTAGTGCATGACTTTGAAAAACTTGTATATCAACCATAAACAAAATAATTTAATAGAAATTAATCTACATACAATGTGAAAGTTCACGAATCATCATTTACACACATTAAATACTATACATTGTAGGTTTGATAACAGTACAATTTATACACGGTGTTTGATTTTTAAACGTAACTCTACAATCACTTACAGTAAACTTCTTTCAGGAATAACAGTGCACGCAATACAGACTGTAAATTTCAAGATGTTTGGTACTAGTTTTTACAAAATGCTGAATGTAAATTAAATCCTTATGAAGAACCTCTTATTGGACTGATTTAACGGGTATGAAAGATTTATTTAATTCATGTTCGCAATTAGAGTAAGCATAACCTAATCCAAACCCAGCTCCACCAATGATAGGCCATTTTCTACCTAAAATCATGAAAAAAATTGATATGGAGGTGATATGGCAAAAACACCTCAACGACTGATTACTCCTTCATATAAACTCACGTTTGAAAAATAATAACGAAGCGACACCTCCAATTACAACACTTCCGCCTGTAGCAAAAAGAAACATATTATAGTTTAAGATTTACATTTTATCGGAGAATGAATTCACCATTACGAAGGTGGAGAATAGTTACAAAACTTCATAGTTAATATCATCATAACGTACCGAATTTGATTAAACTATCGTATAAGCATTTGTCCAGTTTTTTAGTAAACTGATCTTCGGAAAAAGTCATTATAATAAGTTATCTCAATTTATTATAATTTAATAAAGACAAAATTTCTATAATATTTGAACTTCAAAGAGAAGAGACGAACTCTGATTAAAACCTTAAAACTGAAGCAAATTTATAGGAATGCGATTTAGGTTTCTTTTGAAGGCATTATTGAAATATTTATGTCGATAATCCTTCGAATATCTGTTGTATCGAAAAAGTAGAATTGAGAATTAATTATGAAAACTCCCAAAAAATCTTTATTCATTAATTTTCCGTAATTATTAATTGATTATATTTCTAGTAAAGCAACATTTACTCTTATTAATGAATTTCAGGCATCAAAAAATGTATTTTTAAATTTTGTTTCATTATCCAGTGACTAGTGTCACTTACCTTGTGATAACTTCATCACTATCAGTTGCCATTTCCCCGCTTCCCGCTCTTTCGCCTCGCGGCATGCAATCAAATTTTTACAAATTTTTTTCGCGTACTTGAAAATTTAAAATTGAAAAACACGAAATGATTTTCCGTTAATTCGATCATTGAGTGCGCATTGCGTAATTCGTGAAAATAGATTTTCAAGTGTGCCATTCATTGCAACATAAATCATAATGTATCAGTCGTATCATTAAATGAAAAGGTCTCTCGAATTTCAAAAACTCGCTCGAGTCGAAACACATTTTGCTGTAATTATTTTAACCTTGCAAGTAACATCAAAAGTTTTCACTTCCATCAACGTTTTATTCCTGATTTATTAAATTTCCATTTGGAGTTTTAATTTCTCGTACCTCATCCATTCCAAGTAAGTCCGAAAATAAATCAAATTTCATTATTTAGATAATTGACCCAGTGTTTTATCCGAGTTGAGGTTATCAAGTTTTGTAACGATTATCTTTTCATATTACATAACAATCCCCCTTCATCGTCCCATAATAAATTTAGACGTTAACTCATCTAATGTAAGTGGAGATTATAGAAAATAAATGTTTGTACCGAGAACAAAGAATATATTCATTCATTTTGGGATATTTTCATGTAAGGTTTTTTTTTGCCTTAATAGGTATTTATACATTGTAATTTAATTTATAGATTTTTTTCAATTTCAATATTTTATTTTATTTCAAGTGTTTAAAAAATTTAATTTTATTGTTTTCAGATTTGCATTCTAATTCAACATGTCACTGCACGAACACAGAGACTTGATTGGCTCCTTAGCCGGTTTTTTTACTATTTTGCAATTATTTTCCCCCGCGTAAGTACTTCTTTTTTCAAATACTGAATTAAAAGTTGACTTTGTTAATTTTTCTTCTTTTGTCCATTATAGATTTCTATGCAGAGATTTCATAAAACGTGGATCAACGGATGATTTCGATGTTATGCCTTTTATCGGTGGTTTAGTAATGTAAGTAAAATAATCACTCTATGTGAAGTAACTTTGACCGTCGTCATGAATTAAAGATCTGTATTTATCTGTCAACAGATCTATATTATTCGTGCAAAATGCCGTGCTCATCGGCGATAGCATTATGTTATACGTGAATGTTTTCGCTTTGGTACTCAGTACGCTTTACTTGATAATATATTTCCTGTATACCAAAAATAAAGTGAGTTTTATTCGTCTTAGCGATAAACTGCACATGATAGGCATTGTATTTTAATTGCTGAATTACCATAAACAGGTGAAATTTTATATTAAATTAAGCAAAGCAGCTGTATTTATCGCCGTCTTGATTGGTTACGCTCAGAGGGAAAGCAAGGAAGTTGTTCAGTTCAGATTTGGTTTAATCGTGACCTTCATTTTATTAGCTCTGATTGCTTCGCCACTCTTTGGAGTCGTAAGTTATATAATTATAGTATTAGAATGTATATTTACAATATTTAATGAATACTTATTTAGCTGATTTGATTTCGCAGAAAGAAATGTTAAGAACCAAGAACACCGAATCACTTCCCATTCCTTTAATTTTGTCAGGAACTGTCGTATCATTCTTCTGGTTGCTTTATGGTGTTGCAATTAATGAAATTTCTGTCCAGGTAACTTGACTAAAATTTACCTTCAAAAGTGACTGATGATGGTTTTGTGAATTCCGAATTTTATATGTTACAGTTGCAAAATGCGCCAGCTTTTATTTTGAACGCAGTGCAGTTGGTTCTATACGCGTATTGTAAATTGACGAAACCTTCGAAATCGACGAAAAAAGTTAACTAAGTATCGCGAATATTGATATCGATTGATTGCTCAATTTTGAATTGAAGTTTAATTTCTTTGTTTGGCTGTTTCATTTGAGACAATAATGTTAATGTTATATGTTGATTATTCCTGTTACCAAGCATACGCTTTTTTGCGCTGATATGTTCGTGAATTCGCATTCGTTTGTTCATGCTATCGTTTTTTTGTTTCGATTTGCGAACTCTTGTTCATTTAAATAAATATGAATGTCTTTCAGCGATGTATTTTGTAAGAATACCAAATATAGTTTACTTTCTATAAGCGATTTTTGTTAACCGTAAGTTTCAAAAAGGTGGCAACTCTTGCCCCCTTCTCGGCGGCCCTGTGATGGAAAGAAAAGGATTGTTACAATTATACTTCTTCAACTCCGCAGAGGCGGATTTAGAATTTTGCTGACTGTGGGGTATAAATTTTTGCCGCCCCCCTTGCCCCCCTCCCAAAAAAAGGAAAATTTTCATGCAGCGTATTTTTGCTAGAAAACGTTTATCTTGATACATAAGCCAAACTTTTAACTTTTATTTAAATTTTATTTCAAATGTAAGCAGCCATGCCGCATTACTGGAGCTGAATTTTCAACTGGGGCTTGGAAATAACGTTGCTGAGAGCCCTTCATGTCTACAAGCCAACCAATACCAAGTCTGTAAATCTCTATTCTATCTCTTCCAAAAACCACTTCAGAACTTCAATTTACATATAACATAATTTTATATACCAAAAAATTAAACATTTGCCAGATGATTTCAAATGGTGTGAAACGTGAACATTTGAAGACCCCAACCCCCCTTCCAAAACCAGGTAAGCTGTAATAGCTACCGTTTTTAAGTTAAAACTCAGCTAAAAAACGCTGTTTTCATTTTCACTATAATTTTCAATTTTTCGTTATCTTTTTTTATGTATTTATTTCCGAATATTTTATAAGTTAATCTGGCTAACTACCATAACTTTTTTGTGAATCGATCGTAATGATATATTTCACATTTAAAAAGCAGAAGGAAAAACTAAAATTTACCATCCCTGAAATTTTGCCGCCATGGGCAGCTGCCCTTTCTGCTCATGCCTAAATCCAACGCTACAACTATGTAGCATTTTATACCCTGAATTTGAAAGGTAATTAATCATGGAAAGTGAAAAGAATTACATGCGATACTTTCAACTTAAACCACACTTATTTATGTAAAAATGCATGATCACTGTTAGTTTGGTTCTTATAATATTTCATTTCTCAATTAAGACCAGCAATTCAACTTTTTCAGAAAATTAAAAAATTACGCATAGTAAAAATACTTTTGCCATTTTTTTTAGAAAAAATTGAAAAGATATGAAAGAATACCATCTTTTGAATTGAAAAAGATCGTTTTCTGGAGTACTTTCTGTTCCACACAAAATAAGACAAATAATCGAACATAAAATGCTTTAATTAAAAATGTACAATTATACACTGATTAAAAAATGTCTTAGACTAATACTAAGAGTAGCACGCTGACTAGAATTAAATAATAATTCATTACCGGTAACGAAACTAAAGTGACTTCCTGTGAGAGTTGCATAAAATGGACGAATCGTAACATAAAAATGCACATTTTCAAATCATCAAGCGAATCCATTTTAGTCGATTTCATAGCTTCATAGGTAAATGGCAATTTCGACTAGAATTGTTACGATCATTTTAGGGTTAACTTAGTGAACAAGCATATTTTTTAATAGTAAAAGTGAAGTGGTCGATTTCCATTAATACAATAAAGACAACACAACAAGTACAATAAAACTATGCGGTGGGGGGGAAAAATTAAAAATACTACAATAATAAAAACAACGATGTCACAAAATTGACGAATTAAATTAGCAAAATGAATGTAAAAAAATGAAACGATACACGATAAATAATACATACACGTATCGTACCGAAAGGAAAAGATTTGAATAATGAACAAATAACGTTTAAAAATATAGAAGATTACAGAACACTGAACGTTCGAAGAAAGTCGATAATATCGCTTAAGTAGCTTACACAATATAATAAAAATTTGTGCTAAATAAAAAATTAGAATAATTTACTTATGTTATAAAATCGCGCGCGAAAAAAATGGTGAAAGATCGCGTGAATTGAGATATTATAAAATTTTGAAATCCGGCCAATGATTAACGCGGTAGCGTATAACGGAACCAGATCCGTCGAATAGTTTATCCAACCATTCGCGTAGACCTTTCAACAGCTCTTCGTCCGAGTACGTGGTGTATTTAGTAGCGATGGCAAAATTTTCAGACTTTTCCTACGAAACAAAATATACACAAATTATAAACAACGTGGAATTAGCGAATTCATGTAGTATTTCAAGATGACACTAACTTTGCTCGGTACAATACCGGGATGTTTTATATGATATAAACAAAAATACTTCCGCATTCCTGACAAAGCTAACACAGTTCCGGCGCAAAAATATGGATTAATTTCGATATCCTGCTGTTCCGGAAGACAAGCTCTTACCAGTTCTGAATACCATTCTAGTGTGGCTTTCTTTTCCATATTCACGTAGCCGAATAATAAATTCTTATTTCTAAACATATTTTTAATATAATTCTGGTTCAACGAAAAAAAAACAGATTTATTATTATATAACGTACTTGCGATACGGCCACACAGCTTTGTAAAACTGTGAAACTAATAAATCAGCTCTGACTCGATCAAACATCAATATGATGGTTCTACATCCTGGCTTCAGTAACCGTACCATTCCGTTGTACGTTTCTGCTTTAAGCTCGTGCAAACGAAGCTCACGACTGGTAGTTATGCATTTACCATTTTTTAAGAACACTTCTGGCGATAGAGCGTCTCTTCTGCGACAACTTGGAACACGTTTTTTGAGTTCAGGCGTTTTTTTGTATTTTTGCTCTTCCGTTGGTCCCATTGCGTTATGTACATTTAAAAGTAATATATCGAACCTGAAAATAATCGATTATTAAGAATTTAAATAAGCTGGTAATTTTTATGGAATTTAAATTGAAAGAGTAGGCTTATTTACCATTTCAGATGCACCTCTGACCACTGAAATTTATTCCAATGAGTGGTGAAGTACGCCAAAAAATATATGACTGTAATGATGAATATAATATAAGGAAGGAAATGCTCTAATGTGATCTTATTTATATAAATTTGCAGTCTGTGAATGATTCTGTAAATCAATCCGGGAGGTTTTTCGTGTATGAATTCGTTCAATTTAAATTTATCCAACAACAAAGCTTGTTTTCCTTTGATAACTTTTTCGATGGAATCTTTCAATTTTTCCTGTTATAACGAAATATTATAGTATCAGCAGAAATGATAAAATTAAAGAATTAATGTGATTAATTTTCAACTGAGTTTTCAATGAACACACTGATTTAAGAGGGAGGGGTGAAGGGTCGATATATGTTTGTATTTCAGACCATGTTTAGGGCATATATGAAACGCTCAACTTCTTTTCAACGTATTACTCAAAACTTTGACATTGGATCTCTATGCAAATATCTCCAGGCAATTTCTTAAGATTTTTTATTTAACTCAATATGCTGCTTTACTCAAATTTCAAAAAGGAGGACCTACAAAATTTCCAAATCCTAATTTTAGAATTCCAAGTGATATTAGAGGAGAGTTAAACAAAAATGGGTTTAGAATAATTTTGAGACATTTATACATTTTTGATGTGCTCGCTACGCAGGCAAATGTGAATGAAAATCACTCAAAATTTGTTAAGAAAATATTAATGTAAATATCTAAATGTACTTTTTTCAATTTTTGGATTCCACTCAAAATGACAGTTCACTCATATTTTGAGGAAAGGACCTAAAATACTCAAAACTTTTATTCATGGTATCATAAGGAAGATTATGCTAAGGAGACTCATATATCCGAAAGTGAACTTCCTAAGTGCATTTGTCGGAGAATTAGAACAAAAAACAACTTTCTGAGGTCTTGAAAGTCATATCCTCCCTTGAATCTACTCTATTATTCCACCAAATGTACTTTGAATTTGATAGGCAAAGTAATAACCACAATATGACCCCTTGAAATTCAATCAAAATGAATTCAGAAAGTATGGTAAGAATTTGAGGAAATCTTGAAACGACTCGAATGCCTTAAATTGTATGATTATTGTAGATGATAAGAAGAGGATAATGTCTTCGAAATGTGTTGGGAGTAAACACCAAAATTTTCTCAATATAGTTTTATGTGATAAAAAAAACTCAAATTATGATGTCTAAAAAACATCATCCTCCTAGTTAGAGTTGAAGGGAAAAAGAAGAGAAAAATAATTTCTGAACGAGAAAATGGGTCCTGAAATTTTTTTTGAATTGTCCTCATCCCTACCTACCAAATGTGGCAAGAAACAAGGATGGATTCAGCCATAAGGTAAATAGGTTGCAACCTAAGGCAGTAAATTATTTTTAAGGTTTACAAAAAATTATTAAAAAAAATATATTAATTTTTTTGGCTTTTTTCTCTCAGTTTTTTTAGATGTTTTTCTTACTTTTCAATATTTAAAATACATTTTTTCACACTTGAGGGAGGAAAGCACTACTTTACCTCCCGCTCGCTAAACGCTCGGGTCACTAACGAGCGCTTTTCTCCCGCATTTAAGACCTCACACTCGTCAAGAATCACTTTTACCTCCCTAGTGATGAAATATACTATTTCCATATTTTAAAATTTTTTCACAATTCTTTGAATGTTAAAAAATCTTGTCACCTAAATTACTTTCACTATTTTTTCTTCTTTTCAAAATGTAACGTTTGATTTTGCATGGTCTAAATTGAATGAGATTTTTTCACAAATAGGTTCCAAAAAATTTGAAACAATTTTTCTCAACTTTAAAGGTAATTTAATAATATTTAAAAATTTAGACTTTTGAAGTGAATTTGGCATAGTAATAGGGTAGATTTGAGAAATTTTATAACATAAAATTTCTTAAAAAGTTGTTTTTCGCTCTAAGTCCTCTTCAAATCCACTTGAGAAGCTCAATGTGCTTAAGTGTTTTAAGCATATTCGGCACTTTTCATGAAAAGTAATTCTGTGAAATGAAAATTGTGAAAAGTGTTCCTTCGAGTGACTTCTCGTAGAAAATGTATCCCCCCTCCCCCTCCTCCTTTTGACCTTCCTCAGGCACTTAGGATTGTTTCATTGCATCTAAAGCCCTAATATGCAGTGTGCTTCTGGCCTAAGCGGCAGTGCATAGTATGATGAACTATATATTAAACAAAAATAATAATAATATTAACAATAAAGATGCATTAATATGAACAATCACATAGAAATCTGAAAAAAATTTAGCATGACAAAAGAAGTTTATTTACTCATTTAATTTTTTTTAATGCTTATTTTCTGAATGAATAGAAGGAGTGGGATGGGGAGTTGAGAATTTGCAACATTTTTTTTCTAATAGGCGGCATGATAGTAACTTTATGAGGATGGAAAATTTCTGGCTAATCTACTGCCAAACAGACTAACTTGATTTAGCTCAGAGCTGGCCAATGTATAAATGAGTCTCTGTAAGGAAGCTTACATTTTGTAAATAAGATTAATTTGGAACTACGATATGATCCTTCAAGTTTACATCGTAATTGATCCAAAATAACGAATGAAGTAAGATTTGAGGAATAATAAATACTTTAAATGAAAAGACTCCAAACTCATTATTACTGAACGCAAGAAATATACCATATGTCAAATCCAAATTCTTAAGGGCTTTTGGAGGGGATAAGTAAGGATTTCTAGCTTGTTAATCTGCTCATAAAGAGCTCAACAGCATTATTGGAAAACCTAACAACCCTTTCATTAAAAACTCAGCTCCATTAACGCAGCGTAACTGCTTATCTTTTTACTTTAGTTTGTTCATAATCTTCCCAATTACTATGATCACTGATCAGCTGCATATATTTCACGTGCTTCTCGTCAATTCTTTCTAGCGCGATTACACGCGGACTGTTACCCAGCTTCTGGGCGAAATTATCTGCGCAGTATTACCATTATTAAAATATTTGGCTTTAATTACGTCATATTATTACGGTAATAAATAAAACACGATTAACCTTCAAGTGGTAAAACGAATCCGGGCTGGTAATCGTTGTACACGTACATAAAAGAGACCTCCTTGAAATAATGAGAATACTCTCCGATGAATTTCCTAAATACAGTTTTCGGATCAAATTTCGTATTATGCAACGAATTCTCGATGACTAAAATAATGCAAAGCACTGTTGAAGGTTCAGAGACAACGGGACAAATGGTATCGAACATTTCCTATTTACAAAAAAATGATAAAATAGCTATCGAGTCAATTCTACGACGTAAAATCATTACAAGTTTACTTGTGAGGTGATTCGTGGCAACGTTAAGAAACAATTTTTGGAAATCGTTTCGTTTAAAACTTTCGCAGGTATAGTGGCCATACTGAGTTTCGCGTAAGGGATTTCTGGATTTTCCTTGAATATAAGTAAAGACTCGAGACTAGGATTAATGTTTAATTTACGTCGTATTTCTTTGGTACCTTCTTCTGCCATATTGACGAAGCTGAAATTGAACGATAAAACTTGTATCGTGGATTATCTACGAAATACATAAATTTACTTTATTTATTCATTTACCCAAATAATACGCGATTACGATGAAGAAATGAAATAAGATGATATTGTAATCTGATTGGTAAAGTTGGCTGGAATATTAAAGCTCTCACTTTATTATCGGCGTGCCAAGAGTTGAGGAATTTATTAGCAGAAATATCGTTAATCATTTGAAGTAAATCGCCTGGTAAATTCTTACGTATGAAATCTGTAACCAAAAATTAGTGACAAAAAATTAAACTGAACGCAGTACGATGTTAAGTTGCTTTCAAGCATCACTGTACGCACCCATTATCAAAAAATCGTAAAACTCATTATCATAAGGTATGGCGACTCCATCTACCAACAACAACAGATAAGGTAGAGATGAAGAATATTCTCCGATGAAATTTCTGGTCTCTTCGATATTTTCTTCGTCCATGTTTATTGTAACCATTACAACTCCTAGCAGAAAATAAATAATTAATTTGCTGATAAATAAAATTATAAAAAACACACACACATTATCTCGAAGTATTACCTAAAGGTGTTAGAATTTCCAACAGATTAAACCATTCGTGAATTACACGAGTACTCGAAGAATTGACGCCATAAAATAAAACTAGATGAAGGCTTTTGTTGCTATTTTTCAGTAATTCTTCATTATATAATCTGTAAAAATTGAAATTTCATAAAGAAGAATTCTTTGGAGATGTATTTTCACGAAAATAAAATGATTTACTTTAGAGGTACTGATATACTATGTAACACGTCTATATCCAAAGATTGCACCGTTGACTTGTAGTAATCGGATGATAGTAAATGTTTACTATTAAAATCTATATCCATTTCAGTTTTCAGTTCCTAAGATTAAAAGCAAATTTAATGTATCGTAACACGTGTGATGGAACACCTAACACATGGCATCGACTTACTCGATAAGCTTGTACTATTTTTAAATGAAGAATTTCCGACTCAAAACTGGAAGATTTGCTAGCCTTGTACCTACCAGGAATGAAAAATGATATGTTAACGTGCGAAAAATATAATACTATTACAGGTAATGCAATTCGTTAATCTGATAAATACCATTTTCTCAATAACTTCTCGTATTCTATGCGCATTTCGTCAACGGTAGCATCTTCTTCGAGTTTTAAAATTTTGTGAAGAATACCATAACTTTCCACATAATGAGTAACGACGTATATGATAAATAACACCCAAACTATTACTGGTTTCATCACAATATAGCGCGAGCTGTAGATTAAGTATCATTTATAACATTTCAGATTTGCCCATATTCTGTAAAACATTACACCAGCATGTCAAATAGACGATGAACATTAACATATAATTTTTTTAAAACACTATTGTCAATTTGTCCCACTAATCAGATGCGAGATAAAAACCAACCGTACCAAAACTGCTGCTACAATTCGTGTTACAAATTTGTAGCGTACATGACCTATTTTACGCAGCGCCATCATCGTAATAGTTCGCTTTCTAAGTTCCTTGAGGGTGGTGAATTCGTGAGCTTCGAAAAAATATTTTTTTAATGAATTTCACGATGAATTATTCAAATTTTCATGGAAAATTCGCCGAAGAGGTTCAAACACCGTATTTGGCGAGTGATAACAAACCTAAACCTGAATGATAACGTCAGATAACGTGTACGACAGGTTTGAAAAACGCCATCTATGGTGCTTCTTTGGTATTAGGAAACCTGATTTATCAATGAATCGCGAATATTGTTTATCAATCATTTTTATTGTTCGTTTTCGCTGAAGCGTACTATATTTGGAGGACGAATTGTTTTACATTTACGTCGTAAAAATGTATTCGTAGTATTTGGGGGATTCAAAAAAAATACATTCAATCATGATGGAGTGAATTTTCAATTTGTTCCTCAGCTCCTCACAATCAGGTAAAAATAAAGCAATTACTTCTATTATCAGTGTGTTTTTTTCTGTATTAAATGATGAATTTGTACAAGAGTATTATCTGACTTTATGTGTACAAACTTCAATACACATCGAAATTAGATTAAATTTATCAGTCTTGACATTAATCTGCTAATTATTGTAATTTCTCCAATTACAATAATTAAATTCCTTTTATCACTATTTCTCGCTTAATACCGATGTTCTGGTGCATTTTACTGTTTCAGTGTGGTATTAGAATTTTTCCAATATGATGACAACATCCACCAAAATTGTGGTGGTGACGAGGCCCCTTAAAGTAAGATAATCGATTTGAAAATTTCATTATAATCTTCATTTTCATGCTTACTTACGTTACATGTTACTATAATTGCTGTAGAAAAAAACATGATTAATATTTCCTCTATAGGATTTAATAATAATTCGAACAAATGGGCTAATGAATCACGAATGGATTCATTTTTATTTTTATTCATTTTTTTCATCGGTACAACTAGCTGATGACTGGAATTATTAAAATATAATATGCGATGTGCTTCATTTCCATTTAGGTATAATCACTCAACTTTGGAGTTAATTTTATTCATCATATTCATGATATTGTGCTTCAGATATTCAGTTTTAACTAGGAATTATAAATCTATTTCAAAAAAACAACAACAACAATTATTGATACAAAAAATATCTATTCAGTCGCCACAAATGGATACACTACCTCGTTAAAAAATGTTTAAATTAATTTTTAACACCTGAACAGCAACTCCATCAATTATCTGGTCGTTTACATAAAATACCGAATAAAACACAACAGCAGCGATACCGCATGCGAAAATATAGGTGACGACTAATTCATCGTTACGTTGTTTTGGGGCAGTTTTTCAGCTTTCACACAGCAAAATCCAGAGTAAACAATTTCTTGCGGTACTTAGCGCGCAAGACTATCATCGATTATTTGTACACCCCGCATTCTTAAGAACGTGCTTTTCCCATTTTAAACTTCAATTTAGGTTATTCGCTTCACCTATAACCTTTTGTAGCATTTACTTAAAACGCGAAAATATTTTAATCGGTTTTCCAGTATATGTAAACTGTACGAATTTGTATTTACACAAATTTCACCCGATACAACATGAACATTATTAGGAACTAATTGTAATTCGTTTCAACATATTTTACTCGTAAATATAAGAATCACAATAAAATGTCGACAAATGGTAATGGCGCCATCGCCCAGGTTAGTTATTCATTTAATTAATGGCAGAATTAATGAAAATGTTTTCCACTAGTAGGTGCGATTAAGTAGTAAATTTATTAGAATTGCGGTTAAATATATATTATCTGGTACTTTGTTGACGGTTGATACGCGCGTAAACTGCTACTAAATATACCGATATCGATGTCTTTATCAGCTAATTTGATGAAATCATTATTCAACTTATTTCATTAGTATATTGAGTTCAAATATCCGCGAATTTTCCTTATCCAGGCTTGGTATTGTTTAAACCTATTTTTTGTATTTTGTGCACGGTGCACTAATATCAACTCATAAGGAGATGGTAGAATTTGTAAATAAAAACATTCATGTTAAAAAAAAAAAAAGTGTATTAAATAAAAGAGAAACAATTGTGCCGTGTGATCGGTACCAAGTTCTGTTAAATCATTAATTTCCTATGAAATTTTAAAATTCACAGAATATTAAAACGTTAAAGCACCAGTGATTACTGTTTGAAGTTAATCATAGATATTCAACTTTAATGGGGTATTGGTAGCTTCTACATTACATTATTACTTTACCATCATTGTTTTATGGCTTCGACAAGTACCTTCTTGAAATATAGTTTGTGAACACTTGAATGGTATTTTAGGTTATAGCATTAATATGCGGTTTGATAGTGATTGTCCTGATGATTATGACATTAACATCCAGCGACTGGCTGATAGCTGAGGGATGGCGCCAAGGATTGTTTTCTCATTGCATCGGAGAAAATGCTCCTACACCTCTTCCATTTAATGTTCAAGAACGTGATCCAAATTGTTATCCTGCAAGAGATGAAGGTAATAATTTCAACAAAGTTCTGACAATGATCTCCAGTTACCTTGACATAATGTAGCTTTATAAGGTCAAATTACGTTAACGATAAATCAATTGGAGTAATTTATCTTATCAAAGATGACAACGAAACTGATTTTTTCTAGTATATGCCTACTTGTACTTGCACGTGTAGATACATGATCACCAATTATGTACCTACATTATTTCTTCCACGTGATCACGATAAAAGCAATACAATCTTCGAAATGAAAAATAAAATTTTTCTAATAAGCTCGGAATGGTTTTAAAAAATAGATTTTCTTATTTTCGTAAAAATAGAAGGTTCTACGATATAAATAGTTATTTGTTGAAGTATTCTTTTTCCGATTTTGCGGAAGGTGACGTTTCATACTTTTTTTTGTAAACTCGATAGAAAGCTCAAAAAGTTGATTTCAATATTACTTTTATTTGCACGTGTAAGTAAAAGTGTATAATTCAAAAGTAGTGTTTGTTATAGTAACTCAGGAATGGTCTATGGCATGGATTTATTGATACACATCTTGAACAATATAATACCTTTAAGCATTACTTTTATAATACATGCATTTATTACTTATGTCAGTTTTCATAGGTATGAAATGGGTAAAAAACTTAATTTCTGCCCTACACATAATTTACACAAGTCGGCATCAGTGATTATGTACATTTTTAGCTGAGTTGTAGAATAAAAATTATAGCTTTACAGCTTGCTTAATTAGAGAAAGATGGGATAGAGGAAGGAAGGGTCTTCAAATATTTGTAATCAAATGGCAATTGTCCAACTTTTTGGTGAATATTTTTTCACCCCTTGCGTAGCACTGGCGGATATGGATGAAAATAGTTGAAAATTTAATGTAAGGCCCTTTGTAAGTAACAAGGAAATTTTTTTATTTTCATACACCTCAAAATGGCAGCTCACTCAAATTTTGAGAGTAAGTGAAAAAGGGGCAAATACTTCAAAATTTTCGTTTCCGGTTTCGCATGAAAGGGTAAGTTACAAACACCAACATATCCAAATTTCAGCCTTCTAAGTCCATTTGGAGAGGAATTAGAACCAAAAACTACTTTTTGAGGAAGTCTTGAGTGATGAAATTTCTTGAATCGCTCATATTTCCTCACCAAATTGACCTGGAAAAGTCAAACTTCGTATGTGGAGTTAGTTAGAGACCAGAATATGCTATCTCAAATTTGGGACAAAATGGATCCAAAATGGCGGATGGCCAAGATTTGAGGAAGGCTTGAGGAGCCTAAAATGGCTCAGATTTGATAAATGTGGACACATGATTTTCAATGATGAGAATTATGCTGCATATCGACTTCACCTTCACTCCTGATTTTTTGGGGGGGAGGGGTATTCTTTTGAAAATGTGGTGAAGGTAAACAAAAAGTCGAAAATTCTTGATTATGTTGTTTCCATTTGATTACATAATATTATTATACATATTATAAAACGTGAGAAAACCATTATAATATTGAAAATAACCAGAATCTATAATGTGCTGAATATTATCTTCTACTCAATGATTATTATAAAAAATTGGGAACCCCTGAAAACTTGAAAAACTTGTTCGCTATGAACATTTGTAAAATTAATAATTTTTCACACCCATACGACTATTAAAAAAATTCATCATAATACTTATCTTTGCTTTGAAAAAATATGTATTATTAACAGTGGCTTAGCCAAAGGGGGGGGTCCTGGGATTCGGAATTTTTCTAAAAAATTGATGTTACATTTGTACCTACGATTAAATAAACTGATTTGGTTAGCAACACTGATATATGAAATGATTTTAGCGTGTTTTTCGAAAAAATATTGCATCACCTCATCATAACATCGACATCACCTGTGAATCGATTTAATAAAGAATTCCTTCAGCATTTACTGTTATTTGAATTTTATAACCTATATTAAAATCATGTTTTTAGGTTCAGTATTTTCTGTTTTTGATCACCCTCTCACCCCCTCCCCCCCCCCCCCCCCGATATACTATACTTTGCAGAAATATTTTTAAAAATGACTTTGAAGTTCTGCCACCCCCTTCCCCTCCCCGAATTAGAAAATCCTTGCTACGCCACTAATTATCGAAAACTTTAGGAACCCTCAAACGATATTGAATGCTCAAATATGGGGTAGTTCGAAAGCAGATTTTATTTCATTTTTCAATATTTAATGTAATATTAGATGTGAAAAATCCAACCGAAGTATGGCGCAAAATGCCAATTTACGTGAAACAATGAATTTGAGATGTTAAACAGAAGCCTCCGAAGTTCTAACTTTTGATTTCATAAATCCTATAGATGATTTATGAAAGATCTAATGAACATATTTAATTTAAAGATTTTAAAAAAATTAGAAGAAAGTTTTATTTAAAATTAACTTTATGAGCTTACTATCAAACTTTACAACAAGAAATGTCGAAGCTAACTTATATAGAATTGAGAGTAGAATATTTTGTTATTGAATTATTTTTTTCATTGAAGCCTTCTTTCAGTGAGATATTGATGAAAACTCTATTAAGTATAGGAGCCTCATCCTTCAACCATACAAAAAACACTAGGCGAAATTTCATTAACTTTTTTGTATTAGGTCAAGAGAAGGAATCGCTGTTAATAATTTGAAAGCAATTTAAGCTTGTTAGAAACTTCATCATTTTGCTTTCTGAAGCTGTATAAATATTGCCTCTGTGAAAAAAAAAAAGAAAAAACATGTTAAGACGTGATTAAAATTTTAGTGTATTTATTGAAAGCAAGTACCTACCAAATTTCGCAAAAGAAAATATTGCTTCACCATGAATAAAAATGAAAATACAATACACCATTAAAATTTTATGAGTATTATATTCAATTACTTTGTAAATGAACACATTACATTTCAATTATTGATACAAAGAAATCTAATTATCGAAAAATCATAAAATTAAAATACATTTTCTGATCGATTAACGTATCTCAAGTACAAGATTAGTTACGAGTATATTATAAATTTATAACAATCAAATCACGTAACCGTCATATTCGTATTTCAGGATATATTCGCACATCAGCAGCATTATGCATCGTTACTTTAGTTACTGACACTGTTGCCACATTCTTGACTGCCCTTGGCTTGCGAAGTAATGACTATAGGACGAAATTCAAATTTTATAGATTCGCTGTTTATGTCATGGCGTTAGCATGTGAGTATATAATGACAAGTACATATGATCTTGAAATCTATATTACATCATTGGAATTCTTGCGCATTATTTACTTCCCATTCAAACTTACACAATGTCCAATATATTCCTTTTTATAATGATTTGTTTTTTCTTAATTGCAGTGACGTCATTACTAGTAGCTTTAATCTTATATCCAGTTTCTTTCAGAGCCGAATTAAATTTAGGTAAAGCGATCAATCTTACTTGATATTGGTTATCGTTTAATTCGCTATTAACTCGTTTCAATGATTTCCTAGGTAACAGAACAGTATGGGAATTCGGTTGGGCCTACGGTGTAGGTTGGGGCGCTGCGATATTTTTATTCGGCGCCATTACGTTACTACTTTGTGACAAAGAATCCGAAGAAATTTACTACAAAGAAAGAAAAGTCATGTCCACCTAGTGTGCGGCTCCCCTGCCCGATGTAGTGCTTTAGGATGTTGTAAAAAGAACGCGAAAACAATATCCTAAATTTGGGCAGGCGAGTATTCACTACATTTTGGCAAATATACCTTTTATATTTTTTAAATTGTATGTACATACGTGTAGAGTAGGTGAAAAGCGCGCGTGTTTTGATTCCGTATTAAGCCATCTATTTCTGTATTAATATTTTATGTACATACATTTTCTTTTTTTTATTTGTTCGATAAAATAGAATAGATTGTTGTTTTTTTTCTAAGTACAATTTCATTCGACATAATTCGATGGATCTGATGAAAATATTAATATATTTATTTATTTATTTTTTTTTTAATGATTCGCCATTATGTGATAATTTACTTCGGCATTTTAAATGTAAAAACATTTTTTTATCGTTGATGTTACTCACCTGTTTCTGAATATTTGTCTTACCTTAAATGAAAACCTTTCACAGTTTCGTTTCGAAATTAAATTATTAAATCGCAAGTTATGTGTTATCCTAAATACTTTTATACTTCTTTTTTTTACGCATTACCTGTTATAATGTAATTCGCTTACGATTTAGAATGTAACATTTTATAATTATCCACTCCGATGATATTGTTTTAATGTTGTGCATGTCAATGTTCCAATTAAGTAAGCTTGAAACCAAATTTTTTTACCTATTAAAAGACATTCCAGAAAAAAACCGTATTTATTAGAAAAATATATTAATTAATTTATATTGTTATCGTTTTCTATTAATCAAATTTTACTTCCTATTATCGCTCGAAATTCATTATCAGCGTTTATCTATTCGATTTTTTTCGCAGTAAAATGATTCAACTGCTAGTGAATCTCTTTGTAAAAATAATAAGAAAATGAAATACATTGACAAAGGACGAGGGAAGCTCAGAAATTTATTCCCCTTCTATGAGTCTTTTTTAATATCTAAGTTTATTGTACAATAATCATTTATCCAAATTCTCAAAATATCAAATTTTAACAAATTAAGTTTCTGGACCCTCCCCCCCCCCTAAAGAACACTCTCCCAGTTATGTTAGGGGGGGAATTTTAGTAATATTTTGTTATAATTTTATTTATTTTTGATAGCTGAATTTTTGAGTCTATTATGTGACATGTTTTAATTACGCTTGAAAAAATTCAGACTACTTTCGTGAAGAGAAGTGTTTTTTTCGGATTTTTGATTTAACTCAGAATAGAGGTTTACTCAAATTTTAAGGGTAGGTGGTAGGAACTTCGAAGAATTAAAATTTTAATCATGGTGTAATATGATGGAGTAAATTAAGAACACTGAATCGTCTTAACCTCAGCTTCATAAGTTAATTTGGAAGATGAAGTGCTTTCTGAGGAAATTTTGAGTCATGAAATGTCTCGAATTTTTTATATCTCCAAACTAAATCTATTTAGAAAATGTAAACTTTGTATGTAGGCTTAATTAACGGTTGCAATATGATGTCTTAAATTTGAGTTCAAATGGATCCAAAATGATCGATGGTTAAAATTTAAGGAAAGCATGAAAAGACTCAAATTTAATAAATATATTTTCATATGATTATTAGAGGCATATGCCTCCCATTTTTTCCATGAGTGGTGTGGAAGTACAAGTAAATAATAAATATCGAATTTAATTAATTTTTATATTTTTGAATAAATAATGTCACGTATTTTTCACTGCTATTTTTGTAAAATGAAACATGCATGATTATTTTTTATATATTGGACCGAATTTATTGATTAGAAACTTTTATTATAAACAGTAACTTTTTTTCAACAATTGGTAACACTAAATTTCAATATATTATAATGCTCTGAGCGCATCCATGATGTTTTTTGAATTCGGATATTGATCATTTTTTAGCTGAGTTTTTAACTAAAAAAGGACAGCTGTTACGGCCTATTACTTGTATGATTTAAAAAACATTTTTATCATAATTATAATTTAAAAATGATTTTCGAGTTTTAACATGTATACTATTTTAGAGTTAAACACATCTTCAAAATTATGTTCGAAAGTGTGAACACCGAATTCCTATTTACTTCAGTTGTTTAAATGCCTTCACATACCAGATCAGGGCCAGGAAGAGAGAGGGGCAGAGAAGTAGATTGCTTTGGCCTTGGTTTCTAAGAGATCCCAAAGATTAAAATTTCAGATCTTAAAAATTTTCGTAATTCCAATTGGATTTTTGTTCATTTATTAAATTTTGAATGGATTAAAAAAAAAGCGAGAGACGAAAATTAATTTTGCCCCAGTTCCGAATTTTTCCTTTCCTCTGCCTTAATTCGAATTTCGTAAAATTCCCGAATTCAGGGTGATAAATATTAACATTTTGACGTCGATACTTTTCATTTCATGCGTTTTTTTGATAAAATACAAACATCACCAATAAATGCCTAACTTCTGTATTTCTCTGCTAAAAATGCAGACTAATTAAAGCATCCAAAACCAAACAAAAAATAGGTATTGCAGAAAAACCCATCCTTTTAAATAAAATTATTGTTTTCCTAAAATAATCTTTACTAATGAACCAAGTCTTAAACACTGGTGTTTGATCATTGAAATCGTTTAAAAACTTTTCATGCAAAAGTTCAACCTTGAAGCCACCATTTTCCGTGTCACTCGAGTTATTTCCGCCAGAAAACTCTTATAAACGGAAAATAAATTTTCACACATTTTAGCTTTTTATTACGAAATAAACATTTTGATTACCCCCATAATCATTTTTTTTTTCAATTAAAACGGAAATTAATTCTTCTAGCGCATTTTGAAACAAAATAATCGAGCGCATATTAATAAAGATTTTTATTCGCAATACGATACACTAACAATATCGAGTTTATCATAAATGAGATGTATTTAAATATAAATAACAATAGATTCAATATTTGACTAGTAAGAATAAATGAAAAAATTCGACTTGGATTATTTACACACTAATTAACCTACAGAACAGAGTAACAAAATTCACGCCGATAATCGGTATCACCGGAGCACATAAAAACGATCTTACACCATGCATTTTACACGGTTAACGATATATATGTAAATTAAATAATAGTGAATGAAAATAACGATATTTTTAATTTGGAAACGATGCCATATAAAAATTTACTTCTCGCATACTTCACCATATATTTTACATATTATAAATTTCATTCCTATGAGATCCCATAGTTCATTTCAGTCTGAAATTTCGTCAATAATTACATAAAATTTTTCACACTAATGTAGTTATTAAGTAGGAATTACAAAAAAAAAAAAAAAAAAAAAAAAAAAACTTAAAAATAAACCGACACGATGAAAATTATTTTTCAAGAGGAAGAAGTTTTTACAATAATAAAATGAAAGTTTTTTTTTTTCAATGCCGATGCAAAATAAATACTTAGCCTCATTAAACATAAATAAAAATATTCTATGAATATAGGGGAACCGAATCATCTAATCCTCAATATGAATATATGTTTAGGAAAAATCCAACAATCTGAGGACCTATCTAACACGTCTACTCATTGAATTATAAAATTCTTCAATTTTCGCAGACCTTGATTAGGTAGTTCAACGACAAAAAATTATATATAAAAAATTATATAACAAATTCACAAGAATAACGTCTAACATCCGATGAAATCAGTAACATAAAAATGACTTAAAAAAACATATAAGATGAAAAATATAACAAAAAAATGTTCAGTTATTAAGTGCAGTAGAGTCTTATGTTGAAATATCAAATTTGGTGAATTTAAAAATTAAATGAATTCAATTAAATATACACCTTAAAAACAAATAAATAATTTTGAAAAATAAATAAAATAATAAAATATGGCAAAATGAAAGTTTTCGAATTTAAATTTAAAAGAGAAGAATGGCAACATTTGCTGGTTAACATTTGACTAAAAAGATCACGTTCATACGCAATAAAACTATTTTTAATCCTATACTAATCACATTAGTAGCGTTTCTTACGCGGAACATGCAACGAGGTAACACTAATACCCATATAAGTTCACGCTAGCGTTTGAAATTCAACGATTAAGTTATTACGAAAATTGAATTTAAAATACTCAAGCCAAATCATCATCCCAGTTGTAATATTTAGAGAGAATGAATTCAATGCGAAGTGTTCAAAAGACCCGTAAATGCATTTTTTTAAATACGTTATTACTACGAAAGATTACAGTAAGAAAATCAAAAGATGGCAATGAAATCACCCTGATTAATCGCCGAGTTCAATAAACAAAAAGAAAGAAACATATACACCTAACTAATTCAAACACGCGTGAAATCAATAATAGAAACTGATATGAGAATATTTCACGTCACGTTCTTACGCTCGAGTAAATATTAATTACACATGTACCAGTTTCATTGATTATAGGGTAAATTTTGCAGGTATTAGATACTAACGTATGAACTTAACATAAGACCTCTTAGTATAACATAATGACTACAAATTCGGTAACCATTATTACGAATTTATCAAAAACTATGAATTCAACGTTATCATAAATTTAATGTTTTTTTGGCTTCGTTGTTTTTACATTCCTAGCGATCAGCGAATCAGACGACGAATTTCTTCTTAAATATTCTCGACCGCTGTTATGAGAGATTCCATAAGGTCGCAGATGATAGAGGAAATAATCGTAAACGTACATTTCTTCCGGTGGTACGTAATGAAATGAGATTGTGGTATCTGAGCAACAATTCATACCCTAAAAAATATCCGAAAAATTAGAACGCTATGAAAAAAAAAATTACTCATTAATAGAGTCATTACCTCTTCGTTGGGATAGAATATGTATTGCCAATACCAAAAATCTGGACTAGTGTGACCTGGAATTAAATGATGCTGCGGAACAAAAGGAAAAAAACGACCTCGACCATATTCGTCGCGAGAGTCACCCGCCTCAACGCCAACCGTTTCTAAACACTTTCCTGTAAATAAATCATTGAATGAAAAAAAATCGAGTTTTCAACTTTCATGGACGGTGAAAAAAAAACACATGAAATATTCGGGCAATTATTCAAGCTTAGTGGAAAAATTTCTGTTGATGCCTTTTATCATTAAGAATACGTGAAAAAATTTCAATACATCAACTTTCATAAATGACGAGAAAAAAAAATTAAGAACAACCTATGCTCCAAAAATTTGGTGAAAATTAATCTCTATCGGCCACCTTTTGGCTTATGAATCGTTCTAAAAGTTCTCTGGCGACCTGCTTATCTAGCCATTCCCTTTGATTATTCGCCATTTTGGGTTTATTTCGAAACAAACTCTACATTGTAAGTTGAAATTGTTAAGGTACACAGCTGGTTTTAGAGGGGGGGGTTGAGTGTCTAACCTCCCCCAGAATTCTTTTTTCAAGTGTTTTTTTTTTTTTTTTGTTAATTAAATTAAAATTGTAATAAGAGGAAATACTTTTTTTTGGTAATTTATCAACTTTTTCGTAATTTCAAACAATTTACTATATCTTTCCTACTTGACTTTACGAACTACCCCCCCCCCCTCCCGCCACAAACAGCGATCCTAAAGCCGGCACTGTTAAGGTAGATTTGTAGAAGAGATATGGAAGATTCAAGAAATGTTATTACTACACCCCTCCCCCTCCAGGAGAAGCTGTTTTTCCGCTCCATCTCTTTTTCTCCTCACCTCCCCTCATGAGCACACTTCATCATGTGAAACTATAACAGAAAAATTTCAATTTTTCACTTACTCTCGACATTTTAAGGAACCTCTCTTCATCAGCTCTCATAATACCTGGAAGGTTGGATTTGGGGTATGTCATCTTTCTCGATCCAAGAAATCATATAACTCTTTATTTATCAAATTTGAGATATCTGAGGTACCTCAAAGCTTACTTGAATTTTTATTATTCGTTATTTAGAATCCATTTTGACTGAAAGGGTCATACTGTGTTTTTCAACTAACTGTATATACAAAATTCATTTTTTTCTAGCTTGATCGAGAAACTATCTCACTCATTTCTCAAACGAACCTTTTTCACTCAAATTTTCCTCTAACTTCACTTAAGAAGTTATCTTACTTGCTATTAGCATCATATGAAGTTATTTAACAATTTTGCCTATTTTAAAAATTGAAGGAATCAAAAACGGAAAACTTATGTAGCTCCTTCAATATTATAGATAGGCAAAAATTTGATAAAATAATTTTTATTAAAAATGCCAAGAACAATAGTAATACACGATCGAATCATCAAAGAAAAGGAATGTGCGTTTTTCTTCTCACACTCACGTCAAGTCTATTTAAAGGGTATAGGGAAAGAATCTAGTTGGTCATTTTTTTTACTTTTTGAGAAAAATTAATTTCAAAGTTTTATGCTATGTAAAAAATAACTTCTTCAATTTTGAAGATAGGCAAAATTTTTAAATAACTTTTCACGATGATAATAAAAAGTAAGATGATTCTTCATGTTGAAGTTTCCAAAAAAATTTAAATTTTTTTCCAAAATTTTATAACACCCTACATCTACAATACAGTGTTCGCATTTACCTACCAGGAACAGATATATTTTTTTTTGTTTCGAAGAATAGTAGGCTAGTACACACTGGTGTAGGATTAAAAATTCATTATGAATTACCCTATAAGTGCAACCAAAACAGAAAAATGAACGTATGATATACGAGTACGAATGGTCCGAAAGATCTAAAGATTCCTTCCCTTTGACCCCTCTTTCCCAAATCAAGTAAGCTATAATAGCTACCGCTTTCATCAAAAACTCATCTAATAATGTTCATTTTCGTACCAATTTCGACATCTTCCGAGCCTCCATTATCTTGTCTACATCCTGTTGAGTGATTTAACGCGTCCACAACAAAACGTCGTACTGCTTCGCGACTCAAAACGTATCCTAAGATATTGGATATATTAAAATATACATTGATATGCAAACAAAAGTGCATACACATTTCCACGATCTTACCTGCTCCTCCACTCATGTAACCTTGCCTCACGTGAGGCTTGAATTTACATCCAAAATATATCGGTTTATCCGGATCTTGGTGGTTCAAAAAATATCGTAAATTTTCCACGATCACGTAACTGTAAAAAATATTTTCAAGTCAGACGGATAGTCGGGTACCCATGAAGGAGGCAAACTGATGGAAAAGAAATTCGAATCGATCAAAAATTCCTCCATCGCTTTTAAAAAGCGAAAAATCAATTTTACAAAATTAAATAGGTGAATTCTTACGTGTCGTCATCAGCTTTTAATACCCAATCGTAACTATCATTATAATATTTGTAAACATGTTTAAATGCTTCTTTGGTTTTCCCCCATAAATTGTTCCTACCTTCACCAACGGGTAAAGCGACTGTAGGCAGTTCCTCGTCTATAAAAAGTAATCATGCAACTTTTCTATAGATGATGAGCATTTAATGTAACGCAGAAAAACTATGCAACGTGCAATGAAATGTTATCGCGAAATAAAGAGTGATTAAGAAATAAGCGTTAGGCATGTAATGACGTGTATCTGTACAATGCCTTTTTAATGTCGCAATAATTCGTTTTAATAATATGGCGACAATTCCCTGAGGTTACGTTCACGTTATAAGTTCCACCATGAATACAACTAATTAATATTTTCGGGAGATAATTCGTTTGATAATACGAAGCCGGATAGCTTTCAATTAACGATTGAAAATAGTTTCATCACACGTAGCAATTGTGTATGTGAACGTGAATTACCTAAATCGCTGCTCATAAAAAGCACTGTATTACACCTTTTAGCCCAAGTAGCTTTAACGTGTATAGCCTTTTTTTTATGATTAACAGGAGCAGTCATAACCCAACATAAAACGCGTACCTTTCTCCTTAGCTCATTCGCCACGAAATCTTCATCTTCTATTAATAAAAATTATACATAAAAATTTAGTAAAATTATAATATCACCACTTTAACATAAGATATGTTCACCATTTTATGCCGTTTTATACCATTATCATGCTAAGTGGTTGATTTTCTATCACCAATGTGTAAATTAATTAAAACTCGACAATTTAAAAGTGAAGGTTTTTCGAACCAAACACCGGAAAAGATGCGGATAATGAGATAATTCATGCCGGAAATCACAAAACAATATCTTTCGACTACGAATGATATCGTGTTTCCCTACAATGAATGAAATAAATTAATTCAACTACTTGCCCAAATGTTGCGTTTCGTCGTGAATTTTCAAAGCCATCGTTAAATGCTCCGAACTTTCTATGACATCGTCGTGACCATGCCGATCAGAATATGCTCGTTGTCTCCTCCTGAATGAAATAATTAATCCATGAAGTTACAGAAAATCAGCATTACAATGGGATAACTCATGAACTCACCATTCTGGGATTAAACGCAACCCTCTTAAATGATGATCAGTAAGATGGAACAACGCATATGCAAATGTAAATCCAAATAATATTCCAATGCAAAGTGATAAAATAAACGAACGTCTGACGGAAGTTGATTTATATACACCTAATTAACATGCATGATTAGAAGTCTACATAGTTGAGCTATCAATGAAGAGCTGAAAAAATACTTACTTGACATTTTTAATCCAAAACCATTGACCATTTTTAATCCTATAAAGTAATTCGAAATTAAACAAAAAATTAAAAAATCAACGTACTTCTAAAGGGTTACTGAAACAATCGAAAATGAGTACTCGTACTACTTTTACATGTGATACAAACCACTCAAATTTTACAAAGATTAGATAAATATCAACGCCGTACTTACCCACTAATTAATACTGAGTAATCTTATCTACTGGTTGAAAATGATGAATACCAATTACAAGAAAATTTGATTAATAACATATTTTTTGACGATTCATCATTGAGCGGAAATTTTTTCGCGAATGATTATACTAATGCTATAAACTCAGACACATTTTCCAAGAATTCAAAGGTTGATCGAAGATTTACAATTAATCATTTTTTTCAGGTTATTTTGAATTTACAGATCAAATTAAAGATCATTGATCAGACTAAGCCGATCATCTAACCGCGTTACCAAGTAGTACCAAGTGCTCTTCTGAAGTTCTAGCGAAGTTTTGTAACTGTTTATCAATCGTAAACAATGTTACCCGTGTTAGACTGGTAGTGGTATGAACGTAGACTAGAGGCTATATCCAAATGATTAGAACAGGATTTTCTTTTTTTCCGTACGTTTGTAAAATTATTATAATATAATAAACAAATAATGAACGTAATAATGCGTGTTCGTTTGCTGAAGCTGAAAGTTCCAAGGAAGAAAGTTCGAACGGTGGAAAAAAAAATAAATAAATTAAACCCAATATTAACTTTGAGGTAAGGAACGTAAGTCGCACACCTAATGCAATAACACCACATCTCAAAAAAAAATCCTTTACTGCAAAAACACCACATCTCAAAAAACTACCAAAAATAATTTGCTTTGCGAAAATCTGCCTTTACCATTGGAAAGATCGTGAAAAATTAGTAAGAATCAATGAAAAAAAAAATGGATTTGAATTCGTATTTCGTTATTTACAAAGCAAATAAAATGCTATTTTCTTGAGTTTCAGCTATTTGACGTATTTTGAGATGTGATGTTGTTGCAGTAGAGGTGGGAAGCCTGAAAGTTCGAACGGTGGAAAAAATAATGAATAAATTAAACCCAACCTAACCCAACTTTGAGCTTGAGTCCAAGTCTGAAGGTTCGAAGGGTGGAATAAAATGATAATAATGTAAAAATTAAAAAATTAAAAATTGTAGGAATAAAATAATATTTAAAAAAAAATCCACAAAAAAACTCAAGAGAAAAAAATTTGACCCAAAAATCGGAAAAGCAATTCGAATTGACCTGAAAATTGAACCCAGCACCTCTAGCATGCTAAACCGTTATACAAACTCAACGCCCCGGGAGGCTCGGAAATATTCCGCAAAAAATCCGTATACATGTGTTGTACACTAAGGAACACTTCACTATATCGCACATTCGGAGTAATAAAGTTATATCTCAAATAAAGAGATTTCAAGGGTTTTTTTAAATTTTCATGAAGACTATGGTCGCAAATAGCTAACCGTAATTTATAACCAAATAAGTTTTTTGAAAGCTGAAATCTTACACTTTCCAAGCATGTAAATGCTATTTTTTAAGATTGTCATTTTCACCTTCATTTTTTATATTAAAAAATTTATTTCGAGATATGACTTTCTTCGTGCAAACCAATGCGAAGTCATTTTACAGGAAACTGGTGCAGCATACACGAAAATTGAATAGAATCAAAGTTGTAGAAAATTAAATTTCCTTTCTGCATTAAGCTATTAGATTTTCGATAGCTCCTACTGTTTTCGAGATATTTAACAAAAACAAAACCTATTGTCAATTTTGTCAAAACTTCATGAGCGATAACAACAAAATAACGCAATTTTAAAAAAAAGTTCAAAAGAACTACATTGTATAAAATTAACGTATTTCGCATTACATAATCGGGATTTTCAATGCAATCCGATTTGTGTCCGCAATTTTCCGAGTATTTGCTAATAATACTTGGGATTTTTGAGATATAATATAACATTACTTCCCCGACATTTTTATTACTTTTTGAATTTTGAGTTATGACATTGGTGTTTTACGATGTCAAAACTGAAATTTCGTCAAAATAAGGATATTTCTTGATAAAGCATAACTATCTGAGACGAAAAATATAAAAATCCACTTTTTTGAGATATAACTTTATTACTTCGGGTCCGGATGTGCGATATTAATAATTATTTTTAAAAATTGTATACAGAAATCCTTCCATAATCATTTGGATATAGTTTCTAGTTGAAAACAGAAGAGAAAATAGAGTGCGTTAGCTGTATAAGTCGATTATTCGAATTTTGACGTGAGAAAAGTAGCATAATTGAGAATTTGAAGGCAGCGCACGAAAACGAAAGTTCATCATAGCAATGAAAGATTTGTAATTGATACACTTTGGCAGGAGGAACTAGCAAGTGCTAATTATGAAGTACCTATTTCTATTATTTTCCAACTTTTTATAATTCAGCGTATCTACACTTAATGCATGAACTTGAACGATGGCCGTAAAAAGATAAAAATGAGAATATTAGTTCATTTTCCGTACCTATCATTGTATTTGCTTGTATTTTATAAACAGGCTATACGCCCAGAACCAAATTCTTTCAAAGTTCACAATAAAAATAATTGTTTAAAGAAATTATTGCCCTCATTCCTTTATACCATATTTACGATTCATCAGAATCAAATTAACATTTTGGTAAACATCTGATATGAGAGTTGACACATATATTAATGAAAGAGAAATGATTAAAAATGTAAAATGAGTAAATTTATTGATCAGGTACAAAGTACAACATACGAAATCTCTCTGTTTATTGCATTCAAATAAGTTACGAAACTTAACGATGCTATATTTATATTAAAATTTATAGAAAAAAAAAAAAAAAAAACATTTTCGTAGCAAAAACACATTTGGCCTCACCATATACATTTAATCCAGTTCTGAAAACAATTATAAAAAAATTCAACACATTATAAATACGATTCAATATCTTCTTTCATTCGGGTAGTATCGTAATCATTCGAATCATTATGAATATCTCTATCAATCTTCATTTTCATTATATTCCCTTTGTCGGCAAAATGCCTTTCAATTTCATGCAATGTACATCCTTCAGTTTCCGGTAGAAAATAATAAAAGAACATCGACCCGCAACCGATAACAACTCCGTATAATCCTAATAATCCGTACACGTGGAACGTATGTAACATCCAAAGAAACGATTTATTCGCTGAGAAAGCGAATACGTAAAACCAAAAAGCGCTAGCGCCGCTGGCTGTAGCACGAATATCCGTGGGATAAAGCTGTAAACATTTAAAACATTCGTTAGAACTTGATAACGTCATGAATTTCATATCAGTTTTCAACTATAGTTTCATACTTCGCCAATCAAAACCCACGGTAGAAGCCGGATTCCAGCGTGAATCAAAAACGCATTGACGTTCACAAAAATCAACGGAATGGTCGACAAATAAATGGATAAAAATGATGAACTTGAACGGAAATAAGCGTAAAATGATACAATGAGCAAGGAAATTGAGCATCCACCGGTGGTCCATATCAGCAATTTTCTTTTTCCAGTCCATCTCACTAATATCACGCAAATAACTGCTCCAGAAAATTCTACCACTCCTAATATCAAAGTCGACGTGTATCCGTCTATTGGTGTTTTTAGAATTGTGAATAATCTCACCTAAAAGGTAAAATCAGTAAACATTTGTTTTAATATTTCGAGGTACTTATTTCGTAACAGATTCAAGTTCTTTTTGATAATATAGCTTACAGCGTTAGTTTGGACACTCATCATGCCACCAAAATGTCCGATGAAAAAGGTCACCATTAAAATTATATGAGGAATGATAAAGCTTCTTCGCTTATAGCGTTTCATTTTTTGCACAAATGTCATACTCTTACGACTGCTCTTCGACTGGATGACTTTAATCAACAGCGAATATTCTTGTTTAACCATGTCAGGACTAACCCATCCTCTCAACCAACATAATGCTTTCTCAGCATCTTCAAGTCTACCTTTTGCTGATTACAAGTAAACATAAAGTGTAGGTACAATTCAAAATATTAATTTATTGACATTTTATACTTCTTATACGCTTACCTATCAACCAATGAGGACTTTCAGGAACAAAACATAAAGCGATAAATGCAATAATCGGGAAGAACATATTAAATAGAACAACAGATCTCCAATGATAAAATTTCCCCAAAATTAATTGTGAAACAGTACCAATTATAACGGTGGTAGGAGCTGTGGCGCCTAACATCCCTCTTAATGAAGGCTGCGTTATTTCCGCTAAATATGTGAGTACCTGAACACATACAATAAAACATGATAACGTATTTCGAAAATGAATTGAGCATTAATTATAATACGCAATATTAATTAGTAGTTGTGTAAAAAGGAAATAAAAAAATGCATATAAATTGATGAAAAAAAAGTTTAAATTTGCCGATTACATCATCGTTCATCGGCGTCTGATAATTTTTAGGTGAGTTTTTAATCAAAAACTTGGCTATTGCAACCTAGCTTCGAAGTTTGGCAAGGAGAGGCGGTGGCGGTAGGTAGTATTTTAACATTTTAAACTATACGTAACTGACTAAACAAATGTTCAATACGAATTAAATGTATATGTACATACACGATTGCATATGCGCATTAATAAGAAATATTCAAGAAGCTCCTCAACATACAATTTCAAAAGTTAATCATAAAAAATTGAAAAATTTATCGATTTTCTGCGATATTCTTTTGTTTTCATCTCCATTTATACCTCCCTCTCAATTCTTCCTAGATTTACCATTTTCATTTTCACATTTCGACATAAACCTCACATTCCTATCATTCATAATTCACAAGACATACATTTTTCAAGTTGAATAATTTTTATAATTCTGCATATCAGCCCCTTCAAATTATAGGGCATACAGACCACAACACATGTATGTAACTTGATTAGCTATGTTTAAAGTTTGCGTATGATGAGCCCGAAACAGAGCACCATGTATACAAAGCTACTTCAGGACCATATTATGACCCAAAGTTATACAGATACCAAATTACTGCAATCTGAAAAATGAACAACAAATCGGAGTAGGGTCATTTGCTCAATATACGAGCGCTGCGATCCACTAGAGGCGAATCTTGACTATAATTGGCTGTTTTGAATTTCGCGCGAAGTATGACTGAACTGATCATTGGTTGTTATTTCCTTCGACCATGCTATGGACTGCTAATTTAAATGATAGAAAATGAAGCCAACAACAACATCTGATAAATGCGCTGACGCATGCGCAGTATCAGTTTCCTTATCAACTTGGAATGAAGATTTGTCGGACTTTTTGACTTGAATTGTCTCCGTATTCATTATGATTAAAAGCTGTAATGTTTTAAAGTATTTCGGTTTCAATTAATAATTTAAAAGTAATGTTACGAGAAGATTGCAAACAAGTGGTCACCTGTATTGCTTTGTAAAACGGATGATTGCAAAAATTTATCTTAATTCCAAGTAAGGTAATCATTTGTGCTATCATTTTACTTCAATATGGATATAGATATGATTCATTGTAATAATTACTAATATGTTCTCTTTAATGTGATTTATTGAGTAATATTAATGAAATTGAATCATTTGCTGATGTTGATTTAACATTCTTATTACTTCGACCATATACTATGGACTGCTAATGTTCGTACAGAAACAAACACCGAAGTGAAGCAAACAATAACAACATCATAGATGCGCTCGCATATGCGTAGTGATATTTCAGAAATGAAAATGATAATTTTCAATGATAAGAATATTAAATCAACATCAACTAGGTACTGATTTAATTTCATTAATAATACTCAATAATTAAAATTACATTAAAGAAAGTATATTAATAATTATTTCAGTGAATCATAACTGTATAAGTTGGTAAGGAAACTGAAACTAACTACTGTTGTTGTTGGATTCAGTTTCTGTCATTTGAATTAGCAGTCCATAGTATATGGTTGAAGTCTTATTATTGAAAATTTCGATGTGTATTCCACTACGCATGCGCGAGCGCATTTATCGATGTTGTTATTGTTTGCTTCACTTCGGTGTTCGTTTCTATACGGCCATTAGCAGTCCATAGTATATGGTCGAAGGTTATTTCAACCAGAGTGTTGTAGGAACAAACCAAAGAACGAGAACGAAGAACAACAAGATCGGAAAATTTTCATTGTTCCTGAGGAACAGGACCAAGAACGAGAACATAAAAGTGATATACCTGAAGAACAAAGAACAGAACGAGAACAGAATATTTTCAAACTGAAAGATCAAAGAACAAAACAAGAACCAACCAATGAGCAATGTTGAGGTGCAAAAACAAGAACAAGAACGATGTAATTTTTGTTGTTCTTCGTTCTTTTGGAAGTTCATGATTTATTATAAAATTAATAGATATCATGAGGGGGAAAGAGAAAATAAAGAACTTATACTTGAAAGCGGGCAAGTGCTACATATACTCATATGAGTAATTTTTTTTTAAATTATTAGCTTTAATTAATTAATTTTCAATTTCAACAACAACATAAACTGTAAACACGTTATCAAAAAAAGAAAGGAAGAAACAACAAAAGAAAAAGTTGAAGAACGAGAACAGAACGAAGAACGAACAAGAACAAGACCATAAAGGATTAAAAGAACAAAGAACAGAACGAGAACAACATTGTACAGAATTAAAAGAACGAAGAACGGAACGACAGTAGTTGAAACATTGAGAATAAGAACGAGTCAGGAACAGGATCCAATGACTGGGTCTTTCCAGGAACGAGAACAGGAACAAGAACAGACATATGTTCGTTTTCTACAACACTGATTTCAACCACCATTTAGATATGATATGTCGCGTGGATCGCCACGAATCTAGCGATCATTCTGAATTAATTACATCACTCTTATGGGAGAGCAGTAATTTGGTATCTATATTTATATAACTTTGATATGACTGCTTGAATATGAGTCAACATGGATTCAAAATGGCCGATGATTAAAACTTGAAAAAAGGTTGAAGAGTCTCAAAAAGCTCACAGAGGGGTTTTCAAGTCTGAACATACTGTCATTAAACTCAGCTCCGTTAATGCAACATAGCTGCTTACGTTTTTCACATTATCGAAAGAAATAATGTTAAACAATGTCTTCATGAAATGATTAGTCTTTTTGTAGATTGCTTTTAACCACCGACCTCGTTAAAAATGAATCGTTCAATCGAATATAATTTCTTTGAACTTTGAACATAACCAACTTCAAAAATTGGTCTCAAAGTTTCAACGTAAAAAAAAAAAGTAAGACACAGCGCACTTCATTACAAGGGTAGATTACTCTTTCAAATTCCTAAAGTATGCTTCAATATTTAAAGACGTAATTTATCGAAATTTTATCATCGAACTTCTTTATTTTCAAGTATGACAGCTTATTTTTTATTGATTATGTTTATTTACCACTATAAAATTCTCAACCCGATCATCATTCCGTAAAATGCGAAAGATAATTACCGAAACTAAATAGTTAAAATTTAAAAATCGTGTACTTCCTACATAAGTCGTAAAGCTTTCTACTATTTTTACGCACTTATCGTGTCTATTTGAATTACTGCGAGTGCGAATACATTATTTAATCGATACAATTTTAAAATTTTATTACACCGAAAAAGCACGTATACCTAATTGAAAATCGTCTACGCGCAATTTAAACCTATCAGCAATACCTACTTGATGCTGCGCAATAAAAAAATACCAACGTCTTTCCTAAGGGTTTTTTTTTATTCGTGCAGTCACGTGATAGGATTTTAATTACGACCATTATCGCATTGGATACATCACTCATTCGTTATTCTATATTATAAAACGGAAATTTTGAATAAATTTAAAAATCTTCCACACAATTCAAATTCAGCTGCGAAATGAATTTCCAATCGAAGGTTGTTCGTTGCGTAAATTTTTACACCTATTTTCTGAGGGTTTACGCAGTTCACCTCCGGCCATTCGATTATTCGAGCTTCCGATACATATTTATAATACCAACACGTGATAATTTTCAGTCTCAAATGAATACCCGTACGAAATCGTATAACGATGTTTTTCTAATTATTCTTCTTTTAGAATGGTCACGCTATGAAAATTTGAATTTCACAATTATCGACGCCATATAAATATCACGTTGAGGGGGCTTACAACGAGCGGTGTTAACGCGAGAGTAATTTCAGACGTAAAAATACGTAAAACAAGCGTGAATAAATATTTACCGGTGCCTCGTGCAAGCCTCCAGCTAAGCCGCTGATGATCAACGCAATATATAAGGTATTCACACTGGTCGCGTTGTATAGTAAAAGCCACACGGTGAAAAACGGTATATTCAATAACATCATACTTTTCTTACGTCCAAGGGGTTGTGTAATTAATCCGGATACGAAGCAGCCGAAAGGAACACATATCAGATGTATGCTGCCTGTATAAAACATTCACCTAATTAAAAAATAGCGTAAAAATTTAACGACGTCCAATGGTTAAGTAGTAAATACATAGCTCTCTTTCGACTGTACATTGATCGATTAATGGATTTCAAAAATGCTTACTGAACCACGATATTTCCGATTCTGTTAATGTGAGGATACCATCACGATGTTCACTTCTCACGTACGAGGTATTATCCGGCCTCGATAGCGGATCTTCTAAAGCCGGTATGGCGATCGTTGACACTCCCAAAGTCATTCCGTAAGTTAAAAGTAATAAATTTTTTGCGCATGTCGCTAATATCTGGAATAAACGATACATTAGGAAATTTACAATTAAGAATACATTAACCGAGAACTTCGCAATTTGCAATTACTTGTGGAAGAGCATGTCGAAATTTTTTGTCTATGAAATAATTTGAGTTATTTTTCTTGGGTTCGGTATTTTCGGATTTTTTTGGAATGTTATTGTTAATATTTTGCGGTTCATCTTTGCGTATTACGTTCTCCGTGTACGAATTCTTGTCATCATGTTTCTCAAACATAATTAATAATCTGCGAACATAAATTTCCATAAAGAATTTACTAGGTATACATAGCAAAATGTTTATTAAATAAAATGTGATAAAAAAATTATATTCAATCATGAATAATCATTCTATCGATGAATCTTTTATAGTGAAAATAATATTTAAAAAATGGAAAGACTAGGTGTCCCACATAGCCACGAACCAATCATTCAATTATAATTTCTTCCAAAAGCTGTTTTTGCTTCAACCCTCCTCCAAATTCACTTGGGAAGCTGAAATTAGAATAAGCTAGTCATTAAGCTCATTTTATCATATGACACCTCAATAAACAATTTTCGACATCTCGTATATACCCACCACATTTTGGGCTCGATAACCCCGATTTTTCCTCTTCAGTGTCATGTATGGAAGTGAACTGGGTATATAGTATACTTTTTATCCCCAATAATCATACGACTTCAAATTAATTACGCTAATACAAATTTGAGGCTCCTCAAGCTCTACTCAAATTTTGATGATCCGCCATTTTTCATCTATTTTGACCCAAATTCAAGAGGTAATATTCTGGTCATCAATTAATCTTACATACAAATGTTGACCTCTCTAGGTCAATTTGGTGACGAGATATGGAATATTCAAGAAATTTCATGACTTAAACCTTCCTCTAAAAAGCAGTTTTTCGCTCCAACTCCCCTCCAAATATAATCATGAAGCTGAAATTTGGAAATGTTGGTGTCCTTGACTCACTCTTTCATATGAGATCCAAAACGAAAAATTTGAGTTATTTGCCCTTCTCCAGCCCCCTTCAAAATTTGAGTTATCCGCCATTTTGACATGTATTGAAAAAAAAAAAGTTAATTTTTCGCATATTCAAGGAAATTCTCTCACCAAGTTCTAAGCGAATTTCATGAATACCAGCCGGAGCTACGCGTGGAAAAAAGATATTGTGTAAGGATAATTATCGTGATGGTCAACCCACTTAGGTAAATGGGAGGAGATTGTTTATTTTTGAGAATTATGAAAATTTGTAATTGTTGTTTGCGTCTTCCTAATGCATGTTCAGCAAACGCTACAAATTCCCCTGCAAAAGTTATATCTCCTTATCCTAATCCAACAACGCCCAATTTTAGGAACTCCTAAAAACTGGTAATCTTGTATAATGGAATATTACACATCCAAGACATACCGTGCGTCCAAGCAGCGAAAAAAATCTCTTTCTCAATTATTTAAAATTATTTTTTTCAATGCAAAGAAATTGTAATGAAGTTGAAATGAGGTTATCAGCCTTAAAATTCATTAATGTAATTTTAAAAATAATTTCTGATTTAGAAATTGTTGTTTAACTCTTATTATGTTATCAACAAACTGAGATTTTTGCTCTGATTGTACCCGAATCACTTGGACGCATGGTATAGTGTTCCATTTTATGATATTCCAACGAATTTAAAAATTTGAATTAGACACTTATTTTCCGTGCCTCTGGCCTTTGTGGCAGTGCATGGCACGTAAATGAAGATAAAGTAAGATTTTTCGATCATACTTATTTCATTGAAAATGAATTTGAATGATTTTAGCACAAAAAAAAATGGTTGGTTGAACAGATGGACCTCCTCCCCCCACCCTCGCTACAATACTACAATAAGCGTCAAATGTATATTGTAGCCTAGAGTCGAAAATCACTACATCCATCACTGATAACATTTTTTTTAATTTTAGCGGATGCATCACAGTAAAAATTCGCAAAAACTGATTTTGGAACAATACAGAAATATTAAAAAAAAAAAAAAAAAAAAAAAAGCTAAATAATACAGTTTTGGTATTTCACATATTTGTTTCATTGATCAATACTAGAAATCATACTCAGCTAAGAGTATACGAAGTGGAAAACTCCTCGAACCTTAATCTCGGATCATCATGATACCGCCACCAACCTATTATAGAAATTTATGTATTTCGATAATATTAATGTCGTTTTTCCACCTCCTAAACATGAATGTGAAGTCAGATTTACTATTGGACCTAAATACGTACCTCATTCAAGGTGGGATTTATGACCAAAAAGTACATTTCTACATGAGGAAAGGAGATGTTGATTTTTTTCTAGAATGCCTCTCATATAAATGGATCTACAACATTATAAGAAACTGCTCGAATCGATCTATTTTTGTTCGCGAGAAAAATTTATAATTATTAATTCATCTATAGAGGTTTTACAATTCGATTTCGTATTAATTTAATGTTTGAATTATTATGAAAAATAATTTTTTTTTATATTTAAATATTTAATATTATTTATTGTTGAGTTATGATCCTCTCGTGGCAACACTGCGATATGATTTTTACATCTTAAGACTGTGTGTGCTGATAATGATTCAGATTAAATACATATACGCGAAAAAAACGACATGATTGTGTTTTTCTTTCTTTTTAGCGGACTTTACTTTTCAAGTAAATCCGCTATTGCGTTCACTGAGCTTTTTAGTTTGTTTGCTTCTTTCTTTCTTTTTTTAGCTGAGTTTTTAACAAAACGATAGCTATTACAGCCTACCTGATTTGGGAAGGGAAAGTCGGGGGAGGGTGGGGTCTTCAAATCTTTGCGTTTCAGACCATTTGTAATCATCTGGCAAATGTCCAACTTTTTGGTATATATATATATATTTTTTCCCCCACGCGTAGCGCCGGCGAGTATTCATAAAATTCGCTCAAAATTTGGTGAGAACTCTTCTTGAAAATGCGCAAATTTTTTTGTTTTTTCGATAAATTTCAAAATGGCGGATCACTCAAATTTTGAGGGGGCTGGAGAAGGGGCAAATAGCTCAAATTTTTCGTTTTTGATTTCATATGAAAGAGTGAGTCACGGATACTAACATATCCAAATTTCAGCTTCTTGAGTGCATATTGAGAGGAGTTAGATCAAAAAACGGCTTTTTGAGGAAGTTTTGAGTCATGAAATTTCTTGAATCTTCCATATCTCCCCACCAAATCAAGTTAAAGAGGTCAAATTTTGTGTGTGAGGTTAGTTGGTGACCACAATATGACCTCTTGAATTTGGATCAAAATGGATTCAAAATGGCGGATTATCAAAATTTTGAGTAGAGCTTGAGGAGCCTCAAGTTGGTAAAAATGTAATTAATATGAATTCATATGGTTATTGGGGATAAGTTGTATACTATATCCCGAATTCACTTCCATACATGATGTTGGAGGGGGAAGGCGGGGTTACCAACCTAAAATAGTGGTGGGGGTACAGGAGGGGTCGAAAATTTTTTATTGCTGTGTCATATGATAAAATGAGCCCAAGTGACAAACGTATTTTGATTTTAGCTTCCTCAGTGATTTTGGAGGGGAGTTAGAGCAAAAAACGGCTTTTGGAGGGGAAATTGCTGCAGGAAATTTCATGAATCTTCCATATCTCATCACCAAATCGGCCTAGAATGGTCAAACTTTGTGTGTAGGATTAGTTTGTGACCAGAATATAACCACTTAAATTTGAGTCAAAATAGATCCAAAATGGCGGATTTACAAAATTTGAAGATAATTTGAGGACCCTCAAATAGTTATAATTTGAGAAATATGTGTTCGCATGATTATTTCATGGCAAGAAATACTACATTTGTGCCAAATTGAACTTCTTAAGTGTTTTTGGAAAGGATAGGGTAGGGGTTTTCAGACTTGGTATTGGGTGTGGCCTGTAGTGATGAACGGTTGAGCATGGTTATTACTAAATCAAAACAAGCCCCAGTTAAAAACTCAGCTCCAGTAATGCGGCATGGCTGCTTACGTTTTTTTTTCTTCGCGTTCTCGCGCGATAACTTGAGTAAAAGTTGATGGATCGAGTTGAAAGTTGGAATGAGGGTGAGGGTAGTGGTACTCTGAAGCTGATTAGTTTGTGGACGTGATCGGACGTGAGTTTGCGTGAGGAGGCGTGAGTTGAGGTTTTTTTTTGGTTCTCGCGCAATAGCTAACATAAAAGTTGATAGATTGAATTGAAAGATGGAAGAAGGGTAAGGTTAGTGATATGTTTGAGCATAATGGGACATAAGTTGGCGTGAGAAGGCGTGATTTGAGCTTTTTTTGTGTTCTCATAATAAGTCGGGAAAAATCGAACAGGATGATTAAAAGATAAAAGAAGGTTGGGGTAGAATAGTTTGAGAGATTATTAGTTTTATAAGGTGATCAGACGTGAGTTATCAAAACTTTATCAGAATGTGGTGCGGATGGCTAAAAGAGTAGATGTAGTAGTCTTAGAATTAAGGGTTTCTTGGACGTGATTTGACGTGACGTGACGTGACGGGGCTTGAGTTGAAAGCGATCGACACCAAATTGGGAGGATAGGTAGAGTACGCAGACTTTCAACGATTATTAGTTTTTCAACTTGAGGAGGAATGATTCAACACGAGGTCACGTTTTTTTGCAAACGTTCGTTCTCTCGTTGTAACTAGAGTAAAACTTGACAGATCGACTCGAAATTTGAGGAGTGGTAGATTGAGTAGATCTCTAGAATTGATTGATTTTTGAAGTCGAATGAGCATGAGGTAACGTGACTTCATTTAATTTTAATTTACAATTTAAAATATGAATTTTAAAAATGAGTATAGTCAGCCTCCGAACCGAAGAAGGAGAATAAGAAGAAGAGTTGGCCATCCAAGCATGTCGAACGTGAGGTCACGTTTTTTTGAAGAAACTGTCTGAAATATTATTGTTTTTTTTAGAGCTGTTTGAACGTAAAATGACCTGACCTTACACGATTCCAAGTTTTGGGTTATAAGAAGATAAATTACGTGAGCTCATGTTTTTTATGATACTTGATAAAATTTAGGATAAGTTGAGTTGGTAGAACTTTTGAATTTGATAAAATTTTTTATTCTGATAAAAAAAAATTATTCTAATAACATTCTTTAAAATAGTATAATTAGTAAAGTCCGCTTTAAAATGCTCTAGTATCTTTAGTTATAACTCTTCGAAGCAACGTCAGAACCATTAATCCAATATTTATATATTTTATTATATTTTAATTTCGATTAATTTCGATTGTACCCATTCACCAACCGAGTACTAACCCGAATAAATTTACAATTTTTATCTAACTACGCCCTTTCCCACCAAACTGCATCATTATCCAGAAAAATGAGTTTGAATAAATGTTTTTTTTTTAGTTCATTTATCTAATTATTAATTAATTTCGACAGATTTTAGTCCAACATTACTTCAACGGTTTCACTCGCAACTTTGAGGCGTTGTAGGGAGAATATTGCTCGAGAGCTAATTGGGTTTTCAATCGAGTTTTTATTTAAAAATAATAGCTATTACATTCTACCTAATTGAGTAAGAAAGAACCTCATATCTTCGCTTTACATACCATTTATACTTGGCCTTTACAACACATCACAGCACTAGATGCGGCGAATTGCTGAACCATCAAAAAGATTATGTTTCATTCCCATATACAACGTAGTGTAATTGATTAGCATATTATTCAAAAAGTATTGACATTGAGCAGAACCTTTTTCTTTTTTTCCATGTACGCATATAGGCTACATACAGTATACATACTTAATATACCATAATAATTCAAGATGTCATGAAAAATAAAAACAACCCCAAATTGAATTAATTCTACGAAAAATAAACGCACATTTTTCCTTTTTCCCAATCGAACACTAGCCTAGCGAAAAAAAAGAAAATTGGATTTTGTTTTATAACATTTTTAATTTTTATATTTGTTTTTTTTTTTCTTATTTTTAAAACATAGTAACGCCTTCTTTTTTTTTGGGAGTGTGGGTGCAAAATTCACAAGAATTATTGTGATCTATTTCGTTGTAACATTGAATGTTGAACCCCCCTCCCCTAGATAAACTTCCTATTTACGCTAATGCGACGTGAGATCACGTTTTTCATCTTGGCAAGATCACTCGTATGGCATAGGTAGAGTAAATAAAAGTTGTAAATCTTAGAGTACTTAAAAGTGAGTAGATACTTATGGACTGTTGATCCTCATGGAATGTTTTGGGCATAAACCTTAAAAATAAAATTTCATTCCACATTTTGATTGGCTTAGATGACTTCAAAGGATAACCAGTTAACCACTCAAACGTAAGCACAGAAATGTGATTTTTGAATTTTAGTTTCATATCTCAAAACATCTTCCATTTTAACAAGAATTATCAATCATATGTATAAAGCCAATGTACTTAGCACGAATACTTTACCTAATTTTCAGAGGAACTTATTATCATTATTTATTTATTTCTTACGAAAATTTTTGCGTGATATGAAATTAATTTAGTCTGAAAAAGATTAATTATTCGAAAAGATAATAATTTTTTGAACCGTAAAGGATGGTAAAGTCCGCTGTAGAAATGCTTTAGCATTTTCTCGTTTTTCACAAATCACGCATTCTCAATTGCTTACATTAGATTATTAAAATAGAAAGTAACAGTATACACCGGCAAAAAAACATAGAGTTGAATAAAATAAAGCAAAAAACTCATTCGAATTCGCATACAATTAATGTACCAGTTTATTTTACGAGAAAGAAAAAAAAATTAACGATAGGTAGATATAACACAGTTACATAGATACACGTTATATATTCTCACACGCCACATCGTGTTATCAATCCATCAATATATAAAATAAACGCGTACTCACCAAGTCAAAAAGCACACATTTATCTAATACGTAGTTTTTATTATTATTTTTCATCAAATTAGAAAAGTAACACGTTAAATGATTGGCACTGGCGAGTTAAAGAATCACTACGCGACATGACATAATAAAAGTCACTGATTAAACCATAAAGACATGTGCATCGAAGTGAACTAGTGGCAGAGTTGAACTTGAACGTTCGTTTGAAATGTTTTATTCAGACGTTTCTTATCACTAACACAGTAAACTCATTTCATGACTATTTCTCTCCCATTTGATTTCTACGATGATTGCATTTTTTTACAATAGACGTTATCGAGAAATGAACACATCACTATGAAGCGAACCAAAAATATCTGTGATGTGGGGAGGTATAGGAACAACGTATATTATCGCTATTCGCCAACGAAAGAACATTAAAGCTCCAATATTATCATTTATGATACGATAAACACGCCAAGTACCTATAACTACCTATACGTATATGTTTTAATGAACTATTTTTGCATTCTAGTACAAAAAATGGCATTTGAAAATTCCAACTAATACGTGATAAATATTATAAGAAAACAAATCATTGATATTTGAAATCAAGTACAAAGAGTTTAACCTCGCAAGTAAATTTTCCCATGGGTTCGAATTTAGGCGTAAAATTCAGATATTACATACACAAATGCAATATGCTTTATGTTACGAGTACTGTGATACGTGATTCATTTTCATTTTTTTTTTCATTTTCAAGTTCATAATCTCCAATATTATTAATTTTTATTTCAAAAAATTGTATCCCAAAATCAAGTGAGAAAAGCAAATTTAGGGGTGACACATCAGTGTTGAAAAATTAGCATTTCATTTAATGTAAAAATTACAATAAAAATGAAAAACTGAAAACGAATACAACTTTGGGATACATTTGGTAGGTGTACCTAATTAATTTGTCAATCTGAAAAATTAAGCATAAATTTTCTTTTATTTTTACCTAATTACCTGTGAAAAATTGAAATAAATAAAAAAAATTTCAATTTGCTACCACTTGAAATTATTTTTTTACATAAACATTTGTGTGGGGTATTTTTAATTTAAAAATACATTTTTAGAGATTAAAAGCAAAAAAATAATGATAATTTTTTTGCGCGTATTTTCGAATTACCCTACCGCGTGACGTATCTAAGAATGTCTTCTCATCAAAAAAAAGCTGAGAAAGTTAAAATCACGTTATTGCGCAATCGTATCAATCTTTGTCATAGTACACATAAATCACGTCATCGTATAAATTGATTGATACTTCATCCAAATCATTATTTATATAACGATTAACACACTCCAAGCTATGTAACAGAATTACTGAATACGAGTTACAATCAGTAAACTTATTTGGTTTGTTAATTATGAATGAACCATTATTCAGTAGTAAACCGAATAGTTTCCGATGTCTCGGTTGAAAGTTATTTTAATTAACCAATTTTGATTTTAATGAAGCTTAATAATGTATACGAGAGTACACCTAGAAAACGCATTTTGATTTTTTATTAATAGTCTACAAAGCAATTCCTTATTCGGTTATTTCGTTTGTACTTCTAACAATTAACATTGATGGAATAAAGACTTTAAAAATCCAAAAGACCATATACAGAATTAGAGTACTTCCTAACAGTAGTTCCTTTTTTTATCGTATAGGTATGTTGAATACAACAATGTTTGAACAGAACTTGGATCCATCTGCAATAAATATTCGTCTAGTAAATAAATAAATCTAAACTACAAGGAAGCCAACTACATGTAGATATATAGAAAAAATTTCCAATAAAGATTTCGTTCATGAATTTTCTAGGCAGTGATTATGCGAACAATACGCTAAAAGTCAAATGAATAGAAGGTGAACATAGCTTACAAGGGGATAAATCCGCCCTAAAAAATTGCTTCTTCTATTTCATCAATCTAGAAGTTTTTCTACGGTAAAAATAATGCTATAAAATTTTGTTTTACCACAAATTTATCACTATTCTTATGCAATTTTTTTTATGGCCCGTAGGTGTGGAACAGAATGGGGAGTTCGTCATGATTCGTTTAATACAGCATTACAACTAAAGCTGATAAATGAAAGGATTGTTTTGTTCCGTTTCGTTCTATTGTTCAAGAGAATATAAATTTTACCATTCTCTTCTGGTCGCCTAGTTTCGTTCAAGTTGATTTGTTCTGTTCCATTCTGTATTTTTCTTTTCTGTTCTGTTCTTTGTTTTGTTCTATTCTGTTCTGTTCTGTTCTCTGTTATGTTCTGTTCTATTTTGTTTTCTGTTCTGTTCTGTTCTGTTCTCTGTTCTGTTCTGTTCTCTGTTCTGTTCTGTTCTCTGTTCTGTTCTGTTCTCTCTGTTCTGTTCTCTGTTCTGTTCTTGTTCTCTGTTCTGTTCTGTTCTCTGTTCTGTTCTGTTCTCTCTGTTCTGTTCTCTGTTCTATTCTATGTTCTGTTTTGTTTTGTTCTGTTCTGTTCTGATTATTGTTTATTATGAACTAAAATTTTAGTGCTCTGAATCGTTCATCTGCTCTGTTTATATTCATCTGCCCTAGCTGCTATTGGCAAATAGAAAATTAATTCAGAACAGAAATATGAGAATTTGCGTAATTACGCATTTACACTGGTCTTTAAAAATCAAAAAGTCAAATTTTGATGATATTATCGTGAGCTATGAAAAAAAAGAAAGAAAGAAAGAAAGAAAGACACCGTGATACTGCAATTCAAGAAGATTTGTTTTGTTCTGTTCAGTTTCATTTCGTTTCATTCTTGTTTATATGTTCAAAACATAATTTTGTTCTGCTCTGGTTATTGTTCAATATGTTCATAATGTTCTGTTCCATTCATGTTCACCATCCTTGACTATATCTCAACTTTATCAAGTGCAATGTGCCTATATTACCATTTTTAGTGAAATATTACTCCCCACTTCTGTAAATTTAGGTCTCAGCCTCCTCTTCTTTCCTCAAATAGCGTATAAACTCACCCAAAATTATATACTATCCAATATGCATTATTGAACATATTGATAAAATTCTATTTTCGCGTGTCTTGAAAAAATATTTTTGAAATTAAATTTTATTATTTAAAATTATCATACTTTTTCACCTACTTATTTGAGTGGAATTGAAAAATTGAGCAACTACCCATTATTGGTAAAACATCAACTTGCTGATTATGTATAGAAAACAGCTCCATAATCTCTCTTATCACAATTATATTTCATTTAAGCGAAAAACATCGGTTCAAAGAGGCCTCAGAGCTCACTCCTCTTGGCTATATGTCACAAAAAAAATCTACATGAAAGTAGTAAATTGGAGAATGAGTAGGACAAAATAATATAGGAATATTTTGAACGTTGGAGAAATGCCTGGGTAGATTGGGCATGAAAAGGGCTACAACGTTTATAGAAATTTTTTTTAAAGTTCACACAAAGAAAAGTAAAATGACAGAAATTTACCCGCTTTATCGAAAAAATCACTTTCATTTATAGCCCCCTCCCCGAGAAACAGAAGGGGCTTGAAAAAAATCTGACGCACAAGGGATTTTACGAAGAAGATCACTTCTCCACCATAATTTCGAAGCTATGTATGAAATTAAATGCAATTTGTGAAGTACGTTAATTTTCTTTCTCTGTTTGAGTACGCTCGAACAAAATGACAAAAATGTTGGTAAAATATTGCCTAGCCAAAGTTTATTGACTTTTAACAGGTTAAACCATTTCGGCTGGTCACCAAGAAATTTTAATAAATTTTTATTGGTTCTCTTAGCCATTAGAGTCTGATAACAATCAATGAAAATAAAATTATTTGGTTCTGAGTGACATCAACATGAGCAACCAAATGACTACGTGAACTTATGGAGTGTTTATAATGACTGGTCTATGTTCTAATTGGTCATACGTCACGCTTGTAACAACCAATCAGCAAGTTGAAATGTGGTAAATTACCTCGACTAACTCGTAAAATAAAAACACAAATCAGCTGATGATTCAAATCACAAACGAATTTCAGTTGTTCACTGAAAACTGAACGATATTGTTTAGGAAGGTAGAAATGAAACTACCTACATTTTATCACATTCTAGCCTTATGATTGGTCATTACGCGCGTAACATATGACCAATAAGAACCTAGACCAGTTATTATAATAACTCTATCGTTTTCGAGGTGATAGAGGGTGAACGAAATTTTATCAATGCTCAGATTGACTCGTATTGCATGTTGATATTATCGCCCCACAGTTGCTCATATTGACGTCATCAATAAATGATGCACTTGAAAGAAATTGAGTTAAAATTTTTCACTCGATTTTAAATGATTTAATCTATCACTAGCTATATTAAACTGATTCAGAGCTTTGACTATATAATATAGTTGATAAAGTTATAACATCACGACGTATATAAAGTGTAATATAGAAACACCTCTACTTCATTTTCACGTCGATAATATAGGCATTCTCGGGATAGAGGACAATACAAAAATTACCCTTGACGATCGAAATTTGCATTGAAAATGACACGAAATAAATCAAAACCTCGTTCATTATGCGAATAGAATATCGCGAAAATTTGAATAAAATCAGGCGTAAAAAAATTAAAAAATCATAATAAAACTTTACGCACGCGATAATTAATTACCATCATCATAACATACGTACCTTCCTACCTACTAATTTATTTACAATACATTCGGAGATGATGAAAACATTAAGATGATAAATTTTTTCATTATAGCAAGCTAGCTCTTTTTTCTACAACTAGAATATCCGTACATTCCAAGATGATTGTTTTGAAAATTATTCGAGTAATAATATGAAAATTATATTCATCGACAATTTTTCAATGTCAGCGATGAAGAATTTTTATTTTTACGCTCCAAGTCCAACTAAAGTGAATTTACAAACGCAAATTAGCGATTGAAAGTTAATTTAAAATAATTTTTATCTTTTGTTGTATTTTAGCTGAGCTAATACGACCACAATAAGAGGAAAAAGCAATGAACTGAAAATTATAGTAGTGAAATATAGGTTTAGAGTTACCTGAATACTTAAACACGTCCGAAAACTTTTACCGTTTTTGTTTTCTGGTACACGATTATAATAAATTTCCATTTTTTATTCATGCAGAAATTTTTTGGAGAAATAAATATTGATTTGAATATTGTTGTTTCAAACTCACGCAATAACTACACAACCATACAAAATGGTATTTTGCGGTTATCTTTGAAAAAATACAAGCTAGCTTTTAAAGAAATGAAAGTACATTACGAACAGATCTAAAGTAAATTAGGTTAATTCGATTTAGAATAAATGAAATTAAGATAGGTACGAGGTAATCATATAGTCTATTATGCTCAAGCATTAAATCACTGCTTTAAAATGTTTCACATTTAATGTGTGTTTACAAAATTTATGCTCGTTTAGAATGATACGGAGTTAAGATTTAAACAGGTATCTTAAATATTTTTTAATGGAATTCGTACGTATTTTTGATGGGCACCACGCATCAATTAATTAGTCATGCCATTATGCGTTCATTTCATATCAACAAACGTTGCGTTTCAGTTTATCATAGGTATAATTTTAAATGCTTGCTTCATTCGTTAGTTTAAGCCATAAACAATATTGTGTTTTCAATTTTAATACGTTGATTTTTAGTAGACTTTTTCTTCAATGAAGTGTGGAGCCAATTTTTCTAGAAAAATCCAATGTTGAAAGAATGAGAGTACCGATAAGAAGGAGGAAGATCAATTTGAATGTATATGTCTTTATAATATGTATGTTGATTGAAAGTAACAATATTGAAAATTCGAAAAAAATTTATTTTGACCGGAATTGGCAAAAAAATCTTAAGCGGACCGTTTCTTCGATGCAGTAAAGAAATTTAGGTTTCATTATTTTCAAAGAAAGAAAAAAAATGAAACCTAAAGGAATTCCAAACGTCTAAACGGAGAGTCTAGGAGTTATAGCCCCCCCTCCCCCTACTTTCCTAATATTTCTTACCCACAGAAGTCATATACTGTCTATCCAATATAGCTTGAGACTTTTTGACAGCGCAAAGTTAGGCAAAAAGCGCGACAATTTTCACGATTTCATTACTACCCAAAATGTGTTCAAATTGAGAATGCTGATCGAATCGTCGAAATAGCAAAGCACAAAAAAAATTCTGTGAATATGTTTCCTGCAGTGAGCCTGCTAACTTCGATGAGCTAATAGGTAATAATATATTTACCTGCTTTGTAATACAATCCACATTTTGAGTAACCATGTATGAATTGTTGCCTAATTTTGCGCTGTCGAAAAGTCTCAAGCTATATTGGACAGACAGTAGAAGAGCAGCGAAATCCAGATTTTGCCCCACAAAAAAGTAATTCTCGAGCCCTCTGCTGTTTTTCAATTTTTTAAAATCTGATTAAAATTTGAACAAAATTAAGAAAATTAAATTAAAATCGTAAAAAATTTTAAAACGTAAAATTTGAAATTTCTGAGTTCTCTTAGAAGCCCGAGTCCAGAGGCAGTTTATACCCTCCACTCCGTCTTTTTACATGTGCTTACACTTGAACTTATTAAATCTGAGCTGTTTCAAGCATGGGTGGTAAAATGTGTTTCCTTTTTTTCTTTTCTTTATGAAACTCTTCCCCTCCCCTTCAAGCTTGAAAAATCGTAAATTCTCTCTAGATTTGAATAAAAAAATAATTCGTAAATTATAATTTAATTAAAATTTGAAAAAAAACATGCGCATAAGAGATGAAAAAATTTTAGAAAAAAAATTAAAAAGATAAAAATCAACTATTTCCTTAACAGATTCTTTTTGGCGTAGGTATTCGTCGGAGAAAAATTCCAAGTACTGCTCAGCAACACTTACACGATTTTAAGAGTGTTACTCGAGCAAGCGAGCAATAATCCAAAGGTAGTTACTCATGATTTGAGACTATCCAAATACTCTTCAAAATTTAATTCATCCTCTTTTTGGGATTATTTCAATCTAAACTTAATGCTTGTATTATAATTCTAAGCGGACCTTACATAAGAAATTTGAACTTTCTAGGTACATTTGCTGAGACAATACGAACAATTTAAGAAATTCTGTGGGCTCAATTCCAAAAGCTACTTATCACTGGGACTCCTCTTCATATCCACCTGGGAACCTGAAATTTGAATTTGTTGGTGATTGGAGCTAACTCCGCCATATGAAACCATAATCGAGAATTTTCAAACTTTCATTTACTGTCAATAAATTTTTAGGACAATAATCCCTCCTCCCCTCCAAAACTAGCTGTGAGTTAAATTTGGGATATAGTATACTACTAGTTGTGCCAATTAATCACATTAAATCCATGTTTATCAAATTTGAGCATTTTTCAAATTTCGACAATTCGCCATTTTGTTACCAATTTTCTCCAAATTTCAAAGGCCACATGTTCCCAACTAACCGTAGATACCAAGTGTGAGGTTTCTACGTGGGTTTAGTGAGGAGATATGGAGAGCTTAAGAAATTTCATGATTCTCAGAATTTCTTTTACTCCAAATTCATTCAGCAAACTGCAATTAGGAAACGTTGTTGTGCTCATATCACTCGATCATATTATACCAAAATCGAAAAATTTGAAACTTCGGGAAGCCTTCTAACTTCTTGTCAAATTTTGAGTGAAAGGCCATTTTGAGTCGAACTAAAAACCTGGAAAAAGAAACTGCAAAAAATCGTAAGCAGCCAGCCCTGTTTTTAATGAGGCGAAATTAATTTTTCGATAAGTGTTAAAATTTTTTTTCATTATTTTCGAAAAAAAAAATGAAACCCAGAGGAACTCCAAACGTCCAAACGCAGAGTACCTGAGTTACTCCTATCTTCCTTTATTCGGGCCTGGCGGTATTTCTGGCACCCAGAAGTCACATACAAGCCCATGGAGAGCTAGATTTGGCCCAACAAAAAAATAATTTTTGAGCCCTAAGCTTCAAATTTTGGCAAGAGCTCAGCCCTTGTTTCTATAAAAAGAGCAATTTCAACTATACATTTCTCGCGTATTTATGAAAACAAAAAATGTTTTTCTTAATTATTTATTTATCTATTTTTTTTTTTTTTTTTTTTTTCAGTAAAATAAACATCCATTACCGCACAAATAGACGAACATACAGGTGCTAAAAAAAAAACAGCAATAATGTTAGTTTCGCGAAAAAACAATCAATTATGTTTTTAATAAACTAAAATACCTACGAAGCCTATTAAAACAAGTTTACCTACCAAGATGAAAACAAGCCTCTCCAATGCACTCGCGTTAATGAAGAACATTTCAACTCAGATGGAACCGAAATATTCAAATTAAGCATTAAACTTATCAACATTGTTTTCATTAAATAAATATCACCAATTTTTTTATCATTATAATTTTTAGACATTTTCAATTGTCATTCCTCAGCAGCGTGCATACTCTTTTTATTTATGTTTCATATGGTCACTCGTAAGGTACATGAACTTTATAACAGCGCTTATTATGCTGTAAAACTTTCTTGTTAACTGATTCATTTTATTAGCATTTCATAAATTTTTTTCAAGCTAGTTATGTTTCATCGTAAACACGAACATTATAATCTGTCGTGAGTTGAAGAAAAAATGGTTGCTATTACAAACAAGTACATTGTTTTTCTATTGTATATACAATATTGCACAGTAATGTGCACCTATGTATGTTCTACTTTTTACTATTTATTCAATTCAATGTTCCATAGTCGTTAAGTCGCAAAATATAGGGAATGCCTACTATCAGTTTAAAATTCAAAATAAATAAACTCTAATTACGATAATTAATAAGTAATTACCTGCAACGCACCTAGATGTAACTATCCAATCACTAATACCCCAAGGAATAGACTTGATAGGCATTACAATCATATTATAAATTAAACTCAAAATGAGCTTGACGTCACAGACCATTTGGAGTACCTCAATTTTTATTTGTTATACTCGGAATCATTTATCGTTTTATTTTCTTTAAACAAAGTAAAAAGAATCTTCAAATTTTTTCACACAATTGATGTAATATTGCTAACACTTAAAAGTGGCGCAACCTGACTTCATTTGAAAATTCATGAAATTAAGGTATTCGTAATACATTTTTATGTTTTAAAAAAAATGACGCATAAATCATAAATGGGATATTCCACACTTCAAATGAATTTTGATAACAGTGACAATAAGAACGTGAATAAAGATAATGCTTAAAAAGTGGGCAAAAAATTATAACTTTTATCAAATGTGAATTAAAAACGTCAACGTAAATTATGATTGTTCGCATTTTAATCGACCCTCAAAAGAGTTAGCGAGTTGATTTTTATCATGCTCGATATTAATACGCGATTACGAATCATGATATAAAAGAATGATTGTTCAAATTATATACCCGAGTGCTTCTGTATTTGACATTATTCACCCATTGTCTGAATACATGGCATGATTTAAATTACTCACAGGTGGAGGTGATATTAGATAACTGATGAATGTAGCTCTTTTATTTTTAAATCTTGAATTCTATGCAAATAAATGTTCGATAACGAAGCGACTACAGTTCTACTAACTCTAGAAGTATATCGTAGATATGTAACTATGACTATTATAATAACCGCGACTAAAACTCGTATGCACACACTTTATTAAATTACGAGTATATAATTTAGATACAGGAATTATTTTATAAATTTTCGTGAAATGTTGTTCAGGATAGTTCGTTGTACTTACCACATTATCATTAAGATCACAAATATCACTTAAGTTACAATACTATCTAGTTGAGTAACACAATAAAATGCGTTTCACATTAATTAACAGCAATAAACTAACACTTCGAAAATCGAGTACAGTCCAACATGGTCCAACAGTCGCAAATTCCGAGTTATTACGAGAAATGAATAAAATGGACGCGAAGACGCAAACTCGCGAATGATAAGGGTATCGTTATCAATTGTGTAAGAATAGAGGAGGGAAATTTAAAATATGCAGCTTGCACGTGTATTTCGCCTTTTATCTTCATTCTTTAAATCGTTTTCTCGCCGTTTTTATGTTTAATTCTGAAGTATAAAAGTTTCGAGAATTTTTGAATTTATCGTTGCAAAAAATAAAATAAAATGAAACGAAAAATTTCAAAGAAAACATGTGTTTTAACTTTTAGCTTCAGAATTGCAAGGCTAAAGAAATAGGTACCTATATATTTACAATTTGCGTTTCAGCAGGGTTGGTAAGTGTTTAAAACACTAAAAACCAACCACGCTTCCGTTAAAAACGTGTTTTTTTTTGCGATTTGAACCAAACTAAAAGTAGAAAATTACTAATTATTTTTTAATAAATTCACATATATTTATATAAAGATTTTCGAAACGAAAAACATTTAATTTTTAAAAATGAAATAGGAAAAATTTTATAGCTTAGCAGATAGCAAAACAGTTTTTAAAAATAAAATCACATTCGTAATATTTTATGTTTAAAATCGTGTTTGAAATATATTTAAACATCACTTGCCAACAGGTGTGATTTTCTTTCAAAACAAACAAAAAACGTTTAAAAAAACAACAAAAAAAACACTTTTCCACTAACCCTGCGTTTCACTGTATTAGGATTTTAATTTCAATAATTCTCGATAACTGGTGAAGCGTATGTGTTTATTTAGCTAGCTAATTTCATGGAGTATTTTTGTTAGCTTTCGATTTCTTATTCTTAAAATATGTATGCTCGATCGTATCATGGTTATCGTAAACACAAAACTTCAAAAAATACTGTTACCTGATAATAAAAATGAAATCGATGCAGGAAATCCAAGAGACTCGGGTGTTTATTTTTTCTTTCGCAAATTGCTGGGTACCTTTGCTAAATTTTAATCACCCTTTGATTATGTTATAATAATTACAGGTGAATTATTCATGTTGATGATATTATAATTAAGTATTTTTGCATCGCATCCAACGATAAAAATAAAAACAAACACTATCAATTAGCAAATTTTAAATTTGCTTACCACCAACAATTTTATAAAATCAATTAAATCAAATTTGACAGTTCGCGAATCGCGATGCACGAAAATTAACAACGCTAGTTGATATAAACACAACTCACTGATTTTGATGTTGAATGCTGCACGAACATTTAAGTACTACGGTTGAAAAGTAATTTTAAATCTGAAAACTAATTGCTCGAAAAACGATACAAGGTGTTCATAAAAGTTCATATTCAAGTTGATGGAAATTTTTCATCTATGATGGAATAAAGTTGAATTGTGCGGTTGTAAATTATGACGATGATGATGATTCCTGTGATAGCGTTATTCGTATTAAGATTTGTAATATCTTTGAATTTACCGAAGTTGAAATGTAAGTTTTTCAATTATGTGTTATTAATTCTCATTGCTACGTGCATAACATTATGGTTATTACAGAAATTTTTTTTTGGTCATCTGTTATCTGGGCTATCCGGGTTGTAGTGAAGTGGGCGAGTCAGAAACCCACCCATGAGTATCGGTTGTTGGAATTTCCCTCCAAGTCGCCAGCTACCCTGGTTTCATGATGGTCTTCGATAGGATTGTACGTACAACTTTTTTTGTTAACTTAAAGCGTAACGTGCCAATATGCTCAGCACTCTAGCATGCACAGACACTTCCTCAAAATGTTTTCGGTATCTTGGCACTTCTGGTCCAAAGAATGAGATTTCCAAATTGGTGCCTTCAAAACTTCAGTTATACTATGTTGAAGAACGCAATGTGTACAGTCCCACTTCTAGTTAAAAAAAAATAAATTTCCATAATGAATCGGTTATGAGTTATGACTACTCTAACTGCTATGAATTATTGAAAAAAATGTTCATATTCTTAAATTATGTCTTGAAGTTCATTTATAACTTGTGCATTACAAAAATTAATATCCATTAAGAAAATCTCCCCCACCATTACCCTACTCGTAACCTGTAAAACGTATGTTCTGAAAATAATTTTCAAAATCCTTCCCATTCATTTAATTATCCTGGCTGTGAATCTATGCGCTTCAAGTAGTTGAATGTTATCAAAAGCGCAATAACGGATTTATTTCTTTCATAATTATAATAACGTTCGCGTCAAATTTATCATTTTCACTACCAGCTTATCTGAGTTGGTCAATGTAACTTATCAATAAACAGTGTTTACAGAATAAAAAAATAAAATCAAATAAGTTATAATAAATAGGAACAAATTTTTTTTAACTCCGTCATTAGTATACTCGTAGTTTTCCAAAGATTTCTGTTCAATCCTTTTAAATCATTCATTTATCTACCTATGTATATGTAACTTATACTTTTTTTTTGTCTCACATTTCATGCCCTGGAGGTCGCGACTGGGTCAACAATTGAAAAAATTCAAAACGTTTTCACTTTTAAAGCGATCATAGGTATTTTAGGAAATTTCATCTTGGCATGGATTTCATAATAGCTTGTTTTCACAGATTCTAAATGAAGTTGTCTATTAAGAGTATACTTTAAATCGAGAAATATTAGTAATCATATTTCGAATCAACGCTCTGCTAGATTCTACGAATAGGTACCTATAATGGTATTTCTTGGAAACTGGTTGTGTACTGGTTGTATGAGTTCCATCTCCAGTAACAAATATATTAGATGCTTGGAACAAGTTTATATGTATGCTTTCTCGAATGAAATTTATGATCGAATAAATTAATCATCAAGTAATGCAGTACTTATTAAAATCAAAAAACTTTGCGTATCAATTTGAATTAATGATTTGCATTTTTATCGAGTATACAATGTGTAACAGTTCAATATGCTCACGTTAGTAGGTAATAAATTGCTATGCTTGAACATAGATTCGAAAGTCAGCTGCTTTTTAAAAAGGAAACCAGTACACTTGAAACGAGTAGTTATGTATAATCTACATCAATGAATAAAACGCTCGAGCAACCTTATTGTATTTTAACTGCATAAAAATCATACGAAGTAACTCGAAAAGCCTTGGCTATTACTAGATTTTATAAAGGACATATAATTCTGTACATAAATTTCAATTCAATTTTATTTTATTCCTCGTAAGCGATTTCATCCTGCTATGGCAGCTGTGTTGATTTTACGGTCAGCTATTTGCATATTTGCGGTGAACAATGAAATTGTTTTCACCTATGTTTGTACCACTTATATTTACCAAGATAATACGTTTTCAGAGTAAATTCTACTTCTTTCTTATGAAATATTTTCAAAGACGTACGTATCTGCTGCCACTAAACGCACGTTTATTTCGCGTGCAAAACTTATTCGAGTAATAAGACATTTTTTGTTTACATAACCTCACATCACACCTATTTCTTAAAAAATAACCATCCTTCATGTTATAATGATACCAAAAGTAGTTATATATTTATATGATATTATGATTTCAATGCGAAAATTAAAAAACTTAAAAATTTCTTGGTGATTTTGAAGCTGAAAAAATTTAATAATATACCTATTACGATTTGTGTCGTTTATCAGTTTGAAACTACATAAATATATAGTATGTCCGCTCTTTAAGTGTCAACAAATGTTTATTTCAATCTTCATTATTTTTCAACTTGAAGAAATAATATAAATTTTTTACTTTAGTATTTACCATTTTTAAAAATAATGAATTGGTGGTCCTGCAAATAAATCAGTAGGCAACACGTGACCAAGTACACAATGTGTTGCCGCTGCGCCTCCGCCCTCATTCATGTTGCTAATAAGTAGGTAGCCACGTGTGATCGGCGATCGCCTAGGAATACATATAAACGACCTTTATGAGGGTACCTACTAAATTAATTCGTGGGTGTAAATGTCCGCTGGATCTCTGTATTTTTTTTGGAATTGTGAATTCATAAAGTACCTAGGTATATACTTATAGCTTAATGGTACAAATATTTTATAATTAAGTCATCATTTTTGCGTGTTGATAATTTGTTTGCGAGGAAAGAAACCAGCGTAATTTCATGTTAAGATTGCTGAGTAATTATTTCATTTTATTGACACGAAATATGTACGTATATAAAATCAAACTTGAAAAAGATTAGTTGTTTTAATGTAATAATTATAATTATTAGTTAATGAAAACAATTTCTTGTAATCTCCGGATTAGAATAACGTGTTAGACTTCACGTGGTACACGTAAGGTAAACGGTTTATCTATGCTCTTCTTTAGAGGATTGAAACTGATAATATTAATTGCCATGATGCGCGTACTTGTACACAATTACATGTTCAGCAGCATCAACACTACTTCAAATAAATTAATAGGTATTTTTAGGTAAGCTTTACATGCAATGGAAAAATGATCTGCTTCGAATAAATTATAAATATGAAAACTTACGAGTATAAATTCGCTCAATCCGTTCAGACATAATTCACATCTAAATTTATACGAATTTATTACATATAGTAAATTTAAACTGATTGAGAACTTTAACACGAGGTTACACTCGAACAACATAATATTTTCGCGATTTTAGAAAAAATTCCGTATAAATGTTGCGAATAAAGAATAATTGTACGAAATCATGATGCAACCTAGGATTTCGCGAATGAAACAAATGCTTTGACTAAAATAAAACATTGACAGACGCACTTGGCAATTAGCCGAACACTAACTTGAAAAAAGTAAATTAAATTACAGAAAATGTTGAAATTAGTAAAAACCAATTTTACCAACGTAATAGGTAAAATGAATATCTCTCTTGATCATTTCATGAGCATGAATTGATTTTATGATTTGAATATGAAATTCGATGATTTATAATTTTATGATTTTGTCATTGATTGAACAAATATTACGTAATGATGAAAATCATACTGCACATAATACAATTTATTATTGAAATAATAACACCTGAATAACGAAATAAATGTATTGCAAAGTTGTACAGTAAACTATAAAACGAGCCTAAAAGCGTTATAAAGTGGACATAAAATTAATCTTCTCTCAGAGATGCCCGTCATCATTATCCAATCTGTTCTCGTAGTGACCGCGAACTTTAGCCGATAATGCTTTCACATTAATCTTAGGATATAGTTCTTGAAGATATTCCAAATCGAGTTTCGGATAACGTCTCATTAACCCTTTCAAATAACGCTCATCATTTCTGTGCAAAAAAAAAAAACAAAAAAAACATTAATGTTTAGTCTGTAATCGTATTACTAATATTTTCTAGAAACAAATGAATACAATGATACCGACTTACCTAAGCATGTTTCTTTTCTCCCTCAAATTCTTCTCTTTGTAAAGTCTAAGGAAATCTTCACATTCGTTTATATCATAGCCTTCTAAACTATTCATTTTCCAACGTGGGTTACGAGCTTTCGGTAAGAAGTGTTGAGTCATTTTATGCCAGTGTTTCATCCCTACACATACGTGTAAATAGCGATTTTAACATAATAATGATATCAGATACAATGGAAATGTTTTACGAAAATAAACATACCGACGAGATCATGTATCACTTTTCCTGGACGTTCGCCGGTTTCTCCAGTTTCCAATTGGTAATAAGCTCTATTTCTTTCCCGTACCACGGATTCTAAATTTTTCATACTTTCTTCAACCTAAAGGTGAATAATGAAAATAATTAACACTTCGTGAAAAATTACTAAGAAAGAATTTCTCTTTCTAGTTTACCTTGTCAATTCTTTCGGGATTGGGAAATAAAATGTAATTCTCTTTGCAGTAATGCTCCATGGTCAACAACATGTTTTTTTCTTTCAAAAGAATGTACCATATTTTGTGCAAGTCTTCATTGCTTTTTATTCTGAGATCGCTCAGCCTCCACGATCTTCCAACTTTAATTTCTTCTTTACTCCAGTTTTCTTTATCTTCAAAAAATTCCTCTAAGCCAAGCTTTCGGCATGTGGTGAAAATTGATGCAGTATTTGGAGGTCTAAGAAATAAAATAAGGTGCCGGTATATCGGTGTTTCAATTTTTATTTATTTTTCATAATTGAAAATCTCACCTAGCAATTCTTACGTTTGTATTTAGGTTCAGTTTTTGAAAAAGATTAATACAATGCTTGATCGACATATTTTCAATGATTATTGGAAAGCGAAACTAAAAAAAAGAGATACGAATAATTGAGTCATGAAAAATTGTACATACAAGTACGTACACGTGAATATGCTTATAGTTATCATCAAATTTCATTATACAAAAATTTATACAGTTTACCCCATATATTTCATAATTAAATTTCTAGCTTTTCAGAACTTTGTGTGGTCTTGCATATTGTTGAAACTTCTAAAACGTATAAATTTGCTTATCAAATCGCCATAACATTATCAATTTTTTTCTTTACGAAGTTAAAATTTGTTTAGTACGACATCTGGCGTTGTACGTAAGCATCAAAATGATGTAAAGGCACCAGCCAGCTACAGGTGTGTTTTCAAATTCAAAAATATTTTATTTTCAATTTCTTTTCTGTTGTTCTCGTTGATTGTAAAAAAAATATATTATTTTTGCTCTAATTTTGTTTGTTTCATGTAAATATTTCAACTTAAATGATTTAATTTAAAAAAAAAGCTATAATAGAAAATATACTAAAAATGTGATGTATTTCTTTCTCTGAACTGAAACATTGTTTTCATAGAATTTTGGCGCCAAATTATCAATTTATTCGCATTGGCATAATCATCTGATGATCATCGTTGATCTGTTGATCAAAATAATGATCATTCTTCATCATTGCTGGTAGATTTACTCATTGAAAATTCAGTTCCATTGAGAGATGATAATAAAAACCTCTAAAGAAAGAATATTAATTTATGCTGATCGTGAAAATATGATAAAAACATTTTTTTATTTGTAAATCAACAATAAGAATTATTCTCATTTAATCCTTCGATATAAATTTTTCAGAATTCGCTATGAGTGAAGAAAAGAAAAAAGTCGACCTTATTTTCGTAAACAATGATTTAGTAAATCATTCCATCAAAATAGGTAAATAGAATTTATACTCATTACTTTATTCGATTATAAATTGAAACCTTCTTAACGAAAGTATCAGTTTTTCAGAAATCAGTATTCATAATTTTCTTAATTTCAGAAGACGAACAAAATCCAATTGCTCTAAGAACTAGAAGCAAATATGATTCTCCATCTGTAAAACATTCTCCCTATTCATCATCGAGGAAATCAACGCTGGCTATTTCGACTCCAACATCTAAACGAGGTCGTCCATTATCGAAAGTCACTCCATCATCAGATGTAATAACACCAAAAAGTTCGCGTAGATTGTCTCACCAAAAACCTAGATCATGCAAAAAACGGATCATACAAGGTATAAATAAGTAGTGCAATATCACCGGCGCGTTTTTTTCTTGACATTTTTTTAATAATATTTCTTCCGTAATAATTGTATTTCAGACTGCTCTAGTACAGAGAACATTGATTACAGTTCTAGAACTGCATCACCGGAACGATCAAATATTTATTCAATCAAAGATGAGCGGAAAGTCACGCCCATAAAAATATGTAACAAGCAATTCACAGTTCGTTGTTCACCATATGATATTGACAACATTATAATGTCACCACCGATTAGAAATTTGGACCTAAGTGAAGAAGAAATTTTCATTCAATCTCCAAGAAAAAGAAGTACATCTCAAAAAGAAAATATCGCCACACCTCGGTCTACGCCAAAAATATCTAAATTTGCTACATCTTTTACCAACTGTGCCGATACGCCTAAAACTGGAAGTTTGAAAAAACGCCGAAGAACTATATGCAATACACCCAAAAGCGCGAGTTCAAAATCTCTGTTGGATAAATTTAAAAATGTCGATACACCTAAAGAACGCCGAAAGGAAATTCGTAAAGGTATTTTTCGCTTAATCTTAATTTAAGACTTATAAACTCGTTAATAACGAAGTATATATATATACTAGGAATATTTCAAAAACTGAAAAAAGAAGAGGACGATTGGATTGTTGATGAAGTGTGTGTAAATGAGGTAAGCGATGACGACTGCTCGAGTAAGTCAAAAGAATCTGAAAGAAGGTACTCGACAAGAATAGCCGCCGCTCGCAGAACCAAAATCCTGAAAAAACGTAAGAAATCATGATCATTCACAAAGTACATTGATCACTGAGGCTAAAAAAATGTTTAAATCATTTTTCTTTCATTCCTCTAGAAGTACAAAAACTAAAACAACAAAATGATTATCATGAAGAAGATTCTTTGATTGAGCAAAGTGATGATGATGATATGGGGGAATCACACGAATCAAAAGAAAGCAACGAAGGATTTTCATCACAAAAAACTAAAAGTTCGAAGAAAAGGGAAAAGTCTTCTCGTATTACAAACACATCTTCAAGGAATCTATTCACTGAAGAATTCAATTCCGAAGAAGAATCAGAAGATGGAGAAAGCGATGATGAGTATGCTAGTGAATTAGATGAATCTGATGAAAGTGATGAAGATACTCTCATCGAAGAAGCAACTCCCAAACGTAAAAAATCGAAGACTTTGCCTCCTAAAATACGAAGAAGCACACGAAAGAGTAATTTTTTTATCATTTCGATATTCGAGAGTTCATTGTGAGAAAGCTTTCTGAAAAATTTAAAAAAAAATATATTTGCATTATTTTTTCACTCATCATTCAGAACTAGAGTTTTCAAATTGAAAAAAAGATACATAAGCAGCCATGCCGCATTAATGGAGCTGGATTTTTAATCGAGGCTTGTTTACATTTGCAAATGATATTGTCTAGTAAACTTGTCAAGTCCACAGGCCACATGTATTACTAAGTTGAAAACTCATGAGTGTCTTATTTCTCTCAAGAACATCTGAGAAATTTATTTTGAAATATAATCTAGTACTTTTTGTGATTCATAACCAAAATTTTTCGACCTTTCGTCACACCTTCCACATTTTGAGAAAAACTCCTCCTTTTCCCTTCTAAAAGCACGCATGAAGCTGAAATTAGCATAAATATACTTCTAATTAATAATAACGATGTGAAGCTAAATTAATCAAATCAGAGCTATTTCAGGCTCCTCAAGTTTTCCTCAAATTTGGTCATCGCCATTTTGGATCCATTTTGACCCAAATTTGAGGAATTATATTCCGGTTCTCAACTAATTCCACATACCAAGTTTGGCTCAACTTGATGAGGAAATATGAGAAATTAAAAAATTTCAAGACTCAAAACTTCCTTAAAAACCCTTTTTTTGGTTTAATTCCTTCCAAAAGGACTTTTGGAACTGAAATTTGGATATGTTTGTGTCCTTGACTCATTCTTTCGCATAGAACCAAAAACAAAAATGTTGAACAATTTGCCCCCTTTTCACCACCTCTCAAAATCTCAATGAAGCACCATTTTGAGGTGAATCAAAATACCAAAATGAAAAAATAGTTTTTCGCAATTTTACAAAGAATCTCTCGCCAAATGTTCAGTAATTTTCATCCATGCTGTCGTCATTACGCATGCGCACGTGGAGGGGGTGAATATATATGCCAAGAAGTTAGACCTTTTTGCCCTATGATTACAAATAGCTTTTACCTAAAAATATGAAATTCTCCCTCTCCCCATCCTTTCGTTCTTGAATCAAGTAGGCTGTAATAGCTATCGTGTTTAATTAAAAATTCACCCCTTCCCTCACAAAAAAAATTACACTGGTCATTCGATTCAAGCCTCTTTTGCGGCTTGTCTCTTCCCCTACTTCTCATAATGAACCCTTATTGCAAAACTCATCTTCATTAAACTAATATTTTTATCCTACAGAAACACAGGCTGATGAGTCTTGTTCAGAAGAATCAGTCGATGCAAAGAGTGACGATGATGCCTCGGATGAAGCAGAGGAATGCGAAGAACCAGCGAAAAAATCGAAAGTATCGATAGAAGAAACATCTTATAAATTCCGAGAACGAAAACGAATCGACTACCGTCCAGCGGTTAGTCTGAAAATTCGTAATTATTCGATCAATGCGAATATATTATGAAAATTTAATAAAATATCATTTGGTATTTCAACAGATGGTGTTGGATTCAGAACAATATTTCGAAAAGAAATCACAAAAAAGTAATTCTTCCAAGAACACTTTAAGTTCGCTATCTCTTCCCGATGTCTCTGAATCAGAAATGAATAAATTGATAGCAAAAAATTACGTCAAACACGATGTTAAAAAACTTACAGAAAAGTACCGGACAGAATTTACAAAATGGTTTTTCTATTTGAAGTGAGTGTCGGAATAAAAGTGTAGTAACGTTTCCATAACGTATATGAACTTACTATTTATGATTTTGCAGGGAAGGTTTTAATTTATTAATGTATGGTGTTGGATCTAAAATAAATCTTATGAAATTATTCCAAAATGAAATGCTGAAGGACTGCGACATTTTAACTATAAACGGATTTGATCCTGCTTTCTCCATAAATGAGGTATCTATTTAAACTCCATCTTCTATAAATTATAAAAAATAAAATAAAATAAATAAAAAATGTTTTCCAGTTCTTTACCATTTTATTGATGGATATTTTGCAAAAAACATATTGTCCAGCGAACACGCACGAAGCTTTGGCTGCAGCTAAAGAAGCTTTATTAGAATACAAATTACCGGTATTTATTATTATAAATAACATCGATGGTACAGCTTTAAAAGGAAATAAACAACAAACGTTGCTGAGTAAAATAGCCGAGTTACCTTTCATACACATTATTGCTTCAATAGACCACATAAATGCTCCGTTACGTAAGTTGACCTTTGCATTAAAAATTGTACTATATCACTAAATTTTCTCACAATTTTCTATTTTATAGTTTGGGGCAACAACAGGAAAAGTTCCTTTAATTTTCTATGGCTGGACGTGACCACGTTTTGCCCATATACTACAGAGATTAGCTTTAGTAGTTCTTTGGAAATCAGTAATTTAGGTTCAGATTCGTCTTTATCGAACTTAAATAATATATTCAAAACCATGGATCCTAAAACCCAGGAATTATTCAAATTTATTTTGAAATGTTACTTGGATAATAGAGTAAAAAAAGATTTCAAAGGTGAGATATACTTCAGGTCATATCGAATGATTATTATGATTTTATATATTTTCAATTTAAATTGTGTCGTGATTTCAGGAATATTAGTGTCAGATTTACATCGTTTAGCGAAAAGTAATTTTACGGTAACGTCGATGCACGCTTTAAAGAGAAATTTAGAGAGTATGATGAAATATGACTTCATTGCTCTGAAACATAGTTATATAAATATTTTAATAGAAAAGAAAGTTTTAGCTACATTTTATAAACAACAATTTGGTAATAATGGGAATCTTTAGGACAATTTCGGTATTATTTATTATTTTATTTTCGATTTTAAGAGATGAAGATTTCAATTTGAGACACTTTTTTTTGCATTTTGTAAGTTTATTATAAGACTGCGTTGTAATTTGAAAATATATTATTTAATTTTTCTAGTACCAATAGTACCAGGAAATGTCCTGGCTTGGCACTGATTTTTAGCTGAGTTTTGAACATGAAAACGACAGCTATTATTAAATTTTTGAAGAAACGATTGACCTAAAAATATGAAATGTTGAGGATCTGATAGATTGACATATTAGATCGATTTGGTGAGGAGATATGGAAGATACGTAAATTTTTTAGCTGAGTTTTTAACAAAAAAAAGACAGCTATTACAATTTTAAAAATAAGCAAAAATTTTACATCATACTACTTTATGTAAATGTCGAGTTCATTTATTTCAGCATTAGTTTTGAAGAAAATTACTTTTTCAGGGTGGTACATACTGAAGAAGAAAAAAAAATGAATTTGAAAGGTGCTTGTACATTTTGTAACTGAATTTATATCTCGATACTCGATAGGTACTCATTTATTTTGAGAATGGCGGCTAGAATGAATTTGCCAAGTCTGAAAATCTCTTATTAAACACTTAGATCGACAAAATCAGCCAACAAATTTTTTAGCTTAAAAGATGAGAACTTATGAGTCCTAGATTTTTTGGTAACTCAACGATTCCAAAATACATCGAGAATCAGTTGTTTTCCAATAAATCTACGTCGCTAATCCGAAATCCGGTATCTTTTGCCCTCTCTCTTCTTTTGTGAAGTAATCGCTATTCAAAAAAGTCAGTAAATTTGAGATCATGGACATCTCATTTGGATTTTTTTGGAGTCATTAAAATTTTCAAAAATTTACGATCTTTATTAATATTTATGAATTTATCATAATTAAATACTTTTGTCTAATTTCAATATGATTATGTATTTTTTTTGTAATTGAAAATTTCCAGTCGTATTTTATCACATTGTCTAGATGGCTGTTTACCGAAATTTATTTCTTAAGCTAGGAGATAGATGTAATTTAGATAGTGTGATGATATGATTTCGTTGCTTTAAAACAGAAAAGAAAATCATTCCAACATTTTATAAAAAAAAAAAAAAAACGTTCGCTCAGATATCGAAGATTTTTAAGATAACTTGAAAATTATTAATTTTTTTTTTAATTTCAAGAGATCAAAAAAGCAATCTTGTATTTTAAACAGGGCTGTATCCAGAAATAGGAAAATTTAACGGTCCACCGAGAAATCTTATTCTTAATGACCTACTCAGTATTAATCGCTCCAATTTTTTCTCTCCTTTTTCAAATTATGGATTTATGGAATTTCTTGTTGTTGTTTTTTTTTTTATCACAGTTTAGAAATTAAAGTGGCCCATTTTTACCTCATCAGCCTATCGAGATTTTCTCTGTGACTCGCCCCCTGAATCCGGGCTTGATTTTGTGAGTTACTTAAATAAACCTATCACATTATTGTAATACATCATTAAGTTTTTGAAATACCAAGAGTTACACTGACTATTGACTTTTCAACTTATTATTAATATCGAATATTGAAAATGAGATAAATACGTAATACAAAGCGTAACAGACCTGATATATTCGCAAAAATTTATTTCCCAAATTACAAATTATGAAAATTAATTATATGTGAATAAGGCAACATAAGCGGAGTGAATATACATATAATGACGACAAAAAACATGATAAAAGTTTCAATATCACATCATATGCAACATTCGCATTTTATAAAAATCAACTAAAAATTTCTGAAATTAATATAGAAATGAGAAAAATTCACTCCGCTTTATTAAAAAATTATACGAAAATTCATCTCAAAATTACGCAACTAATTAAGTACAACATTTAGAAGTCCTACTAAAATTCAGTAATGGTGCGCAGAAGAGGAAACTTGTATCTGAGATCGCATTATCACCTTATACTTTAAAATCATACTTCAAAACATTCAACTGATTATTTAATCGAAAACGTTCGCGAACTTCGTCCTAGGTACTAGGCGAGCAGATACTAAAAGCTAATTTTATTAGATGTGTACACTAAGCGTGGACACCAAAACTACCAGACATATTATTCATTTAAAAAAAAAAAAAATTAAAAAAAAAATCGTGAAGAATAATGTCAAGTCACAGCCAAGGAATAAGTGGATTTTTAAAGTACACGTATTACACAGGGGTTTTTAAAATGTACCTATTATAATAAAGATGAAGAGATTTTGGGGTAATTTTTTATTTGATTTCGTAACTTTTAGCGCATTCATTTGCATAATTAAAAGAATTCAACATAATCAAAATTTATCGAATACCCTGTTAAACTCACGATGCATTAGACCCAATTATTAATTTACCCTCAGTCTGGCACACTGAATAATTATATACTTCTGACGCATGAATATCAGCATCAACTGAAAGTTTTACATACTCAACAAAACAAAAGCACGAAACCATGATACATGCAATGAAATATACACAATACATTACAACGAAGATATTTATACATAACAATAAAATAAAAAGTGAGTATGCGTAAAAATAAATGAATTTCCTTTCTATAATACGCGAGCAATTTAAATTAAAAGTAATAATAATAAAATCAACATAAAAAAAAACCGTTGCTCAAATTATTAATAAAACACAAAAACTTTTTGAACTCGTTCTTAACATAATTTATGTTTTAACAATTACAAACAAAAATTACATTACTACCTTACAAAACCCATTTACAAAATAACTCCGCTTAATGTATGGTAAACTTTTTACAAAGATAAAAGAGAGGGTTAAAGAAATAGCTTTGTACAGCGTATTAGAAAAAAACATCACATTGAGAATAGGTAAAATGGAATTTAAAAAAGTTACCTATTGCTGGTGACTAACAAGTATACAGGAACGATACGAGGACACGACCCGAATGAACAGCTAAGAATTAATGGTGTAAACATTTTTATACATATAACAAGTGCGAAAAATTACATCATCGTTACTTATTCCCATACACAATAATATACAAAATGGAAAACAATTGGTATAGGCCGGCCTTCATTCGTGTCAACATCCGCACGAGAAATGACCAAAATACTTTCTACACCAAAATGCCCATTTTTGTACTTGGAACATTTATCTTCATAGATAAAAGTCATCCTTTGTACAATTGGTTTTGGGTAAAGGATAAAATAATCACGTATAAAAATGATACAAAAACATTTTAAATCGTTATTTCATAGCATTATGATTTTGAAATAATCATAATGAAAAAATAAATACAAAGTTTATATTAAAAGAGAGAATTTTGAAGACAAAAAATAATTAACTGATAAACTAAAATATTCATATAAAATTTTACATAATTGATTATTTACTGAAAGTTATATATTTTACGATAAAAAATTTCCAATTTGTTTAATCAATTTTCAAGTGTTTAAAGGACGAGATCAATCTTCATTTGAAAAATATCAATAACAATAGATTTAGTGAAATGAAAACTGTCTCATGCTAAACATACGCAAAAATATGTTTTTAAATCAATAGGTAGCAAATTCGATAAAATGTTCAAAGTCTAAACGATATTCATTGATTTTCTTCCAGTAAACCGTTAGAAACCAAACTGAACTGATCGCTATCTTCTTCAATACCATTTGTGTTCGTTAAATTGTCCTGACATCTATTCTGTAAATATTGCATAATTAAAATTCTATCATTCATGTTCAATCATAATTATAATACTGAGAAACAATTAGTTTATTTTCTTCGGCCTAGATTAAGTACTGAAAGCAATACTGGGCGAATAAAAAAATAAATCGTTTTCCTTACATTGAACCCCTTGGTTCCGTCTGGTCCTTTTGGGTATCTTATGACATTTTCCCTTCTCGTCGCTTTTATAATTTTTTTTGGCGCGTCATTTAATCTATAATAATGAATTAATTCGGTATCGTTAGAAGAATGTAATTAAACGTACATTGCAATGTTGACAGAATATGGCACGAGTCCAATCAAATTTCGTAAACTTACTGATTTTTACTACTCTGTAATTTTTCCTCTGTTTCTGCGGTACCAAAAATACGCAATCTAGCTTCGGCATACTCCATTTCACGCTGAAAACCAAATGCACTGTTCAGAAAAGGTTGTCTATGAAATTTACAAAACTGAAGGTATGAAATACCTACTTGTTGCAAAGACTTGATAACTGGTTGAGGTTTAACACTACAACTTTTCAGTCCATTTACTTGTTCAGGGGTGACTAGGTTAGGCGGACGTTTTAGTATCTTAATTACAGGTTGGCTATTACTCAACATTTTGGTAGTGGATTTCTGGAAAAATAAACGAAAATATAGGTATACAAACTACAAATACAAGTGGAAATTTCTCCCAATATATAAAATTATATTCTGAACATATATTACTGAAAATTTGATTGATAAACCAGTTCTGTTTGGCTGCGTATCGTACATTAATTAAAATAGGTAGGCTTATCAACTAAGCAAATCATCAGCGGCAGCCATCATCTATGCACGAATCATATAGATGGTTTCATCCACCGCATAGATATCTGTATAGAATGTCATTTCTTTACAAGATGGATGTAATAGAGAGTAAAGTCCTACTGGACATAATATTATGTAAACATACTGACTGAGAGATTAAATAATTATTAGCAATAATTTCAATATACGAAAATATATATTGCGATGATTTTTAGGAAGAATTCAGGCTATATAAATAACTTAATAATGGAATTATAATAATCACTTACGACAAGAATATGAGAAAAAGGTGTTTTTCCCCTGACTATATTGAAATATTACAAGTGGAATTGGGCCTTTATTTCCGACGCAACTTCATTAGATTGGATTTTCATGAATTTTGGACAGAATTTGAAGACCGGCAAATGCCCTCAAATTGAAGCAACAGAGTTTAACCAAAGAAAAAGGTGAAAATATTAATATGAATACACTCTACTCATTTCTTGTATTTCACGTTATACTTTTTTCATTGGTGAAAGTGATTGGAGTATTGAGTTTAGCCTAATCTTTTATTCATTTTGTTTCCGAAGACTGATATTTGATGTAGTACTTATCGCAGCTCATAGAGTGCGCATACTGCGGAAAAAATACTCTTCATAGTCTTTATACTGAAATTTTTTTCATTTTTTATTTGCTTTCAAGTTTCATCATTTCAAGACTTTTTGCGTTTTTGTTCAAAATTTATTGCTATTATTATGCTATTTGTTGAAAAAAAAAAAAAAAAAAAAAAAAAAGATTAAACTCGTTACGTATTATAAATCATTACATCATTATAAATATTTTAATAATATAATGTTGGCGAATTCATTTCAGTTTTTTGAACAAAATCCAACTCGAGGCAATTCCTTCTTGTAAACCGCCGGCTGGAACTATGTATTCTCTACCATCAGATTTTCGTTTACTTCCCAATTCTCTCAAATTATCATTGCTTGCTTGTAAATCAGAGTATTTCCAAACACCAGCATGCTGGCTTTTCGCGTGGCATGCAATTAAATATAAATTTTCCTCTTCACTATCTACCCCAACATATCCGCATACAACTGCCCAGTGTGCAGCAGTTCCATTCTTAAGACAAGGTTCGTGGTTGAAATCACAGTCATATCTTAAAATCATTAGTAAAGAAGGTATATCAAATTAAACAAACGAAATAGCCAAAAGTATCAAGTTTAAATGTAACTTCCATATTCTTACAAGTATAATTAAAAGGATACGGTATTAAAATTAAGCAATTATCTTTCAAGTATTTTCTTATTTGGTAACTCTGCCCTTTGATAGAAGTTTTGAATAAGGTAACTTCGAAATTAGAACGAAATAAATCTTTGGCGAAAACTGACATATTATAGGAAGAAAACATTTCTCCGTGGTTGCTCATATTTTCTTTTTTGGCCTTGGAAACTAGTTCATCTGGGTTCAGATTGATATCGGCGAATGAAGCGATCATGCATAGTGCAGCAAAACCACATCTATTCGATTTTGATGAAGACACATGTATTTATCAATTATTACTATTCATGTTCATTAATATTTTAATAATGAAGAAAATAATGGAAAATTGAAAATATACTCACTGTGGCCCTACTTGAGGTACATAATTTAACTGAATAAAATGGGAATCACAATTGGTAATAGGAAATGGTAAATATCGTTGCTTGCCAAATGGATCCCACAATATTTGCTTTATCATAGCTCTACTTTTGGTCATTCTTAATCTATTTATTTACACGCTGCAGGAGAAAGGAAATCATATTTAGTTAAATGAAACATTTTGTGTTGAAGCGACAAATATTGTATTCCATACTGAATAAAAATCAAATTATAGAGACCCAAAAATTGAAAGTTGAAATTTGATATCAAGGCATAAGCAAGTTATCACAATGTTATCACTTGTCTGGGCTTGTGTTTGCAAAAAATCAGCTGATTGACCAGTCACCACCTCAACGTTCATATCTGCCATCTGTTCGGCACATTTCCACACTACTTGAAAAATATAAAATTCTCCATCAAACAGCTTGGCCCACGTAAAAGCTCGTAGTCTTGTCTTCCCCCACAGTTTTTCTTTTCCCATGTGTTTTCGCTGTGGTCGACTGACTGGGGACTGATGATTGCAAGTAAAATCGAATTAGTACGTGATTATGAAAGTTGTGATTGTAGTTTGTGTTTAAATTACGGCTAGCTATTACAAAAAACGCGTATAAGAAATATATAATTTACTTCGAGTATCATCTTCTAATTTCGCCACGCTAATCGATAGGCCGAAAATTTTCGCGACTGCTTTTCTAATATGGTAGTATTTCAGTTCCCCATCAATTTCACACACCTTCGTTAGCATAATTCGTGTTTTTGATGTATTGATTCGAAATATGGTTTAATAACGATAATCTCATCGATGCAACGTGCATGCGATTATAGTTGCCGAAATTCTTCGAATTTGAGAGTAAAAAGCGCATCCAAAATGTGTCCTGAAGTGAACAGGCACGCTCCTCCATCTTCAGATACAATCCAAACTAAGCCTTTTCCTATTCGAGGTGAGTAATTTATTTCAATGTTTTAAATTTACGTATACGTTTACCCATTAAATGCATCGCTTTCATTACTTTTTCTACGAATAATGAATATTAAAATTGGTGAATTTTATGCTTCCATATTTAATAATCTAGTTATAAAATAGCTTGCCAACAACGCATTTCTCTAATGAAATTATCTCACTTTTTTTTTCCCTGATGAAATTTGATAAATTATGTCCGCATGGCGAATTCCGATAAATTTCGAAAACCAAACATGAAAATGTGTTATTGTGTTACATTCTATCGATAATCGAGTGATTAATTTTATATCATATTTACCATTTTTTTTTCAGGTGAAAGAGCGAATTACGTTAATATTCCTCATGTGATTGCTATGGTTGGATTGCCAGCTCGTGGCAAAACTTATATCTCAAAAAAATTATCCAGATACTTGAATTGGATCGGTATCAACACTAGAGGTATGTACCTATTTTATTGATTTTAAAGTAAATTTCGAAAAATGATGACACTCTTATTAACTGCCTATTATAATGTTAATTGGAAAAATATTTGTTAATTTTTTGAATTGTGTGCATGGGATGATTAGCACTTCCTTGAATTCAAAACAGTGCTTTAAATTAACCATGATAGCCACTTTTTTTTTACAATAAAAAAAAATATATAATATATTGGTTTATATCATAGACCAAACTAAACCTTGTAGATTGATGATAGATTCTTCAAAAGTGAAGATCAGATTTTAATTGAAGCGATCGAAGTTAGCTTCTGCGCATGTGCTAATATGTTGATCGACCAATCAAATTTCCAACATTCGATAAGAGGATACAACGTCATCAAATGTTTGAAATTTGATTGGTCGATTAAAATATTTGCACGTGGGTAGGTAGAAGCCAATTTCAAATGCCTCCAATTCAAATCGAATTTTTAATATTTGACTGTTAAAAACAAGTTGCAATATTCACCTGTCTTACAAACTTCACTGTTGTTCCTTCCTCTCATAAAATAGAACCGCATTCATCATTATAATTGTGTATTTGTAGATTTAAAAAAATTCTCTATCCCAATTTCTAATACTGCTTTGAGTAATGGATCGTCAAGTCTGTATACATGGCTTTGTAATTCTTATAGTAACATCAGAAATATTAATGTTGAAAAATAATGATATAATTGGGTATTTTAATTGCCTTGATTAATTCTAAAGAACCAATCAAATGTGAGTATGTGATTTGTGCAAGCATAGTTGCCATTTTGGTCTCTATTTTTATGAAGTTTCACGTTTCGATTATTTTCTTCATTTAATCATAAAGATTATCAGTCGGTATATAAATATACTTACTCGTACTATAAAGTCAGTATCTTTAAGTGGGCATTACTATTAGTCATGTAAAGCATTTAGTCCATTAGCATTATTAGCTTACTTTTGTGATTAAAATTCTAAGGTAACTGATATTTGAAATATCTCAGTTTCTACTTACAGAAGATGCGATAAAAAAAAAATTCGAGTAGGTATAACCAATTTTTTTTCATATCAAACGATTGAAAAGTTCTCAACAGTGAACCCCCCTCTTATCCTGTATCTTTTGAGCATTGTTCTAAATTCCAACGCTAATTACCACAGTACAATCAAGATCTCATAATTCGAACTTCAGTTTTTTTTTTTTCGCGTAAACTGCGTAATTACTAAAATTTTTAGACGCATAAAATTCGAAATAATTAGACACCGGTCAAGGTCAAGTGTTTACGTATTAAGATAAATGCGACCATTGGATTTTTCTTTCGAACATGCTGACCATTCAAGATCAACATATTTAACGTAAACTAGCGAGCGAAAATTTTTTGCAATCGGTCGTCTATACTACCAGTGCAAACCAGTTGCGATACAACCACTTAACGAGTGTCAAGCATTTAGGTCATTTACGCTCGATGATTGAGCTGAAGTTAATGTTTCGCAAAGAGCTATCGGAAATGTACGTTTTCTTCTTCATCGAGCGTGGCCGAATAAAAAATATTTTTTGCGAGCACGTGTTGTCGCACTTGACTATACAGCGAATCGATTGGCGCTTGACTCGTTCTCGTGAAGGAATAAAACCGTAGATGTGAAAAGCGTAGATTTTAAATATCTACCGCGTATCCGCGCTGACGATCGGTTCAATGTTAAATTCAATGTTAAATTACGGTAAAACTGTTAACAAGGACTCGAATCGTATAAAATGTATATCGAAGTAATACTCGTTTAAGAGGTGAACGATTTATGTCGATGGCAATTAATTACCCTGGTGATTATTTTTAAACGTGCAAAAAATCACAAAGTAGTTCGAAATTACCACGGCGTTGTGGTGAATAGAATATTTGATGAAGCGTTGTGTAGGTTCTTTTTTAATAGGTGAGTGGGATGAACGTGAGTTGTTTTAGAGCCACGAATGAAAACGAAGGGAAAAGTGATGCTTGTTATTGTATCCTGTGAATTAATTATGATTCGTTTTCCTTATATAATATTCACTGCGTGCTAATATTCACCAAATTCAAAGTGTTCGAAAAAAATCTGAGTTTTTATCGAAAAAATAGCTATTAATATTTGAAATTTCATAGAGTAGTTGTCGTTAACTAGTGTAGCTGTAGACAACACTCTGTAGTGATACATGTTATTAACATGACAATAAATGGGTGGTAGCCGGGGCGAGTAGGGGGCACAATAATGGCTAAATGACTTTAAAAGAATGTTATAAAAATTTCAATACTTTTCCTAATTTTTAGACTTCCCCGTCCCCACATTTATTCAAATTTTTAAAAAATTGAAAAAAAATTATGATAAAATGAATTTTTGGACAATTAAACAATTTTTCACTTTCCAAAGTCATATTTTGGCATTCAAAGGCTAAAAAAATTTTATCCGCCATTTTTTTTTTTAATTTTACGCGATCTAAAACGTTTTTAATTTTTTTGCCTCATGAGTCCGAAAAACATGAATTAAGCCCGTACTGTGTACACGACCAATAAATTTCGCATTTATGGTTCATTTTTGAAAATGACCAAAATGGTTGCTTTTTGAAAAGAATTTCAAAAATTGTTTAGAGTTTCTAAATTTAAAACAAATTGAAGCCTGAATTTTTTCAGCCTTTGGATGACAATATAAGGCTTCGGAAGATGAAAAAAAAATTGTCCAAAATGTTTAAAACTTTGACTCGATTTTAAGAGTACAAAAATTGAGTTAGAATGTCCGTGACTCGCTCTTTCATATGAAATCAAAAACAAAAAATTTTAGAAATTTGCCCCTTCTCCAGGCCTTCTCAAAATTTGAGTGATTCGCCATTTTGAGGGTAATCGAAAAAACAAAAAGCAATTTTTTCGCATTTTCAAAAAAAATCACTCAACAAATTTTGAGCGATTTTCATTGATACCCGCTCCCTCGGGCAGTGGTGCCACGAGGAGGAAGGGGGAGAGTTCCTCCGGGCCCTTTAAAAAGTTATTAAAAATAAAATATTACTTACGTTTGATTTTTCAATCTGAAAAAAATATTACTCTTAACCCGTTCTACCAAAAAGTAGTATATCATATAAAGGCACCTGTAACAATTTCCCTCTACGCCCGAAATGGTTCTCAACGCCACTGCCCGGCTGTACACGTGGAAAAAATGTATATGCTAAATAGTTTGACATTTGCCAGATTATTATCAATGATCTGAAACGCAGATTTAAAGACTCCCTCCCCCCTCCTCCTTCCCAAATCAGGTAAACTGTAATAGCTATCGTTTTTAAACTGAAAACTTAGCTAAAAGAAAACAGTTCATAAAAAAAAATTGAAAGTTATAACTTACGTGTAAATGTAAGTAAAAATATCATTACTTCATACATAGGAGAAAAAAGCTCTTGGGGAAGTTCGAATTTGAAATTTCACTTCCTCTACCCTCCCTCCATTTATTTATGCTACTGCTGAATATGTTCCCGATAATATGACATGAGTGTTTACGTTTTTTTTTTTTGTAATGTAAAAAAACTGAAAATTATTAGCTCGTTAGAAATCCGAATATCTCATATTTTCTAAAAAATATTACGTCTTTCGATACACCTTATTTCAACTATAGTGGGTGATGAAATTGTCGTATATCAATAGCGTGCTAATGCGAGTACTCTAATTTGCCTTATTGAGTTTTCATCAACGTTAAAAGAGGAAACATAAATTTTGTCAACTTGTCATTAAAAATTTTTGCACGCGATTTTGTACATCGAATGCGGTATGGTATTTATTCTAAGTTCAGATACGATATTTCAACGTTACCGTGTATTCGGTGATACAATAATTATCAATTTCATGATTATATTATTTTCATCGTTAGCCTAATTCAACTGAGGATGAATAATATGGTGATATAGATGAAAAAAATGATGATAAAATTATCGTAATCCTGTAATTCGTCATAAAATTGATAACTTTTTGGTTACAAATAGCATAGAGTAGAAAAATGAAACGGTTGGTTATGTCACGTAACTGCCTCTAATAGGAAACTGGCATGTCCTTTTTCTACATCAAATTATTTCCTGAACGGAAAGTACGATCAGAAAAGGTGCAATCTTTTTTTCATAATCTTATAGATTTTTTTCGATTAAAAATTTATTAATTAAAAGTTGAACTATCGCGGAAGAATATTTATCGATTTTGTATTCAGGTTTACATATTAAATATTCATTTTAATCGCATAAAATTCCGCACTTCGAGGGTAATTTAATAAAACGATTTTTTCGCCAATGGACGATCACTTATACCAAGATTATTCTTCCACGTTATGTAACCAATGAACGAATCTTTGTTTTAATTAAATTTAAAATGATTTTTTTCATCTAGCTGCGCTTATCAAGTATTTTAAAATGAAAATTTCTCGTTTTTGCTCGACTTGAATGAAAGCGAAAGTGTAAGTATGTCTCAATAGATTTTATCAGGTCTCGGATGACATATAAGTAATGTTGTAAAAGGTGATGTAGAAGTCATTGTTAATGAAAGAAATACTACAGTGATTCGCTAAACTATAAAAAATTTATTGTCGAGTACTAGGATTATATTTATTGGTACCTAGCTAGTAGCTACCTACGCATTAGAAATGTTCGGAACTCGATGAAATAAAATAAAGAACCTGTAAATAAAGTATCGTATTTCACTTTCGTGTAATACAGAGAGTGAATTAAGCGTGGAATTACACGATCTCAGCTTCTAAAAATACCTAGTAAGGGTGTTCCCGCTGGTCGTTTATGAGCTCATATTACTACCCTTGTGTTACGAATAAAAATTATTTTGGATTGTGCTTCCACTGAAGCGCTTGTGAAATTTTCAGCCTTGTAGGTCAATATTCAACTTTTCCATGTTGGGACAAAGTGTGAAAAATTACTGATTTTCGAGTTGCCAAAATTCAGATTTTTTTTCTTTTATAGGAGTCATGTTTTGTTGTCTGAAAATTAAAATGCTTTTTTAAGGTGTTTTTTTTTTTATTAGCTGAGTTGATATGAAAACGAGAGCTATTATAGCCTACCTGATTTGGGAAGAGGTTTGGGATGGTGAGGTGTTGAAATATTTCGAAAGGCGTAATAATTCTTCAGAAAATATGAGATATTCGTATTTCTAATAAAATGGTAATTTTCAGTTTTTTTACATTACAAAAAAAAAAAAAAAAAAACCTGTGAACAGCCATATCGTATTAATAGGGGCATGTTCAGCAGTAGCATTCATAAATGTAGGTAGGGATTTAAAACTCAAACTTTCCAAAGAGTTTCTATGTATGTACACGTGGTATAAAAAATAACATGCTAATGAAGTAATGATAATATTTCTACTTACATTTGCAAGTAAGTTATAACTTTAAAATTTTTTTCTATAAATTGTTTTTTTTAGCCAAGGGTTCAGTTTAAGAACGATAGCTATTATAGTTAACCTGATTCGGGAAGGGGAAAGGGGTCCTCAAATCTTTGTCTTCCAGACCATTTGACAAATGTCCAATTTTTTGGTATATATTTTTTCCACGTGTACTGCCGGGGGGAGGGGGTATCAATGAAAATCGCTCAAAATTTGTTGAGTAATTCTTCTTGAAAATGGGAAAAAATTGCTCTTTTGTTTTTTCGATTAACCTCAAAATGGCGAATCACTCAAATTTTGAGGAGGCCTGGAGAAGGGGCAAATTTATCAAATTTTTCGTTTTTCATCTCATATGAAAGAGCGAGTCACAGACACCAACATATCTAAATTTTAGCTTCCTAAGTGCATTTGGAGAGGACCTGGAGCAAAAATCAGCTTTTTGAGGTAGTTATGAGTAAGGAAATTTCTTGAATCTTCCGTATCTCCTCACCGAATTAACTTAGAAAGGTCATAGTTTGTGTGTGGAGTGAGTTGGTGACCGGAATATGACTTCTTGAATTTCAATCAAAATAGATTCAAAATGGCGGATTATCAAAATTTGAATAGGGCTTGAGGAGCCTCAAATTAGTAAAAATGTAATTAATATGAACTCGTATGATTATTGAGTATAAGATACATTCGATATCACGAATTCACCTCCATATATGTTGTTGGAGGGGAAAAGGAGGAGTTATCGACCTGAAAATGTGGTGGGGGTAGCTACACGATGGATCAAAAATTTTTATTGTGGTGTCATATGATTAAATGAGTTCAAGCAGAGTTGGGCAGAGTGGCTCAAGAGCGAAAGAACGAGACGTTCCGCTCACTTTTCGCTCGGAGTGGAGAAGAGTTCATTCTTTAGCATTTTGAGTGAAATTCTGAGCGAATTCTTTATGTTTTTTTTGCTTATCACTTTAACCAATCATGAGCGAGTACATATTACCTATTTAGATTCCTATTTATCATTTTACATCATTTTTCTCATTACTGGAGAAAGAGAAGGAAGAATCTGAAGAATGGGGGACTCATTCGTTTGTTCACGAGCGATTTATTATTCCGCTCTTTTTCGTTCTTCAAAGAGCGCATTCCGAGCGCGCTCGGAGTGATGCCCAACTCTGAGTTCAAGTGACTAAACAATTCTGATTTTAGCGACCCAAGTGAATTTAGTGGAGAGTTGAATTAAAAAACATTTTAGAGGGAAAATTGATGCAGTGAATTTCATGAATGTTCTATATCTCCTCACCAAATCAATCTAGAAAGGTGAAATTCCGTATGTGGAGTTGGTTAGCGACTAGAACATGACCCCTACACCTTGAATCAAAATGGATCCAGCATGGCGGACAAGATTTGAAGAAGGCTCGAGGAGCCTGAAATTGCTCAGATTTGATAAGTGCGGACTCATATGATTATTAATGGTGAGAAGTATGCTGTATGCCAATTTCACCTTCATACGTGATTTTGGAGGGATTTGTTGTCCTCAAAATGTGGTGGTGGTGAACGGGTCGAGCAGTTTTGAAAAATTTGACTTTTTCTATTCTTGAGGACAAACATAAATACATATTTCAAATTAGTTTTTTTTTTGTGTTTTCATAAAGGATAAAGGTGGGAGTGTTGGACTCGGTAATAAATGTGGGCAGTAGGCTTGAAAAGTTTATTAGATAATATTATTTGCAAATGTAATAAATCCGCTAGAAACTCAGCTCTAGTTATGGTGCATGGCTGCTTACTTTTTTATTTTTTACTAGTGCTAATTTTAAAGATAATTTTTTTCAAACCAACAAATATATGAGTCACTATCTCACCATAATAAAAAATAAAAATTTAATTGCCATTAGTAACGTTATTACGCAGTAACTGCATTAATTTCATTTACAATGTAATTTCCTTTAGTAGCTTTACACTTTATATTCTTCCAAAAATATGTTTTTTCATTTTATTTTATTATTTTTTGTTTAAAACAGCCTTGTTTCTAACAAACAATTATTTTATTGTTTGAAAAAAAAAAAAGTTCTATGTAACACTGGTGCCAGTCCTCTCTTGCCAATCGCAACTATACAGTTACACCTTGGGTGAGGGGATATTATCAATTCTGTATTGCAATATACGTAATATGTACATTCTAAAACGATAAACAAATATTGTAAGTGGACATCGAAGACATAGTACTTACACTGATTTGAGAAATGTATTTTTACATTCACTTTTGTTAAAAAAAAAAAAAAAAAAAAAAAAAGTAATAATAAATAAATAAAATTTGAAATTTGAAAATTTTTCTTGCTTATTTTTCTTCTACTACTAAAAAAAAAATAATGTAAATAATCATTGCGTCTGAGTTCATATCGCACGCTTTAAACTGAAAATGCTAGCTTCAGGTAGCTTCTAAAACATTTTGTTTGAATTACTACCAGCAGAGGTGTACCATTCCATTTATGGAAATTAATTTAAAAAAGAAGAGAGAAAGAAACTATACATTCATTGAACTCTGTAGCGTTGAACTCGTCGATAAAAATAAGAAGAGAACGCTTGTTAATCAGTATTCCATGAAAATACCGCGAATATACGAGTACATTTCCATTCCAATTAATACGAGCTACGAGCCCTTGTGGAATATTCCAGCTCGGCTCGCATCGAAAATTAATTTAATTAGACGCGGATTTTAATTACCGCATCGGTCGCGCTTTTAACGCGGTAAAAAAATACGAGCGTATTTCTTCGCTACGTTGACGCATTCGATACGCGAAAGCAAAATTTAAAATCGACCAAAGATAAAACGCGGATAATTATCGTCAAACAGAAGGTAATTAAACACGTTTACTACGTACGCAGTAAAAGTATTAAATGGTGATAAAAAGCGGGGGAAATTTTTTTGTTCTGTTCGATTGGTTCAATTAAAATTACGTACTTGAGTAGGTTATTCTTCAGTGGCTGAGGCGGGCAATTAAACGTACTTTTGGCATCGTTTTTTTCGAGCGTTTCATCAGGTATTATGTTTTGCTAAGAAGGCGAATTAATTTACAACCTTACAAGTTATCTAGCTATATTGTTTTGGTTATCTCGGCTGTATGAGCTGCTAATCTTCGAGCTTATGAAAATTAATTTGTTTGTTTAACGTTTACGTAAAATTCAATCTGTTGCGACCCAATATAATTTGCATGCTATTATGTTGATCTTGATACATGAAAAAAAAAAAAAAAAAAAAAACATTAGATAATTTATTTCATTTGGATAAACAAGTTATTTTATTAAAAATGATACCAACCTTTGTAGTTATTCATCATTTCAAACGCTGGACGCATAAAATTTTTTTAGCTTTTGTAAGTATACGAGGTATTTTTAAACTGAAATAATACGAAATACGAGCTACGTTTGAATAAATGATCACTCTTTTCACCTTGTTGTATCATTTCTTTAGAATTAAAAATTTTTTCGATTCTTCGCCAGGCAAGTGCGTATTCGCTCGAAGTTACGTTTAAAGAAGAAATATAAGAATTTTAAGCAGCCATACCGCGTTACTAGAGCTGAGTTTCTATAATGTGGGCATGTTGAAACGTACAAATAATATTGTCTTCACATCTACGCTTACTAAGGAGACTGGAAACTCCTCTTATTGTCTTGAAAACACAAGAGGACATAAAATTGGCATAATTATATTAATTATGTATTTCTGGCCTCGAGCAACTGAAGTGAGCAAGTCTATATAGAATGGATCGAATTTTGTTCTTTATGACAGCAAGGAAGCGAAGTCACAATAGTAGCTAATCTGTCAAAAATAACGTCTTACGGGTTGCATAGTTTTTCTGGAAACGGGGCATGAAGCAAAAATCTTATTTTTCCCACAATTTTGATGTTTCAAATTTTTGTTTTCCAAAACATCTATTAATATTTTTCGCAGAATGACATCATAAAAATTCAATATGATTTTTTATTTTATTTTTTGAGAAGTGCGTGCATTTTTTTCTCAGAAATCAAGACTTCAAATTTTTTGCAATAAAAATTAAAATGAATCTAGTTACCCAATTTAAAAAAAAAATTTACATAATTATTAAAAAAAATTCGTAATATAAAAAAGTCTTAAGAATGTCCGGCTGTGTACTGTATGCACTCGACCAAAAAATTTTATATCCTACCGTCTCCCCCCTCCCCCCTTTAAGGTTAATATTGGCGTTCTTTCAAACACATTCCAGCAATTAAAAACCTTCGTAATAAAATTATTGTTATTCATTCAATAAATATTTTTAATTTTAAAAAAAATTATTATTCTAAAAATTCAATTTAAAGGTAAATTTATAATCAAGGGATCAAAAATTCAAAATATATTTATTATAATTTTATTTTAGTTTAGCCATTTTTCAAACTTAATTTGCATGGACTATATAATACGCCTCAAAATGTCTTGAATTTTGATTTTCGATAATTTTCAGTGGTTCCCAAATTTTTTTTTGAAAATACCAGCTCTATGTCTATATTATGGCTTTCAGAAATGAGAATAGCATCAATTCTAAATTTTTGATATTTTCAGGGTTTCTCAAAATACATGTGTATTTTTTTGAAAATTCCATTTTTATATCGATATAGAACCGAGATTTTAAAGAAGCATCAATTTCAAATTTTAAGCGTTATCAGGGGTTCCCAAATTTGTATTCAATATAGAAGTTTTCAGGGTTGGGATGTTCCAAAATCCAATTTTGGGAATGCCTGAAAATATTTAAAATTCAAAATGGAGACTTTCATTCAAATCCCCGTCTCAAAAAATCCCTGACGAGGTATTCCTCTTAATCCTAAAAAATGTTGAGGGAAAAAAGTTAAATTAATAGATAAAAAAAGATAAAAAAGTTGATTTTTAATCAATTATTATTTAATATTAAATTAGTTAATAAAGGAAATCAGAAAATGATTCTTGAAAAAATAGAAAAAATTACTCCTATTAAATTAATTTTTTTATATTTAATTTTATTAAATTAAATCTAATTATTTTTTTTGATGAAGTTGGTATTTTTAAAAATCAAATTTTGGGAATCCCTGGAAATGATCATGTTTGCTTTAGTGTAGGGGTTTCCGGGGACAGGGATTTCAGTGTTCATGTCATTTTTGAATTTCAAACATTTTCAAGTATTTTTGATTCCTGAATTTTCTCCAAATAAGTCAAGTAGCTCTAAAGAACGAAAAAAAAAAGGTTTTTGTTCGATTTTTCATGAAATTTTTTTTACCCTGTAAATTTTAAATTAGAAAAAAATACGTAATCATGTATTCTGGCGACAATATACAGCTCAGTTATTAGAGTGGTCATTGTTGATTACAACGACCATTCGATATACCTGATGCTTGGTTAATCAAGCTTCAGCTTGCTTTAGCTCGATAAACGCAATGCATTGAATAATTGGTATGCCTAAACGAGTAATTATTTAAATGCAAACGAGTTTTATTTTTATCACACGTGGACGTTCAATTAGAATTCAATAAAAGGCAAGAATGTGGAAAATGCGAATTAAAAAATTCTTCGCCTGCGGATAGAGAATGAGTTTCGTAATCGTCGTGTTTTTCCAGTAATGGCGGTTTTCCCGAATACCTTGACGCGATCGAGTTTATTCCAGTAAATTAATATTTTTTCCATCGCCTTCTCGAATACATTTTATAGTGTGATTTTCACGTCAGTGTTTTCGTAACGAATTACCCGGTTTTACGTCGAAACCAAAATTATGATTGAGCTTTCATCAGGCTGTTTCACGACGCGAAATTTTATCGAGAGTGAAATTTCGAATATTCATTACCTCTCGATTTGGAGTGAGGCACTCGATATATTAGTTACTGGATGGTACTTTTGAGATAGAGATTTCCATAAGAAGTATTTTTGGAAGTATTCGATATATCGCTTGTAATTTATAATAAAGTGCGATTTTCCGATGTATCGATATGTTGACGTAAACACCCATGACGCTTATAAATCGAGTCAAGATTTTATGAACACGATAATAGTTTTTTGATTATTAATTTCGTATCGTCGAGATTGAAATTTAATATGCTGCGAACTACGTGGATTTTTTTTTCATCGTTATCGATTTAGTGGAGGGTTTATTTTGTCCTTTAGGGTGGATCGATTTTTCATTATTTGTTCATATAATATCGCCATAGGCTAAGAAAATATGGATACGAGACGACCTCTAAAGTGATGCGCTAAAATTACGAATGTTCGAGAAAATGTTTAGCTTTCGTTGTTCCAAACTTGGGAGATTTTTCGTTTGCTTCGTATTTGATGCGTCAGAGTCCTCAAGGTCAGGGTGCTTTTAGAGCTGCTTACCAAATGATGAAATGAGATGGAAATTTTTTTTTCACTAAAAATATGAATGAAAATATGAATTGGAATATTGAAAAATCAAACAAAAAAAATGAAAATAAATAATAGCTTGTATTAAAAAAGTAAAATGAAATATAACCAAAAAACATATATATATTTTTTTTAATAAAAAATTTATTTCAATCGCTTATTAATTTTTGATGAATTTGTTGTTTTAAATGAAATTTTTTCGTATTAAAAAAAGTGTTGTTTTATTTTCAAAAACATAGATTTTTATTCATTTACTTCTATTTCAATGAATATCAAAGGCACTAATGAGAGAAATTGTTTTGTTTCAATACAATGGGAAGTGAAACATGAAAAAATTGAATTTAGCAATGAAATTAACACTAAAAAAAAAAAAAAAATGAAAAAAGATTTTAAAAATAATCATTTTTATAATCTATATAATGAAAATATACCTATATAGATTTTTTTTTAATTTCACAAATTAATATGTAAATTTAAGTTATGTTGGAGCAGAGCAAAAAGAAGTTCATTGTACGATGAGAGTTCAAAAAAAAGGAATTAGTGGTTATAGAGCTCACGATGCAGGATGTCCTCATCCACAAAAAGAATTTAGCTGATTGATAACAGTAAATAAGAAAAAAAATTAAATTCTCCAACTAATTTTTGATCAGTTCGATTTATTATAATTATTTTATTTATTTTTTAATTTCAATTTTTTTAGCAAATGGGAAATTAGTAATAATTTTTTTTTTATTTTTTTTTTTTAGTAAAAGGCGAAAGATTTATTCGTAATGAAGAGTTGAAAGCATGTTCTTTATGAAAAAATTATTTTGTTTTTTTTTTCAATTTTTTTTTCATAGAGGAATTTTTTTTCTTGGCTTACGTGTCATGTGCAGCTGCTGTGACTAGAATCAGATTTTTTCATCTTCAAAAGAAAAAAAAAATTTTTTTCAAATTTTTTTTTTTTAATTTAAAAAACGACTTTTTATATGCTTACTGAAGTAGTTTTTTTTTTTCAAATAATTTCTTTTTTCGTTTATAAAATTTGTGAAGATTTGACGAGCTTTTTGTGCTTACTTTTTATATTTATATAAATAATATCACGAACCCGATCACTAAAACGTCAAATTCCCTACTCTGGTAAAAAATGTTGTGATTAGATGCTGGTAACATTGTTTTATTACGAAAAGTAACGAACTAATGAGCGAAAAAAGAAATTAGGAATCGACTAACTTTGCTTTTATTCATAAAACAGTGTTAACAACATCTAATCACAACGTTTTTTCCCCAAAGTAGGGAATTTTAGGCTTTTGTGCTCCGAGTTCGATGAGTCGCATGGTATATAGAGTTTTTTTTTTTTTTTTTTTTTTTTTCAATTGAATAAATATTTCAGATTTTGATTCTTTATTGACATATTTTTCGTTATATTAGTAACCTTGAGGATGAAAAATTCTATGAGCTACAACCCAGTCTTTCTATTCTACGCGACTTTTTTATTTTATTTTATTTTTTTATTGACGTGGCGTCTTCAATTACAGAGGTTATTACGCCACTCCATTCTTTTGGGAAGTCTGTAGGTTGCCTTTCTTTTCCCTTTTCTTCTCTCTCGTATGAAACGCTAGTGCACTAATCTAAATGATATTTTAATTTTTAATTTCCCCTTATCCGTGCTCGTATGTTTAGTGAGAAAAAAAAATGACCAGGTGGGTGAACGGTTTTGAATTACGTTCGTATTAGTTAGAAATGCGCACCCGATTTAATGCGTATCTTCCATAACTACGAATCAGTTCAATATCCGAATCCACAATCATGTATGGAATTTGGCGAATTGTCGTTTGATTAACGGATACGAGTGCGAAGGACAAGTAATGCCAATTCGGCCGTGATTCGCCAAGAAACAGCTGCCCAATGATGGTAATTTTCGCGTTCTAGCGTGTCGTTAAACTAGACTGAATTAAAGGTAATTGATCAAAACGGTGTATTTTTATTCGCGAATGCGGTTATTTCTCGAATGAACTAGAATTTCCGCGAAATTATGTTGCGAAATTTTTCTCGTTCACGGATGCGGCGAATTCTTTCGCGAATACGAGTATTTTTAATGAATAGGCGCGACCATTATACGATGCATGGCAATTAGTGAATTTTTTTGTGCTGTTTAATCGCACGAATATAATATTCTTCCCGTTGGTTTGTTTTCAGTATTTAACTTGGGCGAATACCGTAGGCACGCGACTTCGGCGTATAAAAGTCACGAATTCTTTCGACCCGACAATGAAGAAGCTATGGCCATACGAATTCAGTGTGCCCTCGAAGCTCTGACAGATGTTTGTAGTTGGCTCGAAAATGGTAACGGAGATGTGGCTGTAAGATATTAAACATGTTATTTACTTTTCTTCGTATCGATATTAATTATCTGATAGTAGTCTACTTTCTGTGGGCTAGAAAGTGCTCTAGAGAAAGCTTTTTGTGTTCAAGAAGTGGGTAAAGGGTAATGCGCGAAAAATAAATTCGTGTAAGCCCTAGATTAAAGTGTGCTTTAGATCTTCAACTCCTAGAGTGTTTGGTAAGGGGTGAGAGCTTTTGATGGGTTTGAATTTGGTCAAGCGAATATTTCTAGTGACCTTAAGGAAATCAGTTTTTTTTTCTCAATCAGGTGTTTCTCGTAGTGCAGTCGAAATGAGACCAAAAATGCCCTAACCTCGAACTAATTGTTACAAATGTTTTTTTATTCATTTTGTAGAATAGGGTCTACTCTATCACGTATCCAAAAGTCTCCTCGAGCCTCCCCCAAGTCACTTTTTCGAGGGACTTTCTCCCGAAAAATCAGTTTTTTGCTTTTTGCGGGTCAGGGTTTAATTTTATGGAGAAAACTACCTCTATAAAAGTTGTTCTACGTAAAATTTCCGACAAAAAAGGTTATATTCATTTTCGTGGTAAGTCACATGGGGGTGGAGTAAAGGGACTTTGAAGATGAGATGTTCTGCAACTGTTTTAAGGGGCATTTATCATATGCTCGATGATATATGCTGGTATATTACCCTAACTACCCTTGGCGTGCCCTTCCCCTCCCCCTCACTCAACCATTTATTAATAATCTCATTTGAAAATGTGTTACTAAGTAAGATTTGTATGAACATTAGGATGGGGTGAAAATAAAAAGATAACTTAGATTATGATCAAGTTGGCGACGTGCTTTACTTGGAATGAGAGACCTCGCAAAGAAATTTTGAGCCCTTTGGTGAAAGTGAGGGGGGAGCAGAATAACTTATTGGCAATTCAAGTTATCAATGGTAAAATACAAAATTTCTTGTAAAAGTTATGAAAATCTATTTCTAAATTACCAAAAAAAAAAAAATTAATGAATTCACCTCATGGTAAGTTAAGGGTAATTACTGGTAAATTACGGGTAATTATTGGTAAATTGTGGGTAATTACTGGTGATTACTGATAAATTACGGGTAATTACTGGTAAATAATGAGTAATTACCAATAACTCACGATTTAAATTTCCATCTATCTCTAGAGTCTAGATTAGTTATATGCTGTGTAATTTAAAAGATAATTTACCGTTGTAAGTTATAAACCTAAATTATGTAATGCAATCGTCATTTTCCATAAAATTGGTAATTTAAGTATTTTAAAATAATTACAAAATTTTACTTTTTTTTTGAAATGATTCTGTTATGCATAATTTGAATTATTTCATTATTTTTCATTCTTGAAAAGGAAAAAAATGCAAATCGATGAAATGAATTTGAACTTCTTTATTTTTCTAAATTTTTGTAATGTTAAAATGAAAAATATAAAATAAATTGTAATTACTCTATTACCTACTGTAGTTTATGGTATGTTACCAATTTTTTTGAAGACTTGAAAATTTTTTCATTTAAAAAAAAATTGTAATTCTACCGCAACTTATCAGAATTAGGTTATTTGTTTAAACTGTATAATTTGGAAATCACTTCCGTAGGCTCTTTACAGCCCCCAAACATTACTTATGAGATCAAATGGTGATCCTTTCATAGCCTGTCACCACTTATCTACCTCAGTCACGTTTTGGAATATACTGAAATTGTGGCAGGGCTTCTGCGAGTTTGTTTTCTGCGCTTCACTCTTCATCCATCTTTTTGAAATTTACTACCGAAAATGAACTATCCGAGTCGAGCTGCTTATTCGAGATATCGTTGGAATCGCGAATTTCAGTTTTGGGAACAAATGATCGAAATTATTTTTCATCGCCAACTGTTCGTGTATTATATAGCGAATTTTTGATTGGCCTGCGAATGAAAGTGGACGAGTGTTCCCCAACTTGAGTGCGTAGGAAGCGTTAAAGGTGTAAACATTTACGATAATGTGCAAAATTACCCGTAACACTCGAACGTGATTGATGATGTCGGACGTTAATGGGTTATAGTCGGTAAATAAGAGTGCTAGGCTCGAATAAAAAAAAGTTTTCGATATAGTCTCAAATAGGATTTTATTTTGTGATTTTTTACGATCGCTGAAAATTGCGATTTTAATAAATTAATTAGAATGTTATTTTGCAGGTATTTGACGCGACTAATTCGACTACAGATCGACGAGAAATGATCAAGGAAATCGTCGTCGATAAAATGGGATATAAATTGTTTTTCGTGGAATCAGTGTGCGACGATCCCAATATCATCGAGCAGAATATAATGGTTAGTATGCGCGCGACGGTTTTGACGAGAAAACGTGCACAGATTTAATAAACTGTTCGAGCGTATAGCGTGTAATTACGCGTGTAAAAATTAAGCCATTGGGTCAGAAGTCAACGAAGCCTTAAGAATTGATAAAATTTCATTAATTCGTCATCTCGGTTTAATTTAGTATCAGAAATGAAGAAATAAAAATTATAATGGTTGTGTTAAAGTTGATAATGAAAAGAAAACCTTGTTACGTAATTACAAGTTTTTCAAGAGCGAAATACGAGACGTGAAAATTCACGTATTAAGGTTTCTTGGTCTGATTTTTTTCTGTACTTGTTGAATGCCATTCGTTGTGCGCGTATTAGACGCGACAGGATTTGGAATTTACCTTAGAGATATCGATTGCCGTGCCCTTTGAGTACAAGCGCAATGTCTACGGTAATCTCGAATTGTTCTGGACCCTCGGGGGTGTATTTAACTGGGGCTTATGTGGGATTTAATTTTGCGCTTTGAAAATGCCGACGGAGGATGATTAATTCATGAGGTGTTTCCGTGACCTATATTATCTCCTGTTTATTCTATTGGTTAGAATGAAAACTGAAGTATTAGAAAAAAAAAACATTCGAAAAATATTTTGTACAGCTGTTTTAAAATATTGAAAATGGAGTTTAAGTTTCGACTAAATTATTTTCAATTTTTTTTTTTTTTAATAAAAAATTGTACTGGTAGGTAATTCATTTAATGGATAGTTTTACTTTTTTTTATTTTGATAATTACTTTTCATTTAATAATTTTATTTTTTTAAATGGAAATGTTTTTCATAATTAGACTCCCTCTTCGTAGAAATGCGACAAATATAATTTTTTGTTTTTTAGATACATTTCAAAATGACGGATTACTCAAATTTTGAGATAGGCTGGAGAAGGGGCAAATAGCTCAAATTTTTTGTTTTTGATCTCTTATGAAAGAGTGAGTCACGGACACCTGCATATCCAAAGCTCAGCTTCCTGAGTGCATTTGGGGGGGAGTTAAAGCGAAAAACAGGTTTTTGAGGAAGTTTTGAGTCATGAAATTTCTTGAAATTTTCCATATCTTCTCAGCAAATCTACCTAGAAAAGTCAAACTTTGTATGTGTGATTAGTTGGTGACCAGAATATGACCTCTTGAATTTCGTTCAAAATGGATTCAAAATGGCGTATTATGAAAATTTGAGTAGAGCTTGGGGAGGCTCAAATTTGTAAAATGTAATTAATATGAGCTGATATGATTATTGGTAATAAAAAGTATACTATATCCTCATTTTACTCTATACATGATGTTGGAGGGGTGAAGGAGGGGTTATCGGTTTCAAGAAGTAGTGGGGAGTACACTAGATGTCGAAAATCTTTTATTGCGGGGTCATATGATAAATTGAGCCCAAGTGACTAACCTATTCTAATTTCAGCTTCCTAAGCGAATTTGGAGGGGAGTTAGAACAAAAACGGTTTTTAGAGGGGCGATATCTCTCGACTAAATCGACCTGCAAAAGTCAAACTTCGTATGTATGCTTAGTGGATAACCACATTATGACCTCTTCAATTTGCTTCAAAATGGATCCAAAATGGCGGATTGTAAAAATTTGAGGATGATTTGAGCAGCCTCAAGTAGTCATAATTTGAGAAATACGTGCTCATACGATTATTTCATGGTGAGAAATACCACATTTTGTTCTAAATTCAACTTCGTAAGTGAGTTTGAAAGGGATAGGTAATTTCAGATTTTGTATCGAGTGTGGCCTGTAGGCATAAAGAGTCCCAGTTAGAAATTCAGCCCCAGTAATGGTGGCATGGCTGCTTACGGTTTTTTTTTACGTGATTTCACATGAAAGCGACAGCTGTTATTACCTTCTTGATTTGTGAAGAGGTTGGGGGGGGGGTAAGGCGAGGAGGGACGTCTTCAAATCTTTGCGTTTCATACTGCTTGTAATCATCTGCCAAATGTCCAACTTTTTGGTGTTATACGCAAACCTGAACAGGCCTCATTTAAGAACTCAGTTTCAGTTATGAGGCATAGCTGCTTACGTTTCTTTTTCTCCTCTGTTCAGAAATATTAATTTTATCGTATTTTTCTTATTTTTTCGAGTAAAATATAAAATATCTCCAGATCGTTCAAATGTTTTTCGTTCTTTCAGGAAGTAAAAGTTAGCGGACCGGATTACAGCAACATGAATAAAGAAGAAGCGTTGCAAGACTTTTTATTACGAATCAAACACTACCAAGATAAATACGAACCTTTAGACGAATTCCGCGAGCGTAATCTAAGCTTCATGAAAATTTACAACACCGGTGAAAAAGTACTCGTGCATAAACACGAAGGACACATTCAATCTCGTATCGTGTATTACCTGATGAACATACATATCACGCCGAGAACCATTTATTTAGCCAGGGTACGTAAACGGCGCGCCGCGTAAACGTAACGAAAACGTGATACGAGCGACGATTAATCGATACGACGGATTTTATTCACAGCACGGCGAAAGTATTATGAATCTGAAGGGTCGTATCGGCGGTGATTCGGAACTATCCTATCGCGGAGTGCAGTTCGCCAAAGCATTGTCTAATTATATTATCTCGCAAAACATACCCGGTCTTCGGGTATGGACGTCGTGGTTAAAAAGGACCGTGCAAACTGTGGCGGATATTCCGGCGGCGCAGGAACGATGGAAGGCTTTGAACGAAATCGACGCGGTTAGTGGTAAATCGCGATGCATTTGGTAACTAACGAGCTTTCAATTAAACCGTTGCGTTTTATTGTACAGGGTATCTGCGAAGAAATGACCTACGAAGAAATCGCCGAAAGGTTTCCCGACGATTTTAAGGCTCGCGATGAAGCGAAATTTACGTATAGGTATCCACGCGGTGAATCGTACGAAGATCTAGTTGCTAGATTAGAACCTGTGATAATGGAATTAGAAAGACAAGAAAATGTCTTAGTGGTTAGCCATCAAGCTGTGCTGCGGTGTTTGTTAGCGTACTTCCTCGATAAAACTGCCGGTGAGATTGCCCTAACAGGCGTATAAGATAATTCGACGAGCTAATCTATAGACGTAACGGTTACGTAATGTCGTAGTTATTCGATATTGTTAGCTCCTCGAATTGAATTCGTCGCGCATTATTATCATTAATTAACCGAGTGGAAATATTTTTTTATCAAATCGTTCATTTTGTTGCATTTAAAATTACCATATCGTCAGATTGTTGATTGCGATAATTTAGCTTACGTAGAGTTCTAGGGAATAATTCCGTGGTTACTTTTGTCCTATATTTTTTCTTTATTTAAGTTAATAAAATCGAAGGTAAATTATCTTAATTAAAGGCGCCTATCGGGAATTATCGCTTTGATTGTTCGGATCACTTGTTATAGGTGATGTTTATCTTTATAATTAAACCCCCTGCGTATTTCACTTTTCGCGTCTTTTTCCATATTATTGTTTCATACGTGTTCACGTGATTTATCTTGTATTACGCACGAGGACACACGTTTTATGTGCGCTTGTTTTGAATGATGAAAAACTCGAAAAAAAAAATGGAGTTCGTGTAAAATATTTATACGAGAGATAATCGACGTTGACATTGTTTAAACAGAAAAATTTTATTTTAATCCATGTTTTTGAATTTAAAAAAATAATAATAGTTGAAGTGTTCGATGTTCACCAGCTGAAATTTTACTGATAAGATTTTAGCTGAGTTTTCAACTTAATAACAATAGCTATTACAGCCTACCTGAATTTGGAAGGGAAGAGAAGGGAGGGTAGAGGGTTCGCAAATCTTTACGTTTCAAACCGTTTCTAATCATCTGACAAATGTCCAACTTTTTGATACGCTAATAAATCATAAAAAAGTAGTATTAAAATTTATTAATGGATTGAAAAGAAAAAAAAAGTTAGATTTAAGATTAAAAAAATGAATTAATTTAAAAAAAGACGTATTATAAATATTTTTTCCCACGCGTAGTGCCGGCTGGTATTCATGAAATTCGGTCAAAATTTGGTGAGAGACTCTTCTTACAACTCTAAAAAAACCACGTTTTTATTTTTTCGAAAAAATTCAAAATGGCGGATCACTCAAATTTTGAGAGGAGCTGGAAAAGGAGCAAATACTTTAAATTTTTTGTTTTCGATTTTATATGAAAGAATAAATCACGGACACCAACATATCCAAGTTTCAGCTTTCTAAGTGTATTTTGAGGGAAGTTAGAGCAAAAACTGGTGTTTTGAGGAAATTTTTAGTTAGGAAATTCCTTGAATCTTGCATATCTCCTCATCAAATCAACCTAAAAAAGTCAAACTTTGTATGTGGGGTTAGTTAGTGACCATAATATGACCTCTTGAATTTGGATCAAAATAGATTCAAAATGGCGAATTATCAAAATTTGAGTGGAAATTAAGGGGTCTTAAATTAGTAAAAATATTAATAATATGAACTCACATGATTATTAGGGATGAGAAGTATTCTATATTCTCAATTCACCTCCATGCATGACGTTGGAGGGGGAAGAAGTGGTTATCGACTTCAGAATGTGGTGGGGGTGCAAAAAATGTCGAAATTTTTTTATTGAATGGTATTGGGCGTGGCCTATAAACATGAAGAGGTTAGTAATGTTATTTGTAAATCTGAACAAACCCCAGTTAAAAACTCAAGTCTGGTAATGTTTTTTTTTTTTTTTTTTTTTTTTCAGTAATAACCCAATAACCCTTTCATTAGTACGTTGGTCATGAGTGACCTTTTACAATGTCGCACTTGAATAATATGTAATAAAATTGAAGTTACATAAATGAGGTATAGGCAAGCCCGGATTAAAGTGGGGAGGGGAAGGAAGGCTATAACCTTGGACTTCGCTGTTCGAAGCTATTTTGGTTCACAATTTATGATTTTTGACAATGTTATAACTTGGTGCATTAAAATATATTTAATATGTTATTGAAGTATATTACATCTCTCATCTTTCTTTATTATTAAAAAAAAAAAATCCCACAAAAAGTGCATGGTGGTTAGCATTCGAGCGTTGAATTTATTGTGAACGATTAGGGACTTGAAAATAAATAAATATTGAAAAAAAAAAATTCTGAACTGCTCAAAATATTTTTTAAATACTTAATTTTGAAGACCCAAAATTATAGGGAATCGGAAAAAGTGAAAAATTCATAAAAAAAAATTAATAATACTAATAATAAGAAGAACAAAATAATAGTGTTTTCGAATTTCGCGCATATTGAAAATTTTAAATTGAAAAATAAAAAATTGAAAATTCTTCACAATAAATCAGAATATCCTGATGAAAAAAGAAATGGGGATGTGAAAATTATGATACAAAAATTGTGAAAGCCTTCCTGTCAGTAGCCCCCGGCCCCACATCAGCTTAATCCGGCTCTGAATGTAAAGGAAATAAAATAATTATTGTTCCACTTCTAAGCAGTGTTGCACTGTGTAAAATGCCTTTTCAGCGAGTTATTGGAACGTAACAGTTCTAAGGGTTGAGAGACGAATTAAAAATATTGGCTGCCATTGTATCGATCGCTTGGTGTAAACTTGTTCTATATTGTCGAATACTTGAAGTGTTTTTATGCCTAATCTCATAATTACGATTACTAATATTAATAAATTAATATAAACCCTTATATACTAATTCATAAATGTTGAAGATATAGATGGAGGGCAATGTTGATAGATTTTCATTTTTAAATGTATCCTTACGATATTTATCTCAATGTTTAGATCAAAGATAATGCGAATGCCACTCTTTCAATATAATATTCTCTCCATTGAAGCTGTGTCCTCACCCCCTATAAAAAAAAATGTATACCATATGTGGCAATAGATGAAAATAAAGCAAAATACGAGTCTGCTTGTTTGAAATTTTTTTTGATTTTTCGGTGATAATAATTATGTTATCAAATTAATTTTTTTTTAATCTATGATTAACCTTGTTCTATTATTGAGATTGAGTTTTTAATGGGAAGCATGTTCAGACTTGTAGATAATGTTGTTAACCTCTTTTCATAAGTGTTGGAAAAAAGCAAGTTTTTATTTCATCATCATTGTTAATATTAAAAGGTCCAAAAATTTTCATGTCTTTTCCCCACATCGTCCTCCTCTATTCCAAGTTTAATTCGTTTAAAAAATGCCTGTAAGAAGTTCTGTAACGGAAGGGGAGGGGGCTGATTAGTAGATATGATGCTAGATTAGCTTATGGACGTGATGCCATCCATGTAACATAATATTCATTTCTGTATTTCCGAATCCATTCCCCTCCGTAACTAGGTTATTAAGCACATCACTCTACATATTATATTCATTATTTAAATTTAATTTATTTCCATCCGATAGTTGAGCATAAATTTTTCACCAACGATGAAATACATCGTGAAACCTATGAAATCAAATCAAATAAATCATTTTTTTAAATAACTGAACAAGATAAAGAAAGAAATAACATAACACAATATGTTTCACTTTTTCAAGAATCTTGAGTTGCAATTTTTTCGATATTTTTCCGCTAAATATGAAGGAAAATGTATTTCTCTTCGACGTATCTTGGCCTATCTTCATTTACCAGTGCTTTGTAGTTTACCTACTATTTTACCTATCGAAGTCCGAACTTGAAAGCTCAAGTTTTTGTTTGAAACATAACATACATATAATAAAATTTCAAAAAAAGAAACATTTTGCATTATTCTATATATATATGTTTTTTTTATAATGATGGAAAGCATGTTGAAAATGTAGGCAAGAAACGTATTTAAAAATATGTTAAAAAAATAAAACCTTGAATTCAAAAATGTTGAGGCTTCAACGTTCTCTTAAGCCCACCTCAAAGTTGAAGTAAGCCCCCTTCCCCATTTTGAGTCAAATCAAAAATCTGAAAAAAATAATTTTAGATTTTCACTTAGTTAGGACACCTCTGACTAAAGTCTGAGCTATTTTTATTCATATCCGTTGGCCTTACAAAGAAGCTGTGGAAGGCGGGGCAAATTTCTAAAGAATAAAGATATCATATGATCATAGATAGTCTAAAATGACTCATCTAAATATACGTATAAATGAATAAGGGTTTTTTCCTACTTGGAGTAAATTTATTAATTATTAATTCTAATTTTTTAATAAAAAAGAAACGTGGTATAATGATGAAAAAATTTTCATTGTTTCCAGACCAATTACCATACCTAGAAGTTCCGCTGCATACGTTAATCAAACTCACTCCAGTCGCTTATGGATGTAAAATGGAACTTATCCGTTTTCCCATCGACGCAGTGGACACTCACAGGCCTCAACCAAAAGTAATTACTCATTTCATTCTATTCTCGAGTAATAACACAAATGGCTTGTTTACGAAGTAATATAAGATTTCCGCGAAGCTTTCCTTCGATATAATAACGACGCTTTGTACCCGTTAACGAGTTAAATTTGTATCGTATATACTGCAGATGATAGTATGATTATCGATCATGTTTACTCGAATTTTAATTCAAAATTGTGTATTTTCGTATTGAAAAATATAGGTATTTTCGTTGCTTGTACGATATAACCAGTATGTAATGCTTAATAACCGTATACCACGTGATTGAGAAATTATTATCGCTTTTCGCTTATCTCAGTTCGTTAGTGACGTTAGCGAGAATTTTTCGAAAATAATGGCGTATCTTTACTGTAGTAAATTAGAGCGTATAGTTCACACTCGCGTGTAGTAGATTATATTAACGCCTGGGATTAATTTATCCAGCCCCAAAGCGTTGACTGGAATCGATTTCCATAACGTGAAAAAATTAGACAACCTATCTTCATATTTTTGATTTATTTTTTATAGGATTTGGAATGTTCTGTAGGGGCCGTTACACTAGAAGAAGGGTTTAAATAAGGTATTTACGATGGTAATTTTTTTTTTGGCATGTTACACATGTGTAAAATTTTGTATCATATACATATAATAGAGTGTTTTTATTTAATACATATTATATTGAATTTTTGCATGATTGGGTAAAATTATAATTCGGGAAATTCGGAAATGGGTTTCGTTGGAATATCATGCATACGAGTAGAACTTCTGTTTTCATTTCATACGCCGATAAGGGGGCCATTCGTGCTTGGAGATTATGTTTAGTGCGCATATTTATTTTTATATTTTTGTTCGACTGTGCTCTCATATTTACAATAGATCGTCTTCGGTGTTTTTTAATACACTGGGTCATCGCAGAAGTTTTCTTCATGTTCATTTTGTCATCTTTATTGTATTTTTTATTACTTCTTTTTTCTGCAATCACGTAATTATGATATAATTGAGGTAATGACCAATAACTTAGAACTTATTGTATATTTGAAAATTCTTCAAGATGAATAGAAACAACTTTTTTCAAATCATAGTAACGCACTAGCTGTTTAGACTAATATTGCGAAGGTTACACCAGTTAGTAGTAGAGAGTAGTAATCCTCTTGACAATTAAAAAAGGTGCTGTGTAGTACATGTGAACTTTCCCTTCATAGAAGGGTCACGAGCAAAATTAATGATGAAATATATCATCATACATGTCATTTACATTAGAAAATGATCAATAAAATTTTTGCACATTTTCAGAATGGATGAAGCTTCAGTTTAAAAATTTGCAAAAATTTTAACTGACTCTTATTTGTTTTTTTTTTCGATTTTTTTTTTTTTTTTTTGTGTTGGATCATGATAGAAGAAAAGTTGCTTCCTTCGATGTATGTTCTTTATATAGAAGGCTTTAAATAAAAATTGAAATAAGACATACAATTTTAACACGCCTTCCCTCCCCCCCCCCTCAAAAAATTTCAAGGAACCTAATATAATTTCGTACATTATTTATAAAACTTTTTTCATTAAAATTAAGTATAGATAATCAAATTTTTATTAAATAGTAAACTAAAAAACAAGAAAAAAATTAATTTTTTAATACTAATTATTCTATTATCAAATGTTTTAAATTAAAAAAAATTATATTATTCATTTTTTTTTCTTGGCAAAAATTGCAATAAAACTAAAATTTGAAAATTATTTGCAAAATAATTTCGAACCACCTAGGGCTGAAAAATCTGATTTTTTTCAATTGACTTTTCAATATTCAAACATTTATTTCTTCATTTTTCAAAAACTCCTTTCATTTTTAATTTTCCACCGAAATTAAAAAATCTCGTTTAGTCGTTCAGGTAATTATTCGTACTTTTATTTTGTTTCAATTTTTTATGTTATGAACAGATAAGCACTTTTTTTTAAGTGCTTTGTGAGTTTGTGTTTTTACAATATATTCTTTTATCTTTTTTTTTTTTTTTTTTTTTTTTTTTTTGAGGAATTGGGTTGGGTAATCCTAGACATGGTTGTTTACTTCTTTTTTTGCTAGAGTAAAATGCGTGTATGATGAAGAAGCAGAATTTCGATCTTTTAAACCTAAGTTTTAATTTAATTTTAATTTTTGGCAAGATAGAAAAGAAAAGAGATGATATAGTTTTAAAAAAATGATCAAAGAATTAATTTTTATAAAATTGAAAAATTATTTTTCTACGATATGCAGTCATGTCAAGGGCTACCGAACACAATTTTTCAAAAAAAAAAAAAATCTGGCTGATTAAAAAGACTGAAATGCTCAAGAAAAAGCTGGCAAAAATACATGATTTTTTTTTTAAAGAAAGTCATAAAAAACTATGATAGTTATTACAACCTGTGTACAAATATTATATGTATATTTTTTCTTCACGCCTAGCGCAGACGTGTCTTCATAAAATTCGCTCGAAATTTGGTAACAAAAAAAAGTTCAAACGATTACTTGAACGACGAGTGAAGAGGTGATCACAATAGTTGCTGAATGACATATTTCAGCTCCCTAACTCAATTTTTAGACCTACCATGGTGAAGTCAGTGTTCTAAAAATGTTCAAAAAATGAATGTTGGGGCGATTAAAAATTGTCTACTCGTCAAAGTCATATTTTATCATTCAAAAACTGAATAAAATTTTAATCAACAATTTTTTAAATTTTTAATGTCTAAATAGCTTTTAAATTTTTTAAAAAGTACCATTCTTGGGTATTTTCAAAAATTTACGACACATCGATAATTCTCTCGAGTCCAAATAGCTTAAATTAATAACATACTATGCAGTGTACATACGACTAATAACCTACCTATTTGTGGTTCATTTTTAAAATTCACCAAAATAGTTGCTTTTGAAAAAAAAAAAATTTAATGGTTTAGACTTCCTAATTTTGAAGAAATTGGTGGGTGAATCTTTTTCATCCTTTGCATCACACGGAATAAGACTGTGAAGTCTGAAAAATATTTTTAGTTGCGCGAAAATTAATTTTTTGGTAATTAAAAATGTTTAAAACTTTGACTTTATTTTGGAGGGGAGGGGGTAGTCTAAAAATTGAATTAGTGCGTTGAAATTTCATGGTGTTCTTTTGAGGTCATTTAGTAACTGTTGTGACCATGCCATTCACTTCTTGAAAAAAGAAATCGAAATTCGGCCCACCCCATTGTATAATTGTATTCTGTCATTATTCCGATGAAAATGACTTCATGTATACTTTGGGCACCTTTTTTACCCTTTCATAAACAGATGAAGTACATGAGCCCTTCACCTCTTTGGCTTGTTTTGAAAAATACTATACAGTTGCACAGGTCGCAATTTTTTGAAAATACTTTGTATTTCTCATCAGTAGGTTTACTGCCAGCTTATTATTATGTTTTGCTTGTTAATCTTGCTTCCAGCGAATCTGCATGTTTTCTTTCAACTCGCTTGACATTACAGGCTGTTGATTATGTTATCAGTGATATGAAATGTATTGAATGTTCATCACCAATTATTATCTTTACATGAAATACTCTTTGGTTGGAAGTTGAAAATGAAAATTTTAGAGATAAAAGTTGACATCCCATTAAGGACTGTACAATTTACATGACAATATTTTGTCTTATTAATCGCGAGTTGTGACAACTCAACTGCGTAAACATAAGAATATGATTATTATTCTAAGACGTGCTTCTTCAGTTTTTACCATACAAATAAATTAATTTACGGTGCGAGGATATCGATTACGTAGCTTTAATTGTTGTAGAATGCAGTATTTGCGTGGTACGATTTTCGCCAGCTTATTGTAAATATAATTTTCCAAGGTGTATAAATTTGCGACGCTTTTAAAGCTGCATAATATACGAATAACAATAACATAATAGATGTTGAATTCGAATTTGCATTATCGACGTACCTAATGACGAATATAGAAATAACTGAAATTTTACTATAAACACTTACGAATTACTTCACCGAATACAGTGGTAACCATCGCAAGGTCTTTATGTTTGTAAACAAATATCGATAGGTGAACCATGAATAATTAATTTTTTTTTCAGGTACCGGGCTTCTTGGAGGAAAGGTTTCGTTTTTCTAAAAAAAGAAATGCTAATCATCTTATATCTGGTATATCTAGTAATGATTCCATAACATCGAATCCTGTTCCATCGTAAAATGTAAGATAATTTTTTTCGCTATTTGCATACGCGCTCAAAAGTACCTATTATTGACATTTTAACATTCAATATTCTCATAAATACGATATTTCTATTGAAATGTAAATTTATTTTATTTTTGTACTATAATATTTAATAAAAAAGGTCGTATTGGAAATGAATATGTGTTATATTTTTTTTTCCAGTGCAAATCACATTCGTTGGTTACCAATAGTAATGATTTTCGTTTCATTTCATTCGGACTAATTTAAAATATTTATTACACTTGGTAATAATTTTCTATCGATTATAATGCGAGTACCGGTAGCTTATACATATATGTACTTAAGTAATGCTATTATGTATCCATTGTTTGTCGAGCATATTTGCGAAATCATGTATGTTTTATTTTGTCCATCCTTTTTATTTTTTATTTCTGTGATAAATATTTGAATTTTTCGAAAATTAACCACCCGGTAATCGAATTTTTATTTTAATGGCTCAATCGTGTTTCATGTATTTTTTCTCTCTCTTTTTCTCTTTCTCTCTCTTATCATTATCTTCCAATTTTTGATAGTATATTCTTCTATAGCTTGATTTCAAAATATTAATTATTTTATTTTAGGAAAACTATGCATTTTTTTACCATTATGAAATGCATTTTGCGTCCAACAACTCAGTTATATTTTGTACGAGGTGTAGTTTTTAATGTTTTTCGACGTTTTCAACCGATAGATGTGTTAAAACGACCAGAAATATTTTGGGAATTATATATTAGAAATAGAAATAAAATATTATTCGTTTAATTAACAGTATACTCGTTTGGTAACGCCTAATTATGCAAAATTTTAAAGAATATACTTACCTGTCAGTGATTAGGGTTTTCGTTTTCGTTCGACTGATCAAAATAATTGGTGATAAATGTATTTATATACGTATTTGTGTGTCCTAACTTAGCATAAATCACGTTTACGTCGATTTAATATTTTTGTACGATATGTGCTGAAAGGTTGTGTTTGAAAAAAATATTAATTAAGTGAATTGTTAGCGGTTTGAAATGTATTTATACGCGTTACGTGTTATCGAGATTTATACATATTATCTTTCAACTGTAGCTTAACATTACAAATATTGAAAATGACCAATCTATTCGTTAAAAAACTTTTGTTATTATTTATTGTTTATGTTTAATCTTTAATTCTCTATAAATATTGGATTTATTTAATATTATAATTAATACGATATGTTACTATTTTAATGATTCTTTTTGAGCTTCTTTATTTATTTTTGAGGAGAATTGTTTTCATCGGTATTCCTTATGTTACCTAAAATCGCGATTGAAGAATGAATTATTTAAATTGGATTTTCAACTAATCGGAGTAAATTAGCTATCCCTTTTAAGGGGATACTTCATGTTTACATTTTGATGAGACGTTTTTTGAACGAACTTGTGCGATCTTAATGATCGTTCAAGATCTGAATACATCAAAGAGTTGTACTTATAGCGAACGATTTCGACCAATTTCAACAAAAATTTCCAATTTTTGATCAGTTTTTTCTTGATGGAAATTCAACTTTTTTCCAATTTCTTTTTTTAAATACCTTCTTTAGAATTAGATTAAGACTTGTATTTCAAGAAATTTTCGATATGTCATTTCTAAAACAAATGATTAACGTTTAAAAATTTTGCCATATCTCACGAATTCTCACCCACTTAACTCTTCTTAAATCAAAAGAAAAGGAAATATTCGAAAATATCTCAAAAGTCAGGTCTTTTTAAAACATTAATAAATAAAATAAAACTGGTCGGAATAAATTATATCGCGTTTTTAGGGAGAAATAACCGATTGAAGTTGACGTTCAAAACGAACCTTTTCTTGTCAAAATGTAAACAAAAAGTATAGCCTTAACTGAGGGATACGAGAGACAGCTTTTCGAACATTTAGACTTATTATTGCTGCGTTTGTTTTTATTCTTGAAGCATGGTTTAATATTTCATTGGAATTTCGTTGTTGAATGAAAATTTATGATGATGATGCGTAATGTTGGAAATCTATGAGCCTATTTCTCCTATTCGCGCATTGTTTTAATGATAAACATGTATTTGTTCTATCGTAAATTCCGTATTTGTCATTTATTTTATCCGATTCTTATTTCTAAAAAAATATATCTTTTCGAACTATGTGTCAACTAGTTTTTGATATACCGCTTTACAGGTAAAATGAGACTCGACTGAGTAATTTTTTTACATGTAAGTCGGAAAGATTATCGTTTTGTAACACTTATCAAATTGGTCTCAAGTGATGGTTCAAGATATCTTATCTTCGGATGAATATTCGGCGTATTATGTTTGCACTTTGAGTGCAGAGATTAACATTTTGATGTATTACTTTCCTTCATTTTGCAATAATGCCTAATCATATTCGAGAATGAGGATGTTTTAAGTCACATTTTTTTGTATTAGTCTCAAATTTATTTGAATGGATTTTCCTATCGAATATTAATTCTGAATGTTGAATGAAATTGCGTACCTGTTATTCATCTATCGAAAGCAATCGAAGAAACCCATTAATCTGTAAATTCTTTTTTTTTTTCCAATTAAGAGATGATACCCGATCAAATTATTGAATTTGTGTGAATCTGTAATCATAAATTAAAATTTTCTCTATATGTACACTGTTCAGCACTATGTTCATAAAGACAGTTATATTAAACTTTTGGGTGAATTATGGAACGAAATATAGGATTCACATTTAATAGTAACACGAATAATTATTATACTATGTCCTTAATATAAATTGGAAATTAAATTGTAAACTACGCTTTTCAATAAAATTCTGATTTTATTATATAACTTTGAATGTATAAATTTAAATATTTCATACAAAATTTCAGGAATTCGGTCAATTTTTTTCCGAAAAAAGAAAAAAAAGAAAAAACAAGTACATACATAGATATTATATTTTAGAACAAAAATATAAAATAATGGAAATAGAATATATTTTTCATACTTGCGGGAGAAAAGCACTACTTTACCTCCCGCTCGCTAATCGCTCGGTCTCAAACGAGCGCTTTTTTCCCGCATTTAGGAAAAATTTCGTTCACACTCGGGAGAAAAATTTACTAATTTACATTTGAATATTAGCTTGAGTTATACACCAGAAAAAACAGCTTTAAATTCAGCAACAGTCCTCGTGTTCTTAACAAAAAACCCTAGAGTTTCATGTACGTTTACCAGGCAAGTATTATCATGCGTATATAAATTCTTCCAAGATAGAAGTACAAAGCTTCTTCAGCCCTTTCAGGCATCGAAGAGTTGGCGTATTTGATATTTATGAAAAATCTTGACGTTCAGATGTGTATATTTTGAACGCATCATGTTAGGATGAATTTATAAATACCTAAGCGACGATTACCTATAATCATTGTTTCTATTTCATTAGAAGCTTTCAACGATACGCGCATAAGTATTTGAAAGCAGTTAACCAAATCTTCTCGGTACCTATCTACTTAACTACCTATAGTGAGAACCGCAACGTTTTTATCTACATGATGGATTATCTCATCGAAAAATACTTTGATCATCAGGGATTTATCTATTAGAATACCAATGCTCAACTATGCCTATGAAATTATTTTCTCTATATTATGTTATCTTCCATCTTTACCGCAACGTTTTTTATCTACATGATGGATTTATCTCATCGAAAAATGTTAAACATGTTTTGTATTTCATGTAATTGTTTATTGCTGAATTACAAAAACTCTGAAACAAATTTTCATTCAAACTTTACAAAGAACTACCTACGGATTTATCTGTTTCAACAGCTGCAAAGAGCAATGAAATATTATGAGGGTCGTTGTCTATGCATTGTGGTACCTATACCTACTAAGATGAATCATTCTACGAATTTCTGTATATACCTACGTTCATGAAACTTTACAATCACCTTGGACGATTAAGGGGGTACCTAAATGTTTAATTTTATGTATTATGCTAAATATGATGTACGAGTATCTACCTGTAGTTTAACGATGATGATATCTACTTTTGTAAACGGTACCTCAATAGTTATGTATATATAGCAAATATGTATACATGATATTAACACCAATAAACCAACATCTATTTGATATCTAGATTTAATTATACCTATGTCAATAATTATGCTTTTTAAACGACATAATATATTATCCTGAAAAATGCAGAACGTGCATCTATTTGCCAGTATTGGTGACTGCTAACTTACTAAGGTGATTCTCTGATTCTTGAAATCACATTATTATTCAGATTCATACGCAGAATGAATAGTGTAATTGTCGCTTGTATTCATAGCATTTAAATTCAAAGTTCTAGGTAGATACTCATCTTAATCAAATGTATGCCCTTTTCGTTTTATTTATTCTCTTTGACATCCTGTGAAATAATCATATTAAAGCTGAAATTTTACCCTAACTCATTATGATGCTATAAAACAAAGAATTCCTTTCTTTAATTAGAAGCACAACTACAATCGAGTTTATAAGCGCGTTGAATCACGTAGATATTAATTACGCTTTGAGTACGACCGAATATTTCGTCCGGTCTAAATGTCTAACTCACTATTTCTATTTCATAATCCACCTTCAACTTGATAACTAATGACCTCCTGCTGGCACCTTACTGTTATTAGTAGTACCTGTACCTATATTTATCTCTGCCAACTTGGGATTAGAAATAATTATATTTATTTAGCAGGTCAATACACCATTGGCAGACGCCAGGCGGTTTTGTGATCCTGTTAGTTAAAAATTGTCAATCAATTAATGATCAATATGGGTAGTAAATTTACGCAGCGATCGAATTTGGTAAGATATGAATGAATCGAAATCACATACGGAACCGTTATTATTATTACGCTTACGAGTCACCAGCTTGCCCCCTCTTATATTGAATTAATATGCGACCGATGCGTTGTTGTTGCGGCTCCGATTCAACTGGGGATTGGTGAATAGCAAGCAGAGGGTATGGCAACTGGCGACGAAAGGCGAAACAATCACCATGACCAGGTTTTCGCTTTTTGTATTCCTTCTGCTTCAATATGTGACGGCTACCTGTGGAGTATACAGATACGTAGAGGAACAAAGCAGAAAGCAGCGTACACGGTTCAACATCGAGTCGTTGTTTATGTATGCCGTTTTTTCTACGTTAAAAAATTTCCGAATTTACATAATTTTGTGGAGTCATTCTTCGATGTGTTGGAAACATTTTATAACCTCGGAGTGTTATGTGCGTGTTGTGTTTGAAAAGTGACTTCAACTTATTGATACTTCAGATGAAATTTTCTTGAGTGCTGAACGTAAGTTTACATAATACGAGATTTTCAATGTTATTCTTACATTTAATTTTATTCGCGCACGAGTGTACAATAGCACGACTATGCTTCGTTGCCCGTTGCATTGTAGGTCGAGAAGTGCAAATTTTATGCTTACCTCGCGACAGATAAACTAGCTTGCTTTAACTGCTCGTTGGTTAATTTATTGCAAATACTTTGAGTCATTCTTCGATGTGTTGGAAACATTTTATAACCTCGGAGTGTTATGTGCGTGTTGTGTTTGAAAAGTGACTTCAACTTATTGATACTTCAGATGAAATTTTCTTGAGTGCTGAACGTAAGTTTACATAATACGAGATTTTCAATGTTATTCTTACATTTAATTTTATTCGCGCCGTACGAGAGTGTACAATAGCACGACTATGCTTCGTTGCCCGTTGCATTGTAGGTCGAGAAGTGCAAATTTTTTATGCTTACCTCCGGCGACAGATAAACTAGCTTGCTTTAACTGCATTCGTTGGTTAATTTATTGCAAATACTTTTAGTTTTTACTCCGCCCCACAAATTCAAGTACCTTATTTTTATTGCAACGAGTGAAACTATAACGGTTGATCGTGATTTCGAGAAACCTACTACTCAGTGGCTTAGATTTACTTACTTTAGATTCATATTGCGGTAACTTTTCTTGAATATTTCATCACACTACGCACCACCGAACGTGAAGTAAGTATCTTGTGATCCAAATCCAAATAAGGAAATACTTTACGCTTAAAACTTGTTTTGGAACCTGCGTTCTGAATTAAGATAATGTGAATCTATGTAAATTTACGTTTATTGGTGGACCATTTACTTTGCATTCATAATTATTAATTAGAAAGCAATCGATATAATATGCAATGTAAGGAAAAAGAACATAATAATTATATTTTGTGATTACAGTTTTCGCGCCAAAATGAGCTTATTTGGCAGCACCTTGTTGCCCTTTTTTCTTATAATTGATTTTGCATCTACCTAGTACCTAGTATCTCTACTTGTACATTGTAACATGTTATAACCTGATATTAACACTTTTCCATGTGAAATATTCGCGCATTATCATTAGGAAAAACACGAATAAAAAACAATACCTAGACATCCGACATTGTATATAAATTGAATGAATGTAGTCAAGTATCAAATTGAGGTTATGTTTTCTGTTAATTCATTTTGATATGAGATATATACATTTAGTTACGAATATCTCGAGAACCGCCCCTCTGGGTCGGTTGCTATCATGTATGAAGTATTTATATTCTTAATTTCTTATCTATTTTCAGTTGTCACTTCATCGAAATATCATTAAATAAGTCCAGATGTTTTCAAATTATATTAGGTGAAAAAATTCAGTTGAAGTAAGCTTAGAATATTTCTCAGGGGCGTACCAGGACATTCTTCAGGGGGGGAAAACCAAAAATTGCCAACTTATAGCATGAAATTTTACCAACTGTTGACCCTTTTTTTTTTTTTTTTTTTTTTTTTGTTCCGCGAAAATAAGATATTAAATAAGATGTCACATTCTTCTTGTTAGTCTCCAAAAAATGTAAAAATAGCTGTAATAATACTGCGCAAGTGGTCAAATTTACCAACTTTACGCTAAAACTCCAAATTTACCAACTTTCCAAAACCAAGGGGTGAAGCTCCCCCTCCCCCCCTTTCGGTACGTCCCTGTGCATACTATTAAAAATTATAAACTATGAAATTGTGTTGAACTCAACTTGAACTTTTCACAAAATAAAATGAACTTGAAATTTTTCCGAATCAGTTAAACTATACTCGTGCTCATGCGTATTCTAATTACACATTTTACTGAAGGCTGTAACTGCCGACTAATCTCTTGAAGTAAGGATCAGATTTAAATTAGGAGTGGCTGAAATTGGCTTCTGTGCATGCGCAAAAAAGGAATAAATTTTTCCTAAATGAACCCAACGAACTAAACTTGAAACTATAACGTAGCCAAATTCTTTCAAGTTCATTTTGTTCAACATGAAATCGACGGGTATTAATCCTGTTTTTACTATTAAAACTGTTGTATTATCAGATCATTCTTTTTTATAAGTTTTTGGGAAGAAATATAAGCTTGCAATCAAAGTATCTTTCATTACTGAAGTGAGGAGGAAAAAAATGAAAAAATCGAAAGAAACGCTCTGTAGCCCCCTAGAGGACATCATTCCAATGAAATTGTTACAAAAATCATTAAATTTGGTGCCGTGTTCGTCTACAATCTGTTCTTCTGTATATAACTAAAATATTCATTTTAACCCTTAACTGGCACACATGGGCGAATTTCATCCATTGGTAATGCCACCTCGCTGCACTCCGGCGTAACCGGTTACTCATCCCTGTGCACCCTTTATAGTTGAACGTTGCCGCAATTCCTTCAGTTTGGGCATGTGTGTTGGTTGCATATATCAATTTTTGAAGGGGCAGATTTACTTCTGAATTTTTATGTAAATTATCTATTGTATTTTTCAGGTCGCAAAAATTGAAAATAAAACCATGCTATGTTGTAGTTCGAACGATTTGCAAGAAAAAAACATAGGAGGACAAATTGCCTATCTTCAATATTGAAGGAGCTATAAATTTTCAAAAATTGTTCTAATTTATGCTATGTATGCGCCCTTCAATTTTGATATTATCAATTGTTTTCGTAATGAAATTCTGCATTTCAGTGAGCACAATAACATATTACATTTCAATTTCTTGAGTGACTCGGCACAATTTTTTTTTTCTAATTTAAATTACTTATATGTGTGCCATCAGAGGGTTAATATTAAATTCTACTCTAGAAAAATAAATATCAACGTTGACATAACAATTACAACGTTTTTATTTCCTAAAAACCATATTTTAAAATTCAGTTTCAAGCGTTGCATAACGCAACCCACAATATGTATAAAATCACCTGAAGTGAATTTGAAGATTTTTTATTCAGTGTTCATACCGGGTGACTACTTGATTCGAGCACCCAAACGAAAAAATTAGCTAAAAGGTGAATAAATTCAAAACATATATGTATTTTTGACAATGAAAATATATATTAAAATTGTGTATTTCATTGATAAACACTTTTAAGCATTAAATAAATATTATTTATGCCATTTATTGTTCTTAATATCATTCAAATATGTAATTTATTTCTATGAGAGAAAGATTTTTGCGCTTGGGGTGCTCGAATCAAGTAGTCACCTGGTATGGAGTAGGTAATGTGCCACTATGATAACTCATTTTTTCAAATTTTTATCGTTACTGGTGATGAAAAGTTGAAAACATAACAATATTTATATCATTAAATAGAAAATTTTATCCTCTAAAAATTAAGCCGTGATGAATTTTTCTTTGAACCCTACAGTTTTCTAAGAAAATTTAAAGAGCAAAAACGCTTCTACTTAAAGCAGTGTTAAATTTTGATCATTTCACCTTTTCAAGTAAAACGACACTAGCACGCCACACTCGTGCCCAGCCCGAATGAAAAAAGTGTCACAGACACCAACAATCCATCATAGAGCTTTGACTATATACTTGATGGACCGAGCTAGCAACAAGCAAATGCCAATCCAAAAAACGGTGATACATTACACAGATTTTCTCAGAACACTTGTGACTAAATTCAAAATGCGCATGCGCAAATTTATTTCCCGCCAATAGTGCGGCAAGGGGACATCGATAGTACTGCTTAATACCAGAATAACATGAATGTGATAACAGACTTCAGGCATGCGCAACATATGAAGTCGCAACGAGTGTTCCGACTCGGATGCATGTAATGTTTCACCGCAGTTTTCCTACACGTAACTCGGTCCATCTAGTATATAGTCAAAGTCATAGAGTAATTGTAATAACTGGTCCACTTTCTGATTGATTATACGTCACGCGCGTAACGACCAATCATGAGACTGGAATGTTATAAAATCTAGGTAATTTCGTTTCTACCTTCATTTAAATATTATCGTTTAATTTTCAGTAAACCACTGAAATTCGTTTGTGATTTGAATTATCAGTTGAATTTGTGCTAACGTGTTTTTATTTTGCGAGTAAGTCGAGGACTTGCTGATAGGTTGTTACATGCGTGACGTATGACCAATCAGAAAGCACACCAGTTAGTGTGGTTACTCTATCGTGCAACCAAGTGATCTTTGCACCCCCTCAGTATGAAATTCCCTACTTCTGAATAGAATGTAAATTTTTTCATTTCTTTTGGTTTTTTACACGATAATAAATGATAAAAACGATCATCAAATTTTATAATAAATTTCTAACATTTTATTTTCTCATTATTAATTGATTTTAATCAATTTAATGAACAATCAGTGTTACCAAATGAACTAGAGTAATTAATCGAAAGTTAAATAAGTGCGTAATTTTGATAAATATGGTTTAACTGCTTGGAAAATGAAATCATTGAGTTTTTATTTCGTAATTCAACATAGAGAAAAATTAAATTATTAGTTTTCTTTTTTTTTTTTTTTCAAAAAGAGAATTTGGTACTGAGGGGTGCAAAGATCAGCTGGTCGCACGGTTTTTGTACGAAGTTCAGCTTCCAAGGTGCTTTTGGAGAAAAACTAAAGCAAATAACAGCTTCTTGAGATCCTAATTTTGTTTTCATTAAATTAATGAGAAATTATCGGCTTTTTACACCTAACCATTCAAATGCGCTGTAGTTATACAAGCATACTTTCATTACTACCACTTACTGCCTACTACGAAAAATACCTCCTATAATATTTCTCCGAGGCTTCCAAGCTTCCACCTATAAATAAACAATGAAAAATCTTGAAAGGAAGCCGAAAGGATCTCAGGAGTACGTTCACCTACGATCTTCTTGAATGAAATATTACGTTGCTGTTGGTATACCGCGCGTACCTTTTTCAAGGTACCTAGTAATTATCGTAGTTCAAGATCATCCATATCAAAGATATAAAATAACGCAATCGTCACACCTGGCTCACATTTTAGAGTAAATAAAAGTAAATTAGGGATATTTTCTAAATTAATTGCTTCTACTCGTATTAAGTACAATGCGATGATGAAGAAATTAAAAAAAAATGAAAGTTTTCCTAACAATCTTATTGCGTTGAAAACCCTCAAAAACGTCATGTGATGTAATAAAATTTGGTCATAAATCAATTGTATTTCAAAACCATTTTCGAATACAGCACAAGGTGCCGATAAATCTGAGAAATGTGGCCAACTCACGTTCCGAATGTTAACAAAGACCGAGGCACATTTCGGCGAATCTCCAAAGTACCGCTTACTAGACGAACGCTTTGGTTGAATACCATGGTATGTTAATACCGGGGCGTGTCGGAGTTATAAGTTCTACAAAACCGGATTACGTGCCGGTGAAACTTCCTCGGAAACACTTCACAGCATATGTTTTGGGGCTTCCGCATTATCAAAGGATTCTCTCAGTTCTTTACCGAAAATAACCCCACTACAGGATGATTTTTGTCGAGGTGTAATGACTTAACAAATTACGATCGGCTGAAATTTTAACCCTAGTTCCTGCGTTACGTGTTATCGCCCCGGCGGTTATGGTTCGTCGAAATGACCACTCATCGTTGTGGTCTTCGTTATAGCGATGATATAGGCGATAAAATTGTAGCTGTCAAGATTCTAATGGGAAGAGGAAATAAGTAGCTAGGTCCGGGAAGTTGCTGCTTCGTTATCTGTTGTGAACATTGCGATTAAGAATTTGTTTATAATTATGCATACAGTATGTGCCCAACTGCCTATGTAAAGTCTCGAATTGCTAAGAGATGCTTTCAATCGCAATTCCCATTCATATTTTTACAACGAATCATGAATCGTCAAGTTGTTTACCGAAAGTATTTTCAGTAGCATCTGTAATTTTTGGAACTTCATTACATATGCTACACGTCAATTCAGGCGAACAAAATAATCATAATCGTTGATCGTTTATATTCTAAACCACATCGTGTGATTGGAAATTTCATAATGACTCATGTAATACTTGCCATCGGTGGTACCTATCTTCATCGTGTTCTTCGTACTTTCTCGATATAAATGAAAACAACGAAGTGTTCGTTCGAAAATACCTCGCTGGCGTACAAAATGGACGTTCAAGTGCGTGAACTTATCTAAAGGTTCAGGGTTGGAAAAATCTTCGTGCACCTTTTCAAGACTATATCGATGATTTCTAAGACTGAATAGTGAATAATCACATTGGCGATAACAAAGGAGTGTTTTTTGTGGCAGTAAATTTTGTCATTCTTATTTTTAACTTCGAAGTTTGAACTTCTACGTCGCATTGTAAACAGTACGATGCGAACCAGATGTGACACATATTTCAAGATTTCCCTCTTCTCCAGCACTTCATTGCTGAGTCATATAATGTCTCGAATCTATCATTTCTCCTCTTTGTGTCTGTATGAGTCCTTGAATTTGAATATTATAAAATGTTGCGTAGTCGAAATGTTGAGAATAGCTTGACGAGTCCGAAATGGGAGTTGTTATTTTCCCAGACTTGAGTGAGGCGGTCGTTGAAGTGAATCTCTAATCTTTAAAATGAGAAAAAAATAAATAAAAGGTAAAAAAGAGAAAAAAAAACAAAGAAATTAATTTTCAAGACTATTGCAAACAAGAAAAATAACCATAACATGAACAAATCAGGTAATTTTAGTTGGTTTTACGTTTAAGGAGGGAACACAGAAAGTTTTGACACTAGATGAGGGACTTGAAGTTTCTTGAAATTCGAAAGATTGGGAAATATTGGGAGGAAGGAGATATGAAATGTTTTGAAGGACTTTCAAGTTTTCTCTAGTAACATACGAAGAAATTAATTCTCATCGTTTTGACACATTTTATCATGCAAAATTGGAGGGAAAGCGAAGATTTCAGATGGAAGACAATCATGGAGGCAATATCGTTCATTTTTATGATGATAATGAACGGAATCGTTCACTCCTCATTCAAGTTAGGGAAAATAACAACTGTCTGAAATAATCCCGTTAAAAATTTAGCTCTTGTATTGTGGCATGGTTGCTTACCAAATAGCCACACTTATAAGAAACTTTTATACGCTGTGTCCAACTGATTTTTGCACCCCCAAGCGCCAAATTCCCTTCATTCACAAAAAAGTATTCATTACTTCATTTCTTTTCATTTTTTTTTACAGGATTAAGAAATTAACACATATGATTTCAATCCATAATTTACAAGATTCTGAATGTTTTTTAATTTTCAGCGTTTCATTCCAGTTAATTTTGCAACACTGATTTTGGAAGAAATGAAATTAAACCAATCAAATAACCTGTAAAAACTTGATTAAATCATAGAATTTAAGTTATCAAAGTCTTAAATTATCCATTATGCCATAATAAAGTCATAGGTGATATTTAGCTGAGTTTTTAACTAAAAAACGACAGCTATTACAGCCTACCTGATTTGGAAATTTCATTTTCATGAAAGGGAATTTCGCGCTCGGGTGTGTTGAAATCAGTTAGATACAGTGTATAGGTTCAATTCTTTCTTTTAGTTTATTCGTCCATCACCAAAAGCGCTGCAACTGCGTATATTATGTGGCTTCGAAAAAATTGGAAAAGTAATAAGAGTGGGATGATGAAAATTTATGAAAATTCGTTATTATTGGGTGTTTTTTCACATTTATTTGTGAATAAATAGTCATTGTTCTTGTTCCATTAATTAAAGTACTTGTAACATAAAAAAGAGATTGTTAATAGGTATTCGGGGAAATGGTGATATGATTAGCTGATCACTTCTACAACCAAATATTATTGATAGTTGAAATTGAAACAAATACAAATTTTGTAATGACTGGAAAAGGCACGAATGAGAAAAATGTGCTGCATTAGCGCTTGAGGTGAGCGGGGAATGAACTATGTTATGTTAAAAAAAAAAAACTTGCAAGTGGTCCATCTATGTAAGGTATGTTATCTATGGTGCCTATAATGTTTTTTATTTTGGTCGTATTTTTAATTAGGAACGATAGCTAAAAAAATTACAGCATACCTGATTTGTGGAGGAAGAAGAGGGAATTCGATATTTTTATGGCCTCAAATTACTAAAAATATAATTATTATGAACTCATATGATTGTTAGGGATGAGAAGTATACAATGACCCCAATTCACCACTATACATGATGCTGGAGGGGCAGGAGGGGTTATCGGTCTGAAAATGTGATGGGGCACAAGATGTCGAAAATTTGGTATTGCACTGTCGTATGATAGAATGGGCCCAAGTGACTAACTTATTCTGATTTTAGTTTCACAAATGAATTTGGAGGGGAGTTGAAGCAAAAAACCGCTTTTTAAGAGGAAATTGCTGCAAGAAATTTCATGAATCTTCCATATCTCGTCACGAAATCGAAGTAGAAAGGTCAACTTCGTGTGCGAGGTTAGTTAATGACCAGAATATGACCTTCTCAATTATGGTTAAAATGGGTCCAAAATGAGGAATCATAAAAATTTGAAGATAAGTTGAAGAGCCTCCTGTAGTTGTAATTTTGAGAAACATGTGTTCATATGATTTTGCATGGTAAGAAGTACTAAATTTGTTCTAAATTCAACTTAAGTGGATTTGGAAGCGATAGAGTTTTCAAACTTGGTATTCGGTGTGACCTGTATTCATGAAGCGGTAATCATAATCAACGTTATTTCCAAACCTAAACAAGCCCCATTTAAGAACTCAGTTCCAGTAATGCTGCATGGTTGCTTACATTTTTTATGATTCTTGTAGACAACTTATTGCCTATTTCCATTATGTTTTTGAGATGAAGAAGGTGTAGGTTAGACTCTGTTATGGATGTAGCCTGTGGGCTGGGAAATTTCGCCCAGTTAAAATCTCAGCTCCAGTGATGCGACATGGCTGATCATGTTTTTTTGTGTATTGTTTTTGGTTATTTCGGTAACCTTCGGTATTCAGTGATATCAAAACCGTCGATAATTCTTTTGAATGACTCAACCTTGAAAGATATTTCACTTTTATCTTCCAACTACAAATAGTAACTACTCGTATATTGATGTCGGAGTTTAAAGATGAAAGTACGTACAGCTAGACGATTCGAATCAAAATCTAAAGAAGTAATACGATGGATATTTTAAAATTAAAATTCTTTCACATCCGTGAAACGAAATCGAAAAAGAATACTCCGGTAGGTACTTACCAAAATCGTTCATTCGGAACATATTTATCTCCACCCTTTGTAAATCGCCGAAACTATTAAATTCGTCATTGTTTACGAATACGTGTCCGATGCGTATATACCTGTATAAATGTGCGTAATGACTTTATCGTTATATCGTTGTATAAGCATTTTGTAGTTGACGAAATTACTTGTTTTCGTTCATCATAGTTTATTGATATTTTGATGTTTACTCTTTCGTACGTTAGATTTAGATAGGTATTTATTTACAAATATTTTCGGACACTGTTTTCTTCCGAAGTAAATGGACTAGAACGACTTGGTGCGAATGTAAACAAACCTCATATTCTAGCATGAGTCATTTTGCCGACTTAATAGTCCAAGCAAGTCGAGCTTGTCGGCGGATATGCATTTATTTTCAAAATAACAATCACCTTGATCTATATTATTAAACATGAATTAGTAATTAAAGTTTCGTTTTTACAGGCCACCAAAATGACGTCGGCCGAGAATAACGCCAGCGAAACCATACCGGAAGATCGAACTGCTGATAAGCAGCATTTGAAAAATGGCATTCACGATCAACCGCCTCAGATTGTTATTAAAGACACCGATAGAACAGACAATGCTACGTATCACCCGGACGACGTCGAAGAACCTTTGAATGCGTTAACGAAGCGTAATAAAAAACGAAAATATAGAACGTACGATAACGGCAAACGAAATCGAATAAATCTCACGCCGTTGACATCGAACGGGATTCGATTCGAGAAAATCATTAAACAAAAAACAGGACTTACGCGAGCTGGTTTAGTTTTAGCGATTTTATGTATTGTATTAGCCATTGCATTGTTAGTGTGTATAATTTTATGGCCTAAAACGGCGCATTCCAAGGAATATCCAGTTTGTACGAAACCATCGTGCTTGAGATCTTCGGCTGAGGTAATTTTTATGTTTATATGAGTTCGAGGTGTTCTTTTTGTATGTATGTACTAACGAAAAATACGCTATAACCGAACATCGTGATTTATAAATTCATCATACGGTAGAAAAAGTTCCAAAATGAACAATTTTCAGAAGTGAAAAAAATGTTTAAAAAATTTGTAAAAAATCGAAGAAGTGTCAAAAAATTGATTAAATATTTAGAAGAAAAATTACAAAATTATGTAAAAAATCTCCGAAATAATGTTCAAAAAGTAAAATTTTTTTTGAAGTTTTAAAATAGGAAAAATATTTTTAGTGTTCAAAAATAAATCTTTAATTTAAAAAAAAAATAAATAATGTAAAAATGAGGATATATTCTATTTTTTTGCTTTTATTGATGTTTTAATTTTTTTTTTGAAAGCTTCAGAAAAAAAAAATGAGAAATGTACATTTTTATCCGGCATAGTTTATTTTTTGATTTTTATCAAGAATACTTTTTTTTTGATTTGCGTTTCAAAAAAAAATTCAAAATTTAAAAACAAAAAGCGTTATTAAAAAGTAGAATGTTTAAAGTATATCCAAAGATGTGTAAAAATGCTCAAAATATGGATAGTAATTTGAAGAAATAAAACCTAACTAATTTTTCAATATTTCAAAATTCGACAATAATTGTAGAAATAACAAAGAATAAATAATTTCAAAGAATGAAAAAATTTTAATCATAAAATGCTCAAAACTTGAAGAAATGTCAAAAAATGAATAAAATATTGCAAAAAAATCGCCTTAATTATGCAAGTAATGGCAAAAGTACGCCTAAAAAACAATATTTTTATAAAAAATGTCGCGCATAGTGTTTGAAAAAACTTTGTTTCCAAAATAAAAATGTGAATTTTTCTCTTCATCTAAGTCAAATCTATTTTTCTTCATTTAATCAAGAACCTTTTTTCCCATTTTCATTCAAAATATTTTTTGTGTTATTAAAAAAAAATGCCGTATATAAAATTTTTTTAAAATGCAAAAATGCCTCCCCTCCCCCCCTCCAAGAAATAGTACAATTTTCAACAAAAAAAAAAAAAAAAAAACTCAAAGAAAAAATTGAGAAAATATTTAGAATTTAAATAATTTCTATGAAAAAAAAAGGTCACCATTTCGTTTTTTTTCATCATTTGTTTTTTCATTTTCTTCCAAAAAAAAAAAAACAACAATGAAAAAATGATTAAGAAAAATTATAATGCAAAAAATACCCAAAAATTGTAGAAATGTCTAGGAATAATTGAAATTAAATATTTAAAAAAAAAAATTGCAAAACGTGTCTAAAATCAAATGAGCAAAAAATTGAAGAAGAATTTACAAAATAAAAAATGTATAAAATTTCAATAATTCCATAATTTCAAAAAATGATAAATTTTTCAGAAGAATTGCCAAAATTATGAAAAAAGTTTCAAAAATATGTCGAAATTTTAAATTAAAAAAACTCCCGTTTCTTCTTTTACATACTTTTTAGGCTAAGCTCTTTTCAACCGCCCGTCTATCCTTTGTTGCAGTAAATGGCATGTTAATGAAGGACGCAAACAACAAAGTAAAAAATGAAAAATATTTTTAGTGTTCAAAAAATGTTCGAGAATTGAAAAAATGATCATATTTTTTTATTCTTCAATTTCAGTTTTTAGTTTTCATCAGGAATTCTTTTTTCCAATTTTCGTTTGAGCATTTAAAATTCAAAGTAAGAAACTTTCAGAACTTGAAGAAACGTTTGAAAAACTGAAAAAATAATGTATTCAAAATATGTACAAAATGTTTGAAAAAAATTTAAAACCGAAAAATTATTCGGTATTCTAAATAATTTCTAAAAATGAAAAAAATGTTTAGTCTTCTTCAGAAAAACATTTTTATCCGAGTTTTCAACTCGTAAAACGAAAGCTATTACGGCCTACCTGATTGGAAAGAGAAGAGAAGGGTCGGGGATGGTGGAGTCTTCAAATATTTTTTTCATTTTTCGTTAAAAATGAATAGAAATAATGAAAAAATAACTAGAGAAAAATCTGTATTGAAAAAATATTTAATAATTGAAGAATTGTCAAAAAATGAATAGAATGTTTGCAAAGTAATAAATTCTCAAAAAAATGAGAATTGTATAAATAAAGTTCAAAGATAAAATTGTTCGTATCAGTGCAAATAGTATGAAAGTATGCCTCTACCATAAATTTATCCTCATATGTACCATGCAGAGCCGAAGAGAGGGAGAGGGTGTCCTCGGGCCCGGATTTGTGAGAGGAACCGGAATCTGCATTTTAGATTTTGAGGGCAGAAGAGAGGAGGAGTAAGGGGTGGTCAGATTACCCCCAGGTCCGGGTTTCTAAGGTGGCTCAAAATCTAGTTTTTTTATTTTTTTAAAAATTGACTCATGTACAGCCTCTATGGCTGGAGACGTTCTTTTAATGTGAAAAAAACTGAAAAATTGAGAAGATATTTGAAATGTTGCAAAAAAATAAGAAATGAAACTTTTTTTTCCACCATAGTAAATCCAAGACTTTTTAGTTTTCAACAAAATCTTGAATGAAAAAATTTAAAAAATAATGTTCAAAAAATGAGTAAAATCTTCAGTTGCTTCCCTCAGTTTGTTTACTTATTCTCAGATTTTCATCTGGACTTTTTTTATGTGATTAACATCTTACTGTACAAGTATACAGTCTTCTGACTAGAGGTGTTTTTTTGAACGCAAAATATGAAGAATGTAGAATTTCATCGCCATTTTACGTATTTTAGATCCGAAAAAAAAAAAAACATTTTGAAGAAAACCGAGCGGGAATGTCACATTCGACGAAACTTCAATCCGTCATCGCGTAGTTACTTCAAAGCGTAAACTGAAAGACCGCTTATTTACTCGTCAGATTAACAATGCAATAACATTTCACGTTGTTCCGACATTAAAGAAGATAATATATTATAACGCATTTCAAATTAATTAACGTAGAAGTATTAAAAAAAAAAACGACTTCAACAAATCGAATTATTTATTCGACCGTTTAAACTCTGCATAAAGCGGCGTGTAAATAAACGTCGATTGAAATCAATAAAATAAACGAGCGCGTATAATTATAAACAGTCTTCTGAATCGAGCCAAATTTTCAATCGGTGAAATCGAACGTGGAAGATTTGGCTTTCATGAAATCCAAAAGTATACGAGAATAGATACGAACATGTTGAAAAAAAAAAACAATGTATGGAGTCTGCTTTCTTCGCAGCGACATCGGCTATTTAGTTCAGGGGGAGAAATTAACCGCTAGAAAAATAAACGAAAAATTTTTTCTCAACCATTATACGCGGCGTACGAGTTAACCATTTATCGACGATAAATAAGGCCATGTGGGCTATTTGTTTACACCATGGTGTGCTCGTACATAATGGTGGGCATCGAGAGAGAGGCTTATCGAAGTATGCGTTTATGGACGTATATATATGGATAACTTGAAACCGAAAATCGAAAGGTACTAACATGTGTTTGTCTTCAATTTTAAATGATCGCATCGTTTATGCGCAACGATTATTCTGTTATCATTCCAGATGTGTTAGAATGACGTTGAATAGAGCGGATAATCATCGAATATAGACAGGAAATATGTTATTTTGTAGTATATGGTCTTCGTTTAACCGCTTAACATGCTCGCTTTTGAGTATACGTATCAGAGAGAACCACTCCTTGAATTGTTCGATGGATTCGAGAACGAAGATCCGAAATTTATTGTTTTTAATGCTTTCAAAGTTGAAATTTCAGATCGATTTTGAAACTTCAGTATGTGAAAAGTACTGGTTATCGTGGAATTATCTAGCTTCCCTTCCCTTCCATACATCTTTCAAGAAAGCTTACTGTTGTGATGTATTTGACAAAATGTGATTAATGTTCGAAAAGTTGAAAATTATGTTCTCTTGGGCGTCATTAGAGCAATATAGAATAAAAATATCAAATATTTATTGATGTTTCTTTGATTTGCGGAGTGTAGATCAAGTATGACTACTGAATCTGTGATATTTATGAAACCGAAAATTTATGATAATGAAAAATATTCTCAGAAATGTTAGCTTACATTTTGGTATAATTCTAAATGTACTTACCATATGTTAATTATTGATAATTTATGTGACTTTTGAAAAGAATAAAAGAGAAATAAAGCCCATGGTATCGACTATTTTGTGCGATTAAACGTTCCAAGATTCGGATTAAATATACCATCATCAATTCTGTGGGAATTTCTTTCCAATTATTTTTAAGCTAATATATTTCCGAGTAAACGTAAACGATTTCGGTATAGCTTAGATTTCGTTAATAGCTGTACGTCCATTAATTTTTGTTGTTAATTACCTACATCACATTCACATTAATAAAATTATAAAGATGTGATCTCACTGTATATGTATTTTTTTTTTACAGATAGTATCCAAATTGAATGTAAACGAATCAATTTGCAATAATTTACAAAATTACGCTTGCGGCGGTTGGTTCGCTTCAAATCCATTACCAAATGATCGCAGCGAATGGAATATGAAAGAATTACTTCAATTCAAATGTATGCCTATACTTCGTCCTATCTAGTTAACGATTTTGATGTTTTATATTGTGGAATTTTTCGCTGAGTTTTCAATTACATTTCACCTAATGTGGGAAAGATGGCGCAGCGGATGTACATGAAAATCGCTCAAATTTTGACTAAAGATTTCTTGTGCGAATACAAAAAAGTCCTTTTTTGTTTTTTTCTTTTGATTAACCACAAAATGGCGAATCACTCAAATTTTGAGGGAGGGTGGAGAAGGCACATATGCATAGAAATTTTCATTCGTAGTCTCATATATGAGAGTGAGTTGAGAACGTGAACATAACCGAAATTCAGCTTCCTAGGTAAATTTGGAGGGAAGTTTGAGCGAAAAACAGCTTTTTGAGGAGGTTTTGAGTCATGAAATTTCTCGAATTTTCCATATCTCCTCACCAAATCGATCTAAAAACCTCAAACTTTGTATGTAGGGTTAGTTGGTGATAAGAATATGATTCTGTGAATTTGGGTCGAAATAGATTCAAAATGGCAGATTGTCAAACATTGAGGGAGACTTGAGGAGTCTCAAATAGTGCTAACTCGATAAATACGAACTGATATGATTACTAGGTATAAGAGGTATACTATATCTTTGATCCAACCTCACAAATAATTGAAGGGGGAGAAAAGGGGTTATTGTACTAAAAATGTGGTGGGTTGAGTACAGGGTTAAAATTTTTTAGTTATGGCGTCATTTAATTTAGTGAGCTCAATTAACTAACATATTTGAATTTTAGTCTCACAAGTGAGTTTGAAGGGAAGTTATAGCAAAAACCGGTTTATAGTAAGGGGGGGGGGAGAAGAGGAAGAAATCATGGCTATAAAAATCATTAATTGTTCGTATCTCCTCAACAAATCGACTTGGACATATTAAAGTTCATGTGTAAGGTTAATTGGCGACCAAAATATGACTCTTTGAATCTGAATCAAAATGGATACAAAATGGCAGTTCATTGAAATTTGAGGAAGGCTTAAGGAGCCTCAAATAGCTGAAAGACCATATGTGACTCATGTACTCAACTCCTTATACGTAGATGGTTCTAGAACAAAAAGGTGTGAGTTTTCAGTCTTCGTATTGGGTTTGGGCATGAAGAGATTAACAACACTATGTACAAATTTGAACTAACTTCCATTAAGAATTCATTTCTAGTAACCGACGTGTTTGCTTACGTATTTTTATTCATTATTTACAGATCGACAAAAAGTACACGAATTAATTCATACGATGCCGGTTCCGACAAATAGTACTTCTATATTATGGAAGCTCAAAATCGCTTACGGTTCTTGTATGAACTTAGCTGAAATAAGATCTGATGAATTTCTGAAAGGAGTCATCAGTAGCAACGATTTTGGTTGTATTATCGGTAATTTCTATGATCGGCTCGTCGACGGTGGATTTTATTGTTTGTTAATTTTCAGGCGGTTGGGATGCGCTACGCGATTTCTCTGAGTCGTCGTGGGATGCCAAGAAAGTGTTGACGATGCTGTATGCACGATACAGTGTATCGCCATTTTTTATTATTGATGTTGTACCTGATATTACCAATAGTCATAAACATATCATTCGGGTAATGTGTAAATTTTAATATCTTATTGTGTTAATGCCAAGTATTCGTTTGAACGGAGATTATTACGTCATTGTTGATAATATATTTTTAGGCGCATTGATGACCATTAAATTTTTTTTAATGAATACATTTTTTGTTGGTGATTTCTTTTCGATATTCTCCATATGCTTACATTGGATGTTCTTGTTTACAGCTGCGACCTCCAGAACTCGGATTGCCGAACAAAGACTACTATTCTTTAAGTGATAATGATCCCGTACGTATTGTTGTAGCGTCTTCTCTAGTGTATCGTTATCGAATCCATATATGTAATTAGATGATGTATTTTTTCAGGTGATAGTATTATATAAGCATTTTATTAAAGATATTGTACAATTGTTCGGCGCTACAGTCACCGATGCCATCAGATTCGGCGAGAATATGTTTTACTATGAGAAACGCATAGCGGAAATTCTAAGTAACGATGATAAAATGCAAACAAATTATACCAGAATAACGATCGGCCAGCTTAATCAAATATTACTTCAGGTGCGTTTGATTACTCAGACGTAGTATTCTTCGTTTCTTGCTACCAAACTGGAATGAGGATAAGCAGCGCCGGATTCATTGATATTTTTAATGGTAGATCTTGTTTGCTCCTCTTTCCCCCTCCCAGTAATGTGAAAAGAGTAGCTAAATACCGAGAATAAAAAATCTCACTTTCTGGTTTCTCTAAAGAGTTCGAAGAAAAACAAGATTAATTTTTTGTGGGGAAATTTCAAATCTTTGATTTGTAAAATGTGAATCATGTATTATATGAGAATTACATCTTTTTTTGTCCAAGAAAATCATTTGAATTCTGTTGAAATTGGGAATACGTTTTGATTGAAAATAAATAGTAATGAAATCAAATGTACGGTAGTAATACGTATATAGGATTGGTAGACATAAACATAAATAAAGTTTATAACAACCCCCAAATACCCATCGGCGTCATGGTACCGAATGATTATTAAATAAATTATAAATAAAAAGATGAAAAAAAAGAAACGAACAGAAAACAAAGCGACGACATACCTCTCCCCTTCCCTGCAGTGAAGAAGACAATAACCTTCAGCAAGAGAAACCCATACCCCAAACTCCTAATATTTCTTATCTTGAGCATTTCTTTATAATCTCTTTCTCCTTTTTCTTTCATCTCCTCTGTTTTTTTCTTCATTTGCAATCAAGCACCTTCGAAGCAATCTTCTCTCAACTTCTGCTCAACAAGTTGCCGAGCGATCTAAAATAAATTCATTTATAAAAAAAAACTACTGAGAAATCGAATTACTGAAGTCTAAAGGCAAATTTCTGAATATTTCAAATCTCCTATACTTGTCTTACATTTCTTGAATGAATCTTTGTCCATCTTGGAACAACAACCTTTGCACAGAAGAACGTGTAAATTTTTCTGAAAGTACATGTAAAATATTTTTTTGTTTTCTTTGTTTTCAATTACGGTGCTTTTCGTGAGAAAGTGACAAAATAATCTTGACTTTAGAATTAATTCATCTTGAGCAGTTGAAAAGAAAAAAGAAATGGAACTAGGGAACCAACATTATAGAACAAAATATTTCTAAAAAATTATGGTTACAGGTAACCTTAACCAAAATCTCAATGAAATGTTTTAGAATTTGAAAATTAAAATGAGAGAAGCTGATAAAAAAAAAAAATACGAAAACGAATTTCATTTTCCAAACCAAAACAACAACAACAATAACTTATTTGCTATTTGAAAAATGTTGTTGTTATATACATATCTTGTATGGCCTTTGTGTGAATAAATTGAAAATTTAAACAAAAAACATGAATTTTTATGTATAAAAATTAATTTTTATCTTTAATTTATAATTTTAAAAAATATTAAAAAGTATATCCGGCACTGTACATAATCGCCTTACAGCTCCCTACACAATTACCTATTTGATTATGGGTAGAATATCCCAACTTACTGCGTCATTCGTATTTTAGACCGTATAAATTCCAGTGGATAACATGTTGGATAAATTTAACAGATTCCTTTGCATGATATATTGCTGGGCAAATTTCCGCGAGCGAATGTGAAAAATACTGATTACGTGTTGGTTTCGTCGATGCCATATTTCCACGGTTTAACCAAAATTCTGAGCACTACGGATTCGAGGTTAGTATTCATTAGTTGTATGATCTAGTTAAAGTAATTTTGGGGTATTACATTGGATTTCGTTTTCAGGAGCTTGAATAATTATTTAGTTTGGAGATTAGTGTCCGAATATCTTCCATATTTTCCTCAGAAATTCTTGGACACGTTGTATTTATATAAGAAAGAGATGACAGGTATTTCTTCCATATTATTTTAAGATGATTTGTAAATTTTCCAAAATGCACCAGCTAATGGGTTCAATAAATTACCCAACTAAAATGCTCTAGTGGGAACATTTTTCCAGGTTAGCCTGGCTCTTGTCTTGATCAACTTTTGACATTTGGTTAATTGGAAAAATGGTACTACCTACTTATATTTGGGAATTAATTATTTACAGAAACTGGCATACTGGTCTCTTCTTCCTAATTATGAGAAACGCTAACAGTGATTTTTTTTTTAGGCGAAAGTGAACCAATGCCCAGATGGGAATTTTGTACTTCCATATTACAAAAATTCGCAGGATTCGGTCTTCTGTCGTTGTTTGAGAACGATGTAAAGGACAGAGAAGACATTAATTCAGTGGTAAATGGTTTTTTTCTCTTATAGAGATTTAAGGATTCTAATGTATGAAAGTAAGACTCCAAAATAACGTACTGATTTGTTTTATAGGTCAGTAATTTATTCAGCGAAGTAATAACTGTGATAAAAAAAAATATATTATCAAATAAACCAAATCACTATCAAAATATTCTACTGGATAAAGTTAGTATATCGATATTCGTTTAGAATTCCTTTTTTGTATTTTATCTAAAAGTTTTTCATTGTGACGTTTTAATTTTCATAGTTGAACAAAATAGGCATACAAATCGGCTTTCCGTCGTTTATGCTTCAACAGAAATATGTTAATGATTATTACATCTCGTTGAATGCAATGAGATACGATTTCTTTCAAACTGTCCTCAATGGAATGAACTTCATCAAAGAAAATATGCAAGAAAGGCTGATCTTCCCTCAAGAAGAGTTTAGGTTATTATTTATTCGAACGAATTGACCTTCCGTTTGAAAAACTTCAAAGTACTAACTTTCAAGTTGCTTATTTTCAGATGGATTGATAACATGATATCACAACCTACTAGTGTAACTTTCAACTCTGACTCTGACAAAGTAATAGTGCCATTTGCTGTTCTTCAGCAGCCATTTTTCGAAAAAGAATACGCTTTGTACGTAAACGATAAATTTTCACCCTCTTGTCTCTCCCTCTTATTGAAATAAAAATTAACTATTTTTGTATTGTAACAGACCGGCAATGTACGGTGGAATTGGAGCGGAAATCGCTAAAGCAATTGTTTCCAGTTTTATGCTAGATAAAACATATTATGAAAATGGTAAACGAATTATTGCCAACGAAAGTAACAGCTACGAAACTGACAGCAATACTCTTCTTCAATATATATACAGTTGTATATTACATAGAAATATGACTAATTTAAATACAACTGATAAACAGACATTAGTGAGCACTTTGACCGGAATCAAATATGCTTACAAAGTAAGCAAACGAATTGGGTTTTTCATCGTAAAAACTGTATGTGTAATTATTTCATAACTATTTATCGTCATTTTTCTTTTTAGGCTCTGAAAAATGAACTCTCTACTGTGAATATTCACATGCATCAACCAGCGTTAGAAACGTTTGAAAATGAAGAATTGTTTTATATTTTTAACTTTCAAGTAAGTGTAATTTTCGAATTTGGATGTTTATTCGATGCTTGAATTAATTAACGTTTCGTTTATTTAGTCGTCGTGTTCAGTTAAAACCCCACTGAAGGAGAAACACGAAAGAACTTATTTGAAAATCCCTAGTAATCAATTTTTGTAAGTATATACTTTGGTATTGGAGCTGAGTTGTGTAATTGATTTGGTAATAATACCTTTTTTCATTTTCAGATCAAATATTATTTCAACTTATTTATCAGAATTTGTGGAATTATTTTCATGCGATGAAAAAACCAAATATTATGAAAGCTCTCTGTGTAGAAATTAATTTTAATAAATTTTTTACTATTTTTTTAATACGGATTATTCATTTTACTTTTGAAATTATTATGGCGGAAGTTTTGTGAAGGCATATCATCATTTCAGTGCAGGAAATGCGCAAAAATATAAGTGGGAAAATCTGTTCAATTTTTTTGATGTTGATAAGTGAACAGTATGCACATTGGGGTGGTTCAGTTTTCAATTTTTTTGAGTAATAAGTTTTTAACCTTCAATATTATTAATTTTCATTTAAAATACTATCATCTCGAAAATTAAGTCAAAAAGCAAATGTAGATATTAGGGTTGAAAAATCAGCATTTTATTTAATGTAAAAATTACTCTAAAAATGTAAAACTCCTTAATTATGCAGAAATCATTTCATCAGATGAAATAAAAGTTGGAAGCAATTTTGAAACACATTCCGTATGATCTGTCAATTTAAAAAAATAAAAAACAAAAAGCTGTTTTTTTTAATTTATAGGAAACTGCTCTGTATATCTTAGTGCGCACCCACTTTAAATTACTTTTTGATATGGAAATTTTTGTATTTCTTTGTTATCTAAAGTAATATTTTCAGAGCATATGTGCCCAAGATACAAAATTTTTCTAACGTCCATCTTTGAACCACTCTAATGTATGCCTCTACATTTCTTGAATTAATATTGATGCTTCAAAACGAAAAAAAAAATTAAAGTTGTTACTGACCAATTTGAGGTTGATGATTCTGATTTTTTGAATTAACTATCAGCTTTCTCTAATCTTGAAAACGACATTTATATGATGAAAATTAAGATTATTATCATGAAGAATGGAAGAGTGTAAAAAATATGATCAAATCGAAGTTAGGAATCTTGCATTTATGCAAAACGACACTCGGCTCAACTCTCTTGCTAATTTTGAAAGATTCAAAATCCAAAACCTGTACTCTTCTTCGTTTTTCATTAAAAATTCTTACATTACGCTTTCCGTCTAGTCTGTAATGTAGATTTCTTGACTGAAAACTTTATTTCCTCAGTTACGATTTTTCTATTTTTTAATTGAAGCTTAAAAACTTGAGTTTGTACCTACGAAAACCGCAAACTCAATATCCGAAAAATTTCATCGTATTCGTAAACGAATCATTCAAGAACCTAACATCTCTACAAAAGTTGTGAATAAGACACTTCGATTATGTTTCATACATTTCTACACTCCCCTTAGAATGAAATGAATAATTCTTGAATATAAGAATACTAGAGAAATGTTTCTGGTATTACTCGAATTTCAAATAATGTTATCGTACAGACCTTGATAAGTTATCTACTCGTACTCGCACTCGATAATATAATATTACTTTGGAACAGTGTTCTAGAACTTTCGTCTCAAGATCTTCGTTTTTCATTAAAAATTCTTACATTACGCTTTCCATCTAGTCTGTAATGTAGATTTCTTGACTGAAAACTTTATTTCCTCAGTTACGATTTTTCTATTTTTTAATTGAAGCTTAAAAACTTGAGTTTGTACCTACGAAAACCGCAAACTCAATATCCGAAAAATTTCATCGTATTCGTAAACGAATCATTCAAGAACCTAACATCTCTACAAAAGTTGTGAATAAGACACTTCGATTATGTTTCATACATTTCTACACTCCCCTTAGAATGAAATGAATAATTCTTGAATATAAGAATACTAGAGAAATGTTTCTGGTATTACTCGAATTTCAAATAATGTTATCGTACAGACCTTGATAAGTTATCTACTCGTACTCGCACTCGATAATATAATATTACTTTGGAACAGTGTTCTAGAACTTTCGTCTCAAGAGAATCATTTTGTAAACATACAGGATGAAGAAAGCAGCGAAATTTTTTTTACATTATTTTGTTAAAGATATTTATTGACAATGATAAAAATGAAACAACTTGATAATAACTTAAATTAGCCAGGTGGCCATTGCATTTGCCTTCCACCAATAACGTGGACGTGCAAGTGATAAACTGACTGAGCTCCGTCAGGTCCATTATTTATAACAATACGATATCCACGTTCCAAACCTACTTGCTTCGCAACTTTTTTGGCAACGATTAACAAATGTCCCAACAGCTGTAAAAGAAAAAAATTCATTACGGTTTAATTCATTACAAATACCTACAAACACTTCAATATTTCTTTACGCTTTCATCTTCATCTTGGGCTTCTTGTAACATTTCGATGTGCTTACGAGGAATCACAAGGAAGTGAACTGGAGCTTGTGGAACAGCATCATAAAAAGCAACACACTGGAAATCATACAACACCGTAGTATAAATTACGGTCAATAACGCATAGAAATATTTTTCATAACAAAGGCTGTTACTCTATCATCTTCATGAATGAAGTTCACTGGAATCTCCTTATTTAATATCCTTTCAAACACCGTTACATTATCCCGATCACGATTCCTCTCATCTAGGGCCTTCTCGACCTCCGACATTCTCTCTTCAATACTTTTAGTTGTTTTTTTAGTAGCGCCGACTTCGTCTGTAATTTTTTTAAAATTCGGAATCGTTACTTTCGCACCCGCTTGTAAGACAATGCAAGCACTTACATTATGCTTTAAAAATGTATGAAATGAAGGGCAACGAGTAATTAATCTTAACATAGAGCGAAATTTCAAACAAATTTGTTACCTTTCGTCGCAACCACTAACCAATAGCAGATAACAACACAAAGAGAAGTAAAACACCGCATACTTTTCGGTAGATAAGCTCTCGGGGAAAGGGGGGAAGTGCCTAATGTATGATACCGAAGGCCGTACTTTTCTGCAGAAAGTTTTTCATTGCATAATGTCGCTTTTTTGTTAAATAAGTGAAGAGCGCTATCTATAAGAATAAATAGAACTATAAATTGAATAATATTTTGATTTTTTTATTAAATTTTCAGGAAATCTTGAAATAAATCAGACTTACTCTTGGAATCTACAGTAATACTACTTACCAAAGAAAATTAATTCTTATAATACCTTGTAGCAAGAAAAAAACAGATTTTAAAGAAAAATTATGCTGAAGTTAATAATTACGACTTTCCTACTATAACGCTTGAAAGAGGTTAATTTTCCACCACAAAGATAGCAAATTTGTAATTTTGAAACATTATATAGTAATTTACATTCCATCTACTAGTAATAAGAGTTATAGTTCGCTAAGTTATGATTAAAACATACGATAAAGATTTTAATTTTTAGCTATAGATATATTATCGAGGTATACATTTGGTTCAAGATCATGCTTGTATGATTGATACTCTTGGAAAAAAAAAAAAAAAACATAAAACCTTATTATTGGAAACCATTCATTGTCATTGCCTAAATTTTCAAAAATATTTTCCAGTTTTTCACAAACTTTAAACATCTTTAACTCTTTATTGAAGATATTCAACTATATTTTTGATTAAATTTTTCCTATTACTTATCTATGTTCAAAATTTGATTTGAATTTATCATTTCATCGGTGAAATAGGTAATAGCAGGTAAGTAGGTTATATGTTTTGATGAAAATGTTAATATTAAGAAAACTCGTAATTCTATTTTAGCCGGTTCACTATTTTTTCTGCAAAGAACAAAGTTCCTATACTCATTATAGTGCGTAACTGCGTATACTACCGATTTTCACTAAACGCATAACGCACATATATTTATGTGCAAAAATTATAAGCAAATAAATAATTATATTCTAACTTCAACGAATTTTAATAATGGTTGTGGCGATTTATTTTATACGCAAATTTTAAAAATCTGGTAATCCTAAAATTGTTCCTCCAATTCATCTCATGAAAGAAAGTAGATGCCTATACACATAAACGTTCATTAAATTCTAGATCATGGTTCAAAAAGTTCGCAGTAGGTATGTTTATTGGTTCGTGAGAAGACTACTGTCTACATATCTTCAATCGATATCAACATGCCCATACTTCACTGGAGGAATTGCGATTTTTTCGATAATTCACCAAATGATAATTTTGGAAAGATACATTCGTGTGGTATTGGTGTGATAATGGAATTTGAAGTATCGTGAAATGACGTCATTATTGAATACTATTTTATCAGTATCTAATGTCATGATAATGTTAACTTATTCTTACTGACGATCATAAATAATTCATGCCTATGTACGTTACAAGGCAATGAAAGTAGCGAGGTCATTTCTGCATGAATATACGGTTTAACTTTTTTTATGCGGTACATTGCTCTCAGATGAGTAGATACGACAGATTATTTCGGATATAAATTAAGAGAAAATAGTTGTCGGATAAATAAAGAAAGATGAATATAAGTTTATTGGAAGCTGGATGAGAAATAATTGGATTACGGTAGAAGATACATGAGGTATCTAGTCTACTAACGACTTAACCGTTTGCAAATAGGATGCCTATATTTCGTAGGAACTGAGAGATTTGTAATATTTTAAAAATTCAATTTGTTGAAAACTAAATAAGATCTTCTGTAGTTCGAAGGTTGGTTTAAAAAAAAACTGCGACGCAAAATTTCCTCGAAGGAACGGCCGCATTGAAATCTCAAATTGTGAAATCGATTCGCCGCATAATATTTTCGAAGGATAAAAATCGAACGAAGGGAAAAAATGGGGATTTTTTTCAGGTTAAAAGCTTATCGCGTGAAACTCGAAGCGTAAAATTTTTCGCCGAAAGTACGAAGCGTGCGGCAAAAGCGAGGCGTAACTTTTAAATTTTCTCTCTTTTTATTTTTAGGTAGAATGACAAGCAGAGCGTACAGCCGTACTACTACCGTGATACCATCCCGCATTCCCTGTGCGGTAATTATATCACATAGAGCGAGTGAAGCAAGGGGTTAGAAACGGTAGCCTTTCTTTCGTATTTCCACCCTATCAGCATCGCGATTAAAGCGGCGTCGTGTGCGAGAGTATAAGCGCGTCTATGTGTTAGTGTGTTGGTATCGTTAGAGAGGTGTTAAAACGTATACGGCACGCGACTACCACACGACACCGTGATTCGGCTCAATACCAAGCATGGTAAAATCGACGCCGGAAGGGTAAAGAGGTATAAGACGAGCGACCCGACGCCTGATTGTTCCCACGCTGTGCCACGCGCCGTGCTTAATGTAGCTACTGGCCTCTTACCCTCTCACCCCTCATTTCTAAATACGACACCTGCTGCTCCACCGCTGACCGCCGACATTTCGTACCCACTCGAATGCGGCCAGCTAAGGACGTTTGGTGGCTCTGAAAAGTTTTACTCACACTGTACCACGCCGACGACAGAAGTGCGATCGGAAACGCGTATCGTGTCCGTCGTTTAATACGAATAACCGTTGTCCGCGTTATAAACCGCCGCCGAGATCGTATTTTCCGCCAAATGGACGCTAAGCAGGATTTCACGCTCAAACGAACCGGTCTCTCAGATGCCTACGACAGCGATGACGACGACTCGTGTGGCCCCTACAAAAAAAGCAAGCTCAGCAAAATTATGGGTGAAGACAAAAGCCAAAAATCCACATCCGCTGTCACCCTCGATGCACGCAAGGACGGCGTATCTCCGACTCCTAAAAAGGCTCGTATTTATATAAATTCCAATTTTTATTATACCTACATTTCCACCTATTGCCTTCTTAGATAAGAGCAATTTTTCGTAGTAACAATTACAATATTTTATTTACCTACCGTCTTTCAAGCAATAAAATTCCTCTTAAACTTGAACAAAAGGATATGTCAAATGACATTATGCAGCTATATGAGGAAGAAATGAATTACATGGACTATTTAATACATAGAATAACATACTTAGGCATGCATTATGCAGGTACCGTCTCATTCTGGTTACTTTTTTCATCAGAAAAGTGTAGGAAGTAAAGGAAAACTAGTTGCCAAATGACACCAAAAAATATGCATTGAAACACCTATCAAAATGAGGTCAAAATATGAAAATGAAAAGAAAATCATGTTTGGAAGGTATACCTACTTTGTCGTCTGAAAGCTCGAAAATTCCTGATCATCTAATGTTTTCATAATCCAAGTGATGTAAAGTAGGATGGGTTGAATTTTAGATTTTTTTGTCAAAATGAACGGTTGAGAGAAAAGTAGTTGCCAAACAACCTTCAGAAAATGTGAAAAAATCTCAGTCCTCAAAATTGATGAGAACACTTTGCCATGAAATCAAAATTTTTAAAAATTTCAAAAAATAGATTTCGGGCTGGTATGAATTCTATTCGTATCCAAAAGTTATATTTTGTCATTTTAATACTGAATAAATTTTAGCATGAACTTTTTCAAAATTCGAGGAGTGCAACACTTTTTTGAATTTCTTCAAAAAAAAAAAAAAACGAATTGTTTACTAAAGATGTGTAATTTATTGGGCACGTACATTGTATGAGTTTGATTTGTGATCTTTAGGACTCATGGAACTCAATATGCTCAATTTTTCAACTTGCAGAAGTTCCAGCATGTGAATTACTTCGTGGTACAACGTATCTAAAATGATATCGTTTAAAAACGAAGTTGTGATAACACTCGCGAAGTAAAAATTAAGTATGTTATTTGGTCTTTAAAGTTCTAAAGATGCCAAATTAAGCCCATACTACGAGTATGAATGTGACACGCAGATTAACTATTTATTATTCATTTTTGAAAACACACAACATTTATTTCAAAAAAAAGTTTAAAAGTTCAGAAATTCTAAATTATGAAGAATTTCATTCTTCGAATCATAATTGAACTGTACAGAACAGTTTTTCTCCCTTTTCATGAATATTGCAATATCATGATGTCTTTCCTCTTTTTTTCATAGCTCACGATGGCATCATCAAAATCTGAACTTTCAACTTTTGAAGACCTGCATAAATGCGTAATTATGCAAATTTTCATATTCCTGATTGTTTAAAAGTAAATATTTTCGTATTCTCTCTCTCGATGTTTCTGAAATCTCAACAACAAAGAATCAAATCGAACGGAACAGAATAAAACCGAACGGAATGGAGCGCAACGGAACAGAATGCATTAAAACAAATGTTTTTGAAATTTAATTTCTGAAAAGTTTCACCTCATTTTAGGTGATGTTCACTCTTTAACTTTGAGGATGAAATGAGGATTGATAATTTTCACATTTTGCAAGAGTCATTGGGCCACAATACTTTAGTTCCATCGCAATCACTTTCGTAAGAACTAAAATTTGGTCTAGCTCCAGCCTCAAGTTCGGTGCCATGTACATGGACTTAATTTGAGGTTTTAAACCCAAAAATAAAATATGACCTATTTTCATCTCTCAAGAGTTTCCAAAGCATAAGATTGCAATTTCTTGTGATTTTATCATAAAGGGTCCTATGAATAAGCACTCTTTCATAGACATGTTGATCAATTTGTAGCCCCTAGCCTACACTTAGATTAGATAGTTTCAGTGTTGAAAACACTAACTGAAACGAAAAGAAAATAATAGAAAAGAACTAAATTTTTTTCAAAAGCGAATTGAAACTGAAACAGAAACCTAAAATTCCAAAGAACCGAATTAATAAAAACCCTTATATATATCAAAAAGAATGAAACCAGAAGGGAAACTTGGAAGTTGGCACTAAATTGAGATACCATGCTTGAAAAACGAGAAACCTGCTTTTTCTACTCTTTTCTCTCTTTCTCTTTCTCTCAATTTTGTATTTAGCAATATTATTTGGAGCATTTATCAATTTTAGTTGTAGTAGGGAGGTACTAGATTGAAAAGTTAGCACTATGGAAAATGAGTATAGATTTGAAAATGGGAAATGGGAGTGCCCAAAATATTTAACAATTCTTACTCTTGAGCACTGAAGTGAAAGCTGAAGGTGTTTTCAAAAAAAGTATGAAGAGTTATGATTATGAATTATTCTTGATCATAACTTATTTGCTATCCCTTTAGAATCGTAAGTATGCTAAATCTTGAACAACAAATTAGAAGGAGTTGCATCATCTCTTCAGGCAGCAGGGATTGCATATAATTATGCCGTCTCTTTCTACTCACTGATGACTCAACACTCCTCTCCTTAGTTCAACTTTGAATCAATGAGGGAAATTTGATTTCAAGGCAGTTTTTATCGAAAAAAGGAATACAACCTTTTCTTTGCCTTTTCTATCGGGAATTGAAAAGAATAAACTTGCATACTCAGCAGTTTTCCGGGGAATGTTACAGATTGAAAGAAATTTTATGGTAACGTTTTCCATAATCATAACAATAGTTGTTACTAAAACTGGAAAAAAGACTTAACAGCAACTTATCATTGGAAGTGATACTCTTCAATATTGAAGAATAGTAGTTTTTTTTTAAGAATTAATTCTAATATAAGTAGTCGAATAATGGTTACCAAAAAAGGAATTATATTCCTCAATATTGAAGGAATCACCCCTAAAATAAAAACGTCATCAATTTTCAGAAAGTTCCTACATATGTAGATAAGAAATAATGTTTTGTAACAAATTTTCTCAGTCAGATTTTGCCGAAATATGGTATTGAATAATCTTTATTGTTTCTCTAAAAGAATAAGAAATATGTACTTGAATAAAATTCTCATTTTTTCAATCATTGTTCGATAAAGTTAGGACTTAAAAAACTCAAGAATTATTCTATCGATTTACAGTCTGTTCTTATTAGGTATATCAAGATTGCCATCGCACCTAGAAATCCTCATTTGAGGTAATAATTTACAATTAATCATTATTCAACTTGATATTCGACTACTTAGTCTCAACTTCCAACAAAATACGAGAGAATGGTATATGCTAATAACATTCTGCGAAAATTACAAACGAATCTTTGACGCTGCGGTTTCATTAAAAACATACTGTATCTATAGGTACTTCGAGTATGTGTCGCTAAACATTGATTAACAAAAAACATGTAGAAATATGGTTGAATGTTTTTGTTCGCTACAGTTAATACTTTTTGAAACTATATGTACTCTTTTGGTGGTCTCTCATTTCTGAAAAAATTATTTAGGCAGCCTTTTTTCGATAGTTAAATGACTGCTAGAACTAATCGATACGTAGGAAGGTTTAGGTATATGTCTAATTGTACTTATCGTATATAGTAAAATTAAAAGAAAAAAACTCATTCAATTTTGATGAAATTTCATATATTTATTTACTCCGAGTTGAACGTATTATCAAAGAATGTTGAGCCTCCAACTACCTTTGGGAAAGAGCAAAGGGCTCCCAAAGTGGTGCCGTTTTTAAAAATTGCAATATTTCGTCATTTTGATACTCAATAAAGGCTTTAAGGAAACCAAATTAGCACCTGTGAGATATACGATTTGAGACGTTAACACTACAATACCTTGTGATAAAAATGCAGTTTTCTGAAATGGTATTTAATAACCTAGGCACCATGCTGTGATATATGAGAGGAACTGTGTACAACAATCGCGAACATTTAAAAACCTAATAATTCCAAAAGAAAATCCTCTAGAAGGTTGAATTTGTTATCTAGGTATTCTAGCAATGTTCTTTCGGTCAAGATTAGTGAAAATAAAATCAACTGATTGCATTAATACCATTTGGGAATGAGTTATTTTAGTGATTTACAATTTTTCAACGCCCTAGTACAGATTTAGAAGTATATGATGGTCTGGATCAGGGTGAATACGAGTACCTAGTGCTGTTATAGTTCGCGATTTCAATTCAAAGTGAACATAACACCCTGAAACTTCATTAAAATTGAATGATCTTTCTTTATTTCATTCAGCCTCCATATACAGAGTTTGCAAATTGTGATGATAATATTATAATTTTTAGTTAGCTATTGGAATGATTTTTGGCAATATTACTTTTTCATCTTATTTTCAGGAAATATTTTATCGATTAACACTTAGATATATACTAATATTCAGTAATATAACTCATTAGGTAATTCATATTTTATGTTTGTTACTGGAAATTCTAATTAAATTTAAGCCTGAACGTACAATGTTTGAATCGACATTTTTTATAGGTAACAATGTTGCTCTAATGTACAAATTTTTCATGTCTAGGCTAACAAACCGTTGATGGAAAAACGACGAAGGGCGCGTATCAATCAATCATTAGCTTTACTAAAAACCTTAATTTTAGATTCTACTAAAAATGACGTAAGTTGAGTTAATTTATTCATATTAATACGTATACTAACATTCATTACACTGAATCGACGTAATATCATGAATTTACAGAACACCAGACACTCTAAATTAGAAAAAGCAGATATTCTGGAGCTAACCGTTCGATACTTGCAAAGACAAAAAATTCTCAATTCTGAAGATTTAGATAAATACAAAGCTGGATTTCAAGAATGTACGAGAGAAGTAAGTAAAAAATAAAGAAAAAATGTATTCATAACATTTTATTTATAAAATTAAAAAGAAATATATTCCATCAATCAATAAATAAACACAAAATTCTTCATAGAATCATCCAAATACGTCTCATAATTCTCATTTTCAATAGGTAACTCGATTTCTCGACACGCCGGAACTGCATTTATGTAACGGTGATTCCACCAAATCGTCCAAACATCACGGTCAAACTTCATCAAAACAATCCAATTCCATTTTCATAGAACCAGCTGTCAAACAAAGATTATTAAGACACTTGAACAGTTGTAGTTCAGAAATAGATCTCGATTTCAGTAAATCTAAAACCGTACAAAAAAATTCAACGGTAATACATGATTAACTTTTTTCTCGACATTCTAATACGCCAATTAAATTACCACTGAACTCTTTATCAATTCAGAATACATCTGAATTAGCACCCGAATTATGTCTGACACCGCCATACACCGCTGATGAAATGTCATCCATTAGTCAAGTATCCAAAAAAGAGCCATCAAGTAGTCATAAAAGCGGAGATGTGAATTTATCGACCATTAAAGCAGAAGTACCAGATATCAGCAGTAGTATGGCGATACCGAGAACCTCGTCACTTGAAAATAAGGATGATCCTACGCTATCGGTTGTTCAAGTAAATAAATTTCCATCTTCAAAAAGTTCCTTTATGGCGAAATTTCTAATTCAATATACACGTAGGTGATTCCTTCGAGGTTGTCAGACGGTCAAGTGGTGTTTTTACTTCCTAGTCATTATATGCAATTGGCCGAAGAATTTCAGAAGAAAACAGCTTTTCATAGGATTATGGAGAAACACGGGGGGAGTGAAACTAACGAACCAATCGATTTCAGCATCAAAAGAGAAGACTGTATGTGGAGGCCATGGTAAACACTAGCTTTTAAACATATATACTATTATTTCAATAATAATGTTTTTGTAGATGAAAATACGTATTTTACCAAAAAAATAATTTCATTACGTTCCTGGAAAGCTTCATTTTGCGTAATATATTAATTTATTTTTATATAAACTCAGTACCATTACATTAGATCACTTTAGGCTTACCAATAGTTTTATCAACTTTCTTATTTGTGAGTAGTACTAAGAGTTTCCTTCTTAATTATTATTTTTTACCTAGTTATTTATTTTTATTATGATTTTTTCCCTTTTTTTTTTGGTTAATTAGCTTTTTGTATTAATATATGAAACTGTCGTTATTTATAAATCATTCTGCAACTTACTTCAATTTTGTATTTCTTTCTTTTCATATTTATGTATGGGTTTGAACAATTTGAACTCCAATGGCAACTCATCTTCCGTATATATACGATCGGAAAAATATATTCGACGAATTCTACAATTTCCGTGTATTTGAACACGTAAAGTTTCCACATAATTTGTACCGTAAGTTTTACGCACAAAATCTGATAAGTTTATTTGAACCTGATTCCAACCCTCTTCAAGGCGTAAAGGCATTGTACATATGTACGGTTTAATTCTAGTAGTAGACTGGAAGTTACTAGCCCGAAATCTACGTCTAACATTTCGATCATCTAAGACCTGTAAACATGAAAAATTGCAAATAAGAAACTATCGTCGGTAATGAATATGGAAAGTAAATTAACAAACCTGAATTTCGAATGTAAAATGTTTTCTGAGATTTTTGATGATTAGTACTAAAAATGGCAATTTTATACCGAGAGGAATCAGTGGATCGGCTGGTAGAGTAATGTAAATAGTTCGCACATCAGTTCCCAAAATTTCCAGTACTAAAGATTGTATATCGTCGTCAGAAATGCGCTTAATATGGCCATTTCGTACTTTCTTATCCCATAGCTGTAAGGGTTTTGTGCCCATACTATAAAGAATCGACAGAATACCGCTTTGAAATTGACCTCGAAACATTTCATTAGGTGTAACAGTATTACTAATGAAGAAAATGAGGTATTTTTTCCTATAAATGTAACATAAATTGAATTTTTCAAGAAATAAGACAAATAATTTAAGCCGAAATTCGTTGTTTGATAAAGAAAACTTGATAACTTCTTTGGCGGCACACAGAGTGGAGCGGCATATTTAAAACAGTGTTGCCAAAATACCTACCTACCTTCGATCAATAGTACCAGTAAAGAGTAATGATACGATAGGTTACATCGCAGTTTGTAAAAAATCCGTCAAAATTTCCGAAATTGTTTCTGAATAATTTTGTCGAAGATTTAGGCTAATCAGTAATCACGAATAAAGCTTTCCTTACGAAAATATACAAAATTTGTATTTTAGCCTATGACCTATAGTGAAACACGATTTCTTCAACCAGATGATGATATTAAATTCATTGTGTATAATAATTGATAAATCACATTAGACGAAAAACTGCTTCATATATTTATGATTCGAGGTAGTAAAATAAAATTATTCACGCCTTAACACATAACTTGAATTCTGTTACTGCACCGTAATAAGTAATAAGGTGAATATGGAATTTATCAACATAAACCAGTATACGATAAACTAATTACAAAATTACTGCAAAATAAAAGAGAAGCGTAAGTATAAATTTAAGTATATAAAAAAGTAGAGAAAATGTAATGCAAAAACCACTCCTCAAGAGTTTAAATTAAGTATATATTCATTTGGAAAAATCATAGCTTTGAAAATTGGTATATTACTAAAGTCATTCCTAAAAACGTAATTTAAGTAGCTTCAAATATTGCTATGGAAGATCGTTGTTATGAATGAGCAACAATTGACCCATGGTTATTCTATTTTCAACAATTCAACATCGAAAATCAAAGTGGAATTCGGCGGAATAGTGCAAAGAAGTTAAGGAGAATTTATTAACATTTGATTAAAAAAAATATATACGAAATTAAAACGTAAATACTCTCCTATCTGTAAATGAACTTGGTATTTTTCCATAATGACTCAAGTTATCTCACGACTTAATTGCTTTCCTGTTTATTGCACCACTATTGTGATAATCACTCACCAAAATGACTCTATTTACCTCATCCGACATTATCGTTAATCAAACATCAAATTCCTCATTTCACCTCAGAATACCATTCAAACTGGTTTGAAGTAAAAGAAAGGATATATTCCAGGATGTCCTCGAGATCCGTAAGCGTAATCCGGGGAACAAATCAATTTAGCTCGTTGGCCAACGGAAAGCTGAAACAAGGTTGGATCGATGAGGAATTTTAAATTAAATGAACAGAAGAACCAAATATTCCGTATTAGGTATTGAAATTAGTGACAACATTCATACCTGAGCAACACCTTCATCCCAACCTCTGATCACTTCTCCTTTGCCCAATTTGAATTTAAAGGGAGTGCCACGGTCTCTCGATGAATCAAATTTTTTTCCATCGGTTAATGTGCCTACAATGAAAAAGCACTGATAAGATCATAATTGCACTAATAAAGACAAGTCTTACAAGTCCTTGGGAACTTTTTACCCGTGTAATGTACAACAACCGTTTGTCCTTGTTTTGGGTAGGTAGTGCCTGAAAACAATAGATTCATAATCATAAATCAATAAAACTGTAGGTTCAAAAGCTAAATAAATACGTCAGAATGAAGATGAGTTTGAGGGATATGGCGAAATGATATGGGAACTAGTACCAGCGCATTTTGCGAATCCGAAAACTATGAAGTTTTCTCGCATATACTTACCATTGCCAGGACTAATTGTTTGTACTTCAACACCCATATTGGAAAATTGGAATTTGAAAACGGTATGAAATTATTTAACGAAAAACAAAAATTAACGACGCTGAAATATCAAAAATAGACGAAAGTAGTAAACAATGTAAATCACCGGAGAAAAACGCCGAAGTTCCAAGCGAAAATAAAAAGTTACATTGTTGCCAACTTGCTAATTTCAAAAACCATAATTGGTATAAGCGACCTCTCTAGGTTAAAATTGATAACGTAAATATTGTAAATTTTTCAGCAACTCGCCTGGCTTACATTGGAATCTAGTAGGCAAGTAGGCATCAACACCAAGCATACCTGACGCAGCACTGCAGCACTTTTCGAAAACAGGGGAGGACAGAGCAAAAACGATTCGATTATCCACGAATGACAAAAAGAATTGGCAAAAAATATCAAATTCCGAATCAGTATCTTAGAGTTAGTCAAAAACAACATTTACTATGGATCTCGCATAATACTATAAGTTATATTCTAGATGCATTTATTTGTGAAGCCATCTCTTTTGCTAAGCAACTTATTCAGCCCCAAATCCTGTAACTTCATGCCTCTAATTAAGAAGAGACAATATATCTTATCGAACACACAAGGAATTAATAAATTAAGTTATTTGAGAAAATAATGTCGGATAATTTCCCTACTTTTGAATTGAAAGCATGATGTTGACATCTAATGCTGAATAAATTACCTATCTATGCCTTTAAGATGAAATATCTAATCTTTTCAAAAGTATAATAATGCATTTAAAATACATTCATAACTATACTCCTCTTCATTTTTTAATCATCAGGCACATTTTTAATCTAATTTTATCGTGAAACATGCTGAGAGGGTGTAGCGTTTGATCTTTAGAAATTAATTTCCACGCTATAAGTTTTTCTTAAATACTTTTGTATACGCTAAGATGATTTAACATTATCTCAGAAAAATTCATATTCAACATGGAACGTATTATTGAATTTTTTCTTTGAAGAACCAAGCATTCACAAATTCCAAAACAAATTTTAATCTATAAATGCACTGTAATACTTAATCATTAACAATAAAAGTAAAATGAGCGAATTTTATGGGCACATATGAAGGTATTATTTCAAAATCATTGTTTCTCATCTTCATGTTTTCGGTGTTTGGAGAGAAATATTATTCTAAATAAAAAAAAAAATAGCATTATAATCAATAATTAATCATAAAAAGGAAATAAAATAAAATAATGTACCGGTATATATTTCGCACGCGGATGTTTTGGACAACCTGAACCATCTGCTCCAGTTAGGTGCAAACGTAGTTTATCTTCACCTTCTTCTAATTGAGTAAAACATAAAGGACAAACATTCTTCATGGTCATCACTAAAGAAAAAACAATGAAGTATAAAGATTAAATTACTAGGCTTAACATTAAATCATTAAATTCGGGATTTCAAATCTTACAAGTGCACTGCACTGACGTATGATGAGAATTTAGTTCTTTAATGCTCACAGCCTGGGAACATTCTTGACACTTCCTATACAAAGCTTTCATTTCACATTCAACTGAAAAAGAGATGTTCGAAACATTCATAATTATTGACAAAAACTCAGTTATAGATGAATCGGTACCTATTAAATGCTCATTCAAAGCTGCTATTTCAATCACTTGATTACAATGTATACATCGCATCAGTAGAGGGCAATATTTCCAATAGTGAACGTTCAGTTCTTTTTCAGTCAACGATTCAGACTCCAAATGGCAAAATATACAACGTCTACGGAAATTTCACAATTCATTACACTTCATTCAACTTTATTATTTTCAAAAATATTTTTTGTCAAGTACCTTAATTTTTGCTCTGATTTAGCTTTATTTAATGTTTTACCAAAACAGCTAGAATATTTGGACATAATTTCTCTCTCTGAAATATCATTTTTTGAAAGATTCTTTCTCTAAAAAAAATAAATCAATGCAATTCAGCCGAATCTTTTTAATTTTAGATAAAATATTGCATGTTATACACAAAATTTCCTTTATCTCCGAACCTCGCTATCTACTCTGTCAAATTCTTGCATTAAATGGCGATATAATATATTTCTTCTTGTAACATCATCATCAGGAGGAAGTTGTTTTCGTACTAGGCGAGGATTGGAATGATATACAAGTACTAAAATTTTTTCCGCCATTTTTCGCACCGCTTCTGCAGGATGGTGCAACCCAGACAGGCCAAATTCAGCTAAAATTCTGCACGTCATTCCGCTAAAATAAAACGCATTTGCGTTACATTTATTTAATACTCCTTTCATACTTCTTCTTACCGAATGAATTAGGTACCTTTGTTTATCGGAAGATATACCATGATTAAGAATCAATTGCTCCACCATTTCTAGTCTGCTTAGAGCCAATCTAGCATGAATATTTGCGGTTAGAATTCTAGTCAAATGTCCCGGTATTATATTCAGTTTTCTATACAAAAAAAAACCGTAACAAAAATTATCCATCATGTATTAACAAAGGTAATTTAATATACAGTAGATAGAGCCAGTCTGAAATAAAAAATAAAAAATTGTTACAATCTAATTTTTTACAAAAATCATGTCTACGTTTGTAGCAGTCTGGCTTGAAAAAGGAATGTTAGGATAAATTTCCTACATTTTAAGTCATAAAAGAAGATCCATCAACATGGAACAATATCGAGAAATAAGATGGAAAGGATCTACAAAAAAAATTATGTAATAAAGTAAACTTTATTTCCACGCTTTCCCAATGCAAATCTCCACATTTTAAGCGGAAAAAGGACACATTGTTCCTAAATTCAAGAGTCCACTAAAAATTTCTCATATCCAGGCAGTTCAATAAGGCCCTGAATATACGTATTATTACCTGACTTCAGCAGCATCAGCTAAACTAAGAATCGTATGAACAGCTAAATTATGAACTCTTGGTGTCGTATCTCCAGCCTTAGATAATAAATCTGGTAAAATAAGTTCAATACTACGGGCAATTTCTGAAGATGACACCCTAAAACATGCGTATATTATTTAAAATCAAAATTAAAATTACATCAAACTTCATAAATGAAGTTCCACTTTTTTACCTTCCTATAACAAACTCTGTAAAGAAAAATCGAATAACTTCAGTGGCAGCGCTATAAACGGCGAAAACTTTATCACGAAGACATCGATGCAATAAATAAGTGGAAGCTCGAGCGATTTTACTGGAAGAATGAGTTTTGGACGGTAATTTATTCTCTTTTTCTTTTTCAATAAACGACTTCAACGAAGCTTCCAACATTTTCAGCGCTTCTTCTTTATCAGAATACTGCTTGGAGAAAATTTTCTCTACCTATGAATTTTTTGGAATCAAATATGCATTATTATCCTTATTTTCAGGAACAAAGAATCGATTCTTTAATGCTCACCAGATTTTTTCCAAAAACGCTGATCGAGAGAATAGCTTGTTTTTTTTCTCGTTCGTTTAATTTTGATTGAAGTAATATATGCGAAAGTATACTATTTGATGTAGGTTCTTTGACTTCATTTTGACAGTATCTAATATTAGATTGGAAAATGTAAAAAAAAAAAAATTATTATTTAATTACTCGAAATTTAATCGGCGAAAAATTAAAAGAAAAATTACGGCCTAAAAGTTCCAATAGTATTTTCATCTCCCGATTCGTAACCAAGGCGAGTACTGGTTTGGCATTTGTTTCGTTTTTTTAAAGATCCAGTTTTCGAAGACGGTAATTTCGATGAAACTGGCACATCACTGGACAAAGGATTACAAACGTAAGCTTTCGAGCTTATTAAAGCAATACTATTCTACTTTCTGTGTTCCAAAAAGTTTTTACAAAAATTAACTTTTTTGATGCAAATAGTGGCTAAAAAATGTCATGGGGAAATACATCAGTCATGTCCCTTAATACATATAAGTATAGATGACAGGAGGAGAGGAACTTTCGAAGGTCCTAAATGCTTCAAGCGACCATGCGGAATACATTTTTTTCGATGCATACCATGTTTACGACGAAAATTATGCAATGTGCACAATTCCACACTTAGTTAATGAAGTACAAGCCCCATGAAAGATGGGAATTGAATATTATTAATCATCAAAAATGACCAAAAGAATTCATTATTTTTTGACAAATTTGTAAGCAGTACTATTCAAAATTAACCAACCGTCAAATCCACGTGTAACTTTCAATGAAGGATAAAACCCTCACAAAAATTGGTTTATAAAATTTACCTCAGTTAATATGATGCTTATGATTAATTTTTTTTTTCATTTTATAAAAAATAAGTTTTTCTCATTTTCTGAGTAAAATACTTGCCAAGATTAAAAACTTTATTTTTCAAAATTCTATGTACTTTTTCAAGAAACTGAAATTTTTTTATTACATATTTTTTGAGATTTTAATTTCAGTGTTTCAGACACCATCTTGATCCGAGCAATAAAAGTCTTTTTTTTTTAAAGTACAGATCAAGCAAAAATACTGCCACTCCCCTCTCTCCTTGAAACGCTGCTTTTTTAGTATCTCTCTATCACACGAAGAGAACTTTTCAGAAAGAAGTCATGACTTGAACTTTATCGATTAATGTCATCTTTGAGCCACTTTTTTAAAACATACGATAAACAAAAATATAATTAAATCACCTCAAAGAATTTTCCATATTTGGTGCCACATGTAAAGGAGAAACCGGACTTTCATATACTCCGGGAAAAGCATCACTTACACTGGTATTACCGGCAACGTTAGAATCATTAGGAATGTGGGAAAAGGACGGAGTTTTTTTTGGTAATTTGGAATCCACTTCTGTGCTTTCACCGGTAGTATTAGGCTCTTGGTCGTCTCTAAATATGATACGATTGATGGTTTCATCTTCTTGATCTACTTCTTCATCGTTGGAAGCAACAATCTAAAAAATAAAAATAAATTTGTTACCTTTAAAAATCCTACTACAAACGCTTTCAGATGAAGAAGCCACCAAAAGCAATTCACCATTGAAAAACATCCATTTACTAACCCCATTTTTTTCTAACAAATTTTCAATATTCAAATTACTATAAATTTGCGACTTGAATTCCTCAATTTGTAACTTCTTTTTTTTAGCTTTCGAATAATCCTCTTGCTGAATGGCTTGTTTTTTTGATGTTTCCATTTTACCCAATTTTTCTCCAGCTAAATGCAATTTAGTCATAGCTGATTTTAACTTTCTAGCATACTCGAATCTTTCATCTGAAATACACTACCGAAGTTACCCGCTAGTAATAAAAACAAATCGATATCTATTTATAAAAACCGACCACACCTATAACAGCTTTTCTTTTTTTCTCTTCTAGTTTTTTCAATAATTCGGCTATTTCTTGATCAACGTACATTTCGAAAGCTAGATCATCAAAGCATGATGTTTCTTTAACCTCTTCAAGATTCTTTTCTTTTTCACTTACCTCCTCGCCTAGGATCTGAATCGCAACTAAACCGACCTATCGAAATATTGCTATTTAAATACTTGATTACTCCATAATTTCATATTACGTTTAATTAATTACCTGATTATAAACGTTTAAATTATTTGGATGATTTTCATAGAGCGTTAGTTTTATATATTTGGTCGAGCTTAACGATGGAATTGAGATGGTTTTTAATTCCCGACATTTAAATTTGGTATTTCCGTTGTCACTCAGAGTAATATATCCGATGTATTCAAAGCATATATCACCGTCTTCAGTGCGTGTGGGATCAGTGGCATCGTTTCCAATCCATACGTCAATTCTTTCGGCTGTAGAAAATTTTAATTTTAATATTTCTCCACTATAGTTGAAAGTGATATTTTGAAAAATAATAAAAATATAATGATGCATATATTTCATTATTTAAAAATAATAATATATGTATATAAATAGACTAACGAATAATATAATGATGAGCTAAAATTTGTATTTGATGTATCACTGCTGGAGTGAGCAACATGAAAACAATTTCTTGTGGGTATGTACAATTTTTACTCGATAACCAACCGCGAACAGATGGTCCATGTACTTCCAATTCCGACGCTTTATATTTTTCATCTTCACCTAGGAATATAAAAATAAAATAAAATATTAAAAATCGAAAAAACCCTCAAAAAATATTATTTTTCTGTAAATAAATTATAAATTTTGAAGCCGGCACATAAATAATTAATTTCTCGTACGTCTTGAAAAAAAAAAAAACACTACTTAAAAATAATATTTTGAACTAATTATCTACAAATACAAACCAGAAATTCGTAAGACTTTGAAGTTTATTTTTTTTGGCATCGCCAAAATTTTTTTAAATATAAAAAATTCTTCTCAACGCAACGAGAGCATTATCATTTCATTACACCCATCTTAGCTGTCAACAGTAACATTACGTTGTATATAGCAGTTGATCACGCTGATCAAAATGAAAACGAACTCATAGCGCACAATCGATAATTACGCGCAAGCGAAAGTTGTGCTTTTTGACAATAGCTTTTGTATGTTGTAGAATATGAATACATTTTATGGTCAAGCCAAGATGAATGAATGAAATGCATCGTTACACATCTAATTTTGTTTTATTGATTTCTTTCATCAGCTTTGTTTCCTTTTAAATGTATCGACGTTTTATTCACAACTACAATACCACTTTTGATTAATCGCAGTTGTTTTTGGAACGGAATGCTATGAAGTTTTTTTTTTCATTCCGTAATTTATACTCTTAAAGTTGCCATTCATTATGAATAATAACTTTATAATTCGAATGTATACCACCACCGGTGGAAATAGAGTTAGCTGGATGTTGGGAGTTAGGTACAAATCGTTCATTCTTCCAGTATCACGATGAAGTATTTTTTACTAAAATGTTGGGCATATTATGTAGCAATATGTGACAGGAATCTTCTATAAATATTTTTTTAAATTAATGTCCATGACTTGAATGAATGTTTATCGTCATACCGTCCAGCAAAACCGATGCTTTAACTGATACAACGAAGGTTCCACTTTATCCCGCGTCCAAAATCCAATGAAACATTTCGGTGAATTTTTCAAATCGGTAGTAAATGTATAGGAATTTAGGATAAAGATGGTGAGATAAAAATTGTACTTAAATGTTCAATATAACTAAAAAAATCCAATTTCATTTCAATTTTTCATAGAATATTGAACTATTGAAGGAATTTCTCTTATCAGCGCAACCTGATCGTAAACAAACTTGTTTACCTTTCTTATCACTAAAACAACAAATTCCTATGAAGTTGAAAACGATCGAAAAGAAAGTAAGATTATTATTTTGAAAGGAAATTTCAAATTCTCTCCAAAAAATGTTTGTTTGAATTCCATCTCATATTTTCATAATGGGTAAAGTTTATCGCGTCGTTGTATGCGGCATGAAAAACGTAGGTAAAACGTTCATATTGGAGCAAGTGATATATGGAAAGCATACAGCAAATACCGTAAGTCCTGTTTACCACAAAATTACACAACCAATAATCAAACCTATTAAACGTGAATTTCCATTTCTCCAGTCCATATACCCAACCATCGAAGACATATATGTTGCTAACGTCGAAACAGACAGAGGTACGAGGGAACAAATTAGATTTTACGATACATCGGGTATAGATCCTTCTCTATCACCTATGTCACCCACTGGAGATCAGTCTTGTATGATGAACGCTTGCAATCAGTTAGCCAGGCAATACAACGGTGCTACTGACGGATACATCCTTATTTACGATATTTCTCGGTCCGATTCTTTAGATTGCCTGATAACGATGAAAAAAGAAATTGACAAAATGCGCGATAAAAAAGAAGTAAGAAGGCTATACTTGTGATAATCTTTTCCTACTAAATGTAACGTTATTCATCTGAATATTTCATTTTTGTAAAGGGATTTTACGTAATCATCGGCAATCACACAGGCAGATTAAAAAGCGATACTTCGATTAACGTCAGCAGAGCCATTCAATGGGCTAACAAAGAAAAATTACGTCACTTCGAAGTAAATGCTTTAGACAAACTAACTTTATACGAACCATTTACTTATTTAGCCTCTAAGATAAGTTCAGCTCCTAGTAAAAGCTCATTTTCTCAGTTATCTGTCGTACGGAAAAGTACTCGCACTGATACAGGATGAATTCAGAGAACTTATTTATTTGTACATAAATTGTAATTTTGTAAATAAATTTGTATTTTAAATTAAAATGTTATTTTGTCCAATTCTAACGAGAGAAAAAATCGTGAACAGCATTGCATTATTAAAGTCGAATTTTGGACGGAAGTATGTTCAGATTTGTGGGTAATCTCACAATGTTGCAAATATCTTTATGCTCGCAGTCAGTACCTTCCAGTACAAGTTTATGAAGTCTAAAAACCCCTAGTTTGATTTAGCATGCGTAATACTTCTTGCCTTAAGTAATTTTTTGAGTCAATGCTCATTAAATTTTGGCCATTTCAGAGTTTGAGACCCATTAGATATTGCTCGTCCTCTTCTTTCGCCATTTTGGGTCCGTTACAATTTAAACTTCAGAGACCATATTTTGGTCCGAGACTGACTTCAAATACAAAATTTGACCTTCTTCAGCGTTACAATAATTATGTTATTGTGGAAAGAAGAGGATATACCCTCCCAACTCTTTCTTGGTAACCTTCCATTAAAAAAATTTTGAGTTAGTCATTCTCTTTAATATCAAAACGTTAGTTTCAACAACCCACTATATGTTCTGATTAGTATACAAATCAATGAAATAATGTTGTATGAATAACAACTCCAAAAAAAAACTCAAATAGTGCGATAATACAGCATGAGAGTTTGGTATACAATAATTATATTTTTTTTGTATTTTTCATTATAATGTATCCATTACTACAAGTATTTTGGTCAAATTTGCGTAGAAATGCCATTCAAATACAAATGATTTGAAACATAAAGATATGAAAACCTCTCTCTCCTCTGACTTCTTTGACATCAGATAGATGTAATAGCTATCATTCTTATTAAAAACTAATGTAAAAACGCAACTAAAAAAATTCAAATCTTTTATTATGTACAATACGCAAAAAATAAATAAATAAAATCGCAAGCTAAATATACATATCACAAAATCGAATGTGTAATAAACCCTATAAAATGCAAATCGAAAATTTATATGAATTAAAACCCGTTGATATTCTCTTGAGAATAAGATACTTTAAAAGTGTCTTCTTTCCACACAACAAATTCAATAACATGATACAGAGTTACCATTTTAAATGATATTTCAATTTTTTCAATTGTATCGCAGTGCTAAATGCATAATCCCATAATGGACTACTAATACCAAATCCTAAAAAAATTCAAAATAATCAGCACAATAAATTAAATACTTGATCAACAACAAATTATCAATGAAATTGTTTCACTCAAACTTACCACTTTGATGATTGGTAAAATGGTGTTGATTATGATAACGTTTCATATGATACAAATACGATCCCTCGTTGGGAGAACCGTAATGCAGATAAAAGTGAATAAGATCGTACGTGACATAGCCTGCAAAAAAGAAATACACCAGACAATTAAAACGAAAATTAGCCACAAGGGGAAACGCCGTTCGTTACAGTGATGCAATTGAAGATTAGAACAACGAACATTTCGAACCACGATAAGTCACTAATTATACGAAAATTTCAACATATTATTAACGATCGTTTCGTCAAACGTATTCGACGGTTTTATTCCAACCGCAACACGCTAATTTTATAAGTGAAAAGGTCACCAATGAATTAGAAAATGACGCGAGTTCGTGAAATATTACCATCATTTTTTTCAACAAATCCAATTACAAGAATTGGGCGTCACCTTAAACGTAAATTTGTCATCGATGAAATCATATAAGTTAATCGATAATAATTTAGTAATTCCATTCGATCGACGTTGAGTTATTTGAAATTTTCTTCTCTCTTTCATTTCCTTATCGATTACACGATAAATACACATAACACCCATACTTACCTAAAATACCACCAGCTAGTAAAGGCAGAGTAATAAATAGCGGTAAAAATAATCTGAGTATGCCATGTATACCCCAAATAATTAAAGCTGTCGCACCCGGTGGGAATAATAATCTTTGGTCATCGAAAGGTACCTGAAAAAAAGAAGAAAAGTAAGCAACCATGTCGCATTACTGGAGCTGAAAGTTTCCAATTGAGACTTATTTATATTTGCGGATCGTTTTTCGAGCATCCCGGCCACATCCATTACAGAGTCCAAAATTTTCGTCTTATCACTCTCAAAAACAACCTAAAGAGTAATTCGAAATTTGTAACACTTTTAATCCACAAAAAATCACAAAAGCCAATATTCTTCAAATTTTAGCTTTTTGAAGTGTCTCAAGTCTATCTCACATTTCGTTTATGATTCGTTTTTGATCAATTTTGTCCCTAGTCCAAGTGATCATATTTTGGTCTCCAACATTACGAGAATTTGGTAACGATATATGGGAGATTCGTGAAATTTCTCACTATGATTTCTCCTCTCTCCAACACTTATTTTTTGGCTTTAACTTCCTTCCGAATTGACTAATAGGCTAGAATTGAAATATCTCAGTCATTTGGAGTCACTTCATCACATGATACCATAATCAACATTTTTCCACTTTTCTTTTATCGCCAGCACATTTTGAAGACGATACCCACTCTTTTACCTCCGACACTACCTTTGAAAACGGATTTGAAATATAGTATACTTCTTGTCCACAGTAGTCAAATGAGTCTATATTCGTCAAATTTGAGCTATTTGAAGTTCTTCAAGGCTTCCTCAAATACTCACCATCCGCCATTTTGGATCAATTTTGACCCAAATTTAAGGGGTCATATTATGGTCTTCCACTAACGCCACATAAAATGTTTAACCTTTCCAGATCGATTAGGTAAGGAGGTAAAGGGAGATACATGAAATTACCTGTAGAAATTTACCCTCTAAAAGCCATTTTTTCGATCTAACTCCCCTTCAAATTCTCTTAGGAAGCATAAATCACAATAAGATAGTCACTTGGGGGCATTTCATCATATGACACCATAACAAAAATTTTTCGACCTTTCGTGCCCCCCCCCCCCCCACCACACATACATTTTGAGGATAATAACTACTCCAACATAATGTGTGCAAGTGAATTTAGAATACAGTATACTTCCTATCCCCAATAATCATATGAGTTCATATTAACTATTGCTAATTTGAAGTTCCTCAAGCTCTACTCAAATGTTGATAATCGGCCATCTTGGCTTGATTTTGAGCCAATTTCCAAAGGTCACATTCTCATGCCAAACTAAATCTACACACAAAGTTTGATCTTTCTAGATTGATTTGGTGAGGAGATATGGACGATTCAAGAAAATTCATAACTCAAAACTTCCTCGAAAAGGCATTTTAACTCTAACTCCTCTCCAAATGCATTTAGTAAGCTGAAATTTGAATATGTTGGTTTTCATTACTCACTCTTTCATACAACATCAAGAACATAAACTTTGAGCAATTTGATCTCTCACAAGCCTCCCTCAAAATTCGAGTGATTCGCCATGTTTAGGTATTTTTACAAGAACTATGGAGGGTAAGGAAAAGCTTAAATTGAGTGATACAAGAGATATGGAGCAGTAATTCGAGACCCGCTTCAGCAACTATCCATCTGAGACCCGAAGTGGGTCTCAATAGGATGTTAAAATTTATTTATAAACATAATTATATGTATATAACTATCCATCTGAGACCCGAAGTGGGTCTCAATAGGATGTTAAAATTTATTTATAAACATAATTATATGTATATAAACAGATTTTCAACTAACAATCAGAGAACTATGCTAAAATTCACCAAACGACTCCTGGGTATATAACTCGCAATGAAATGACCTTTAACACGGTAAAAAAATTCGACATCTGAAACGGGCTTCGGATTGTCAGAACAGGTCTAGAATTAATGTTACTATATCGAACATTAGGACTGTCTTTACTGCAGTATACTTCTATACAGAGTGTTCGGGAAGTGGTCAGTCAAACTTTGCCATGAGGCGAGTAAAAAATGTTATGCATATATATAACCTATCGTGAAAACTGCAAGCGCTTGCACGAGATGAATCTAATCAAATAAAATTATGTTCTTTAGATTGTAGGCTAGGCAAATAACATTGCACAATAGTTCATGAGATAAACAGATAGTCATCATGAATGTTATTTGCCTAGCCTATAATCAAAGGAACATAATTTTATTTGATCAACTTCATCTCTCGCCAGCGCCTGCAAGTTTCACGATAGACTATATATGTACATAATATTTTTTACTCGCCTCATCGCATATTATCTAATGGCAAAGTTTCACTGATCACTACCAGAACACCCCGTATATACATTATTTGAAAAAAATAATTATCAATAATTATAATTGAATAAATAGAATTAATTGAACTTAAAATTGAAGATAAGCCATTGACATGCATATATACTGTGTCTAACTGATTTTAGCACCTCCATAGTTTGCAGCTCGATTAAAATCAACTTTTTTTTTTTAAATGAAGAATACATTAGAAAAATTTAGCAAATCAGTTTAATATTTCAATACCAAATAATTCGTCATTTACGAGCTGCCTATTGACACCTTCTTTCCCAGTTCGATGGGCAATAATAGCTATAGCTTTCCATTAAAAACTCAACTAAAAACATTCCACTCAAAATTCAACAATTTTATCGAATAACAAAAAATAACACCTCTACTTTCCCCTATGCTCGCAACACAATCAACGAAATACCTTCATCCGATGTTTTCCACAACACACACTCGACGAGATCAAAGATTGAACGTCTATTTTAAAATCGACGCTCGACCAAACCGACGTGGGCTTTACACCAACCCACGCACAGTCTAGTAAGAAATTAAGTTCGCTATGTTAGTAACTTTTCGTCTATCGGTCACTGTAAGTGAAAAAATTTTCGTGCAATCGTTACACACAATACACGGTTACAAAAAAACTACCAACATATTACCTTATGATGTAAACCGTGAATGGCGAAATGCAGCGTGATCAAAAGCGGCGAATCATCCGGTGGATTGATATGGAATATCCATCGATGAATCGAATATTCAATTAGAGGCCATATAAAATACCCTAAAACTATAGTGAAAAATAACACCGCAATGGTGTAATAGCTGCTACAAGTATCTGAAATCAAAACCAATACGTTTAAGGTTAGAATTTTTGAAACTCCTAATTTAATTACCGTCTGCCAAGCAGTTAAGGCGAAGGGTAAGATTACTTCAATAAAAAAAATAGAAGAGGAGAGTTAGATATATTTATAGAATTTAATAACGTTATAATCCGCGAATAAAATCGACATTCGCATGCACGCAATTCAGTACTGAGTTTCAGCCAATTTTTAAAAAACCCAAACCGATCGCTTATTTGGTCGTCTGTATAAATATACTAGTGAATATATACATCTACGCGCGTTTTAAACAAGTACGCGAAGAAAACCCATTCGTTACGTATTTTTCTATTCGCCACAGCGAGTAAAAAACAGATCTTATCAAGTAATAAGAATACACGTAATGCGTTAGTAATTCAAGACATTTTCAATTTGCATACGGTGGTCATATATTTTCATCTAACGCTTGAGCGCATTAACTAAAATGACACAGAAATAAGTTGGTTCCAATTTATGTATTTTATCTGAGTTTTTAACGAAAATAACGATAACTATTACAACTCACTTAATTTTTGCGAAGAAGGGAGGAAGGAAGGAAGGAATGAATGAATGAATGAAGGGATGGATGGGGGAGGGAGGGAGGAGGGGTAATGACTCAAAATTCGGCTAGAGAGTATTCGTGTAAGTAGGCAAAAATATTTGAAATTTTTTTTCTGATAGACTTCAAAATGGCGGAACACTCAAATTTTGAGGACGGGTGAGGCGGAAGTAAATAGCTCAAAATTTTTATTTTTGATTCGATGTGAAAGAGTGAATTACAGACACTAATATAACAAAATTTCAGCTTCCTAAGTGCATTTAGAGAAAAGTTAAGGCAAAAAACTGCTTATTGAGGAAATGTTGAGTCATGAAATTCCTCGAATCTTCATATCTCATCACAAAATCAACCTAGAAAGGTCGAACTTCGTGTGTAGGCTTAGTTTCATGACTAGAATCAAGCCCTCAAATTCGGGTCATAATGGTTCCAAAATGGCGAACTGTCAAAATTTGAGGAG